>OZ005736.1:133873444-134473444 GCA_963930755.1 Eudasyphora cyanicolor | reverse complement strand
ATTACAAATTTCGTAAAGCCTAAAAACATTTTTTTTATTTTTTTCAAAATTTCAAACGCCAATAAAATTTAAAAAAAAATTTATAGCGAGATCCTATTTGACCTATTTGTATCTGCTCATAAACATTTTAGCCAAAAATAAACTACATTGGTCGATATTAAATTTTCTTACCCTTTGTTATTTACTTTACTCCACTAACATTCCAAGATAGACCGGCACTGTCATATTTCTAATACTCGTAGTCTGGAATTGTTGCGCAGTATTACATATTGGTGAGAGTGTGCCAGTTTCATTAGGAAGTTGTCTATAAATCAACAGAACGTTAATTAGCTCTGTTGCTACAAATGACCAAATTGTTTGTCTAACATAACGACTGATGTTGGCAATTTGTTACACATCATTAATAAGTGCAACATTTTATTACATTTTCAAATATATGCAAATGGTGTCATGAGATAGGAAAAAATATTGTGATATGAGCTTCGACATGGAAATCATTCTCCCATATATTCATAATGACTTACACGACCACATTTCATATTACAAATCGTGGTAGATTTGTAAATTCAGATTGTTTGATTTTTGGGAAAATGTGGGGTGGTCACAAATACAGATGAATAATGCATATGGGCATTTCCAACGATGCATATGGGCATGTCAACCGCAGCCAAAAAATTTTAAGTCTATAAAGGTACACAGAAAAAACATACAGTTTAAAAATGTTAACAAATGTATCTGTATGTTAAAATTTTTAAAGTTCAACAAATATTGTTAAAGAAATTTGGAAAATAATTTTCAAAATTATAACAAAATTAATCAATAGATAAATTTGTCAAGGTCTTACTTATTTCTTGTAATATTTTTCGTATTTTGAGTTTGTTGTTCCAATTTATACACACAACACATACATAAAAAATGTCATTAAAATTTTCAAAATAAAAATTGATTGTCGTGCCCTTTCCGTCGCAAACAAATGCGTTTTTAACTTTGTTAAATGAATATGTATAAACAGTGGTTAATTTAAAAGTCAAGTGACAGCATAACGGTGGAGGTAAGTGAAATTAAGACACTGTTGAGCAGGGTATTATAAGCTTGTTTCATACACATCTACTAGGAATTCGGTTTAACCATGTTCGTCCGTCTGTCCATCTTAAGTTGTTCGCAAAGTACAAGTCGGATTTTCAAAGAAATTTTTCACATCAGGAGAGTAGGAAATTATCAAAATCGGTTCATATTTAGATATAGCCGTTATAAACATACATATATATGTATGTATTTCCGATATGGCATCTAAAAGCTAGAGAAGCGTCAATTTTTAACAAATGCCTATAAAATTCAACCCAAGGTAATACCTAAAGGTAAATATCCTAAGAACGTTCAACATTTAAAAAAGGTTTTGGTCTTTCTTAATTTTGTCCGTGAGAAAACAAATCTGTGGCTCCCCAGCAAAATTTCTCATTACCAAATAATCCGACGAGTAAGCAAAGTTCAATAATGGTAAGTACTTATTATTTAGCCACTTTTCTCATTATTTTAACATGGGGATGTCATTGGAGGAAAGTACTTCCCAAAAGCATACAATAAAGTAGCATAATAAGTACTTATTTGTAGCTCGATTTTATGTACTTGAATAATGCATTACCAATAAGTTATAAAATAAGTAGTAGATATGTAGAAATGGCCATTTAAAATGATTTTTTGCATATTGTCGCGCATATTTCTCGAAACAATCAATTTCCTCATGCCAGATTCGAATTTCTGGTATTTTCATTCAAATCTACACATATTGTTTGAAAACATGTTGAAATATAAATAAATCTTGTACAATAACCCACATACAGCCAAAATTGCATTCTATTAAAATTTGCCAACATGATTTTGATAACAAAAAATCACTTATTGCTGTTATTATTGGTAAGTCATTATTAATAAGCCGAAAGTAATGCAGCGAATAATAAGATGTTATTATTTGGTAATGCAGGGAATAATGACAGGTACTTACCAAGATTTTGCTGGGTCAAGCTACTAATCTTAAATTGTTGGCAAAGTAAAAGTCGGAATTTCAAACACATTTTTCACATTAGGAGTGTAGGAAGTGATCAAAATCGGTTCATATTTAGATATAGCCGTTATATATACATACATATCCGATTTGGCATCTAAGAGATATAGAAACGTCATTCTTTAACCAATTTGTATAAAATTAGACCCAAAGCAAACTGTTGGATCAGACAGCGATACCTCTGATTTCCAAACAAATCAGCTAAAATTTAGATATAGCCCCATAAACATGTTCCTTCCGATATGCCTCTTAGCGCTATAGAAGCTGTATTTTACTTTAAGTTATTCCGAAACTTGGGAGGGTGAATTTGTTTATCACATTCAATAGATAACAGTTTATTAAACCAAAAACGAACGTTGTCTAATTTCAAAAAAGTGGGTCCATATATAGATATAGCCGTGTATATACATTTGAATCAAATCATTAGAAAAACAATATCGGTAAAACTTGATAGTAATTATTAATCTGCTCATTAAGTGTAGTATGGTATTTTTCGCACTCTGTTACTGGTTTTTAACTCAAATTTGTTTATTCAGTTCCAGAGAGAAATTAAGGAGGCACAAATTTGCGTTCCAAAAATATTAGAGCAAGTGACATGGACCTGTTTCGGCGGAAGTGCTGAAGCAAATTAAACTTTACCTGCGTAACGTATTCAATTAATTCAAAAACATACTAAAAAAAATAATTAAATTAGATTCTTGCGACGAAGGTAAGGTGTTATTGCATCAAATTATATCGATTATTAATATCTTCTATCTATCTTCTATATACATAAAAATGAAACGGTCCATCTGTGTAATGCCATCACGTCAGAACGGCTGGAGCGATTTGGATGATTTTTTTTTATTCGATTCTAAATTTTCACGAGATGGTTTATATAGAAAAAAAAATTAATTGGACAAAGGGGCGTGGTACCTCCCATACAAATCGCAGGTTAAAAATCCGATATTTCTGCTCCTATTATAGGTATAGTGCTGAAATTTTGTTTGTATGCATTTAATGGCAGATTATGTGAATTTTCCAAAAATGGGCGGAATCGGACCAATGGGCGTGGCCCCGCCCATATAAGCCAAATTTTGAAATTGAGATATTTTGCACAATTTGTTAGCGAGAGTACTGGAATTTTGTGTATATGTAAACGGTGGCAGTCTACGTGATTGGTCCAAAAATGGGCGGGATCGGACCAATGGGCGTGGCCCCGCCCACATAGACAAAATTTTGATATCTTGCACAATTTGCTAGCGGGAGTGCTGCAATGTTGCGTATATGTATCTGGTGGCATTCTACGTAATTGGTGAAAAAATGGGCGGGACCGGACCAATGGGCGTGGCCCCGCCCATATAAGCCAAATTTTTTGAAATTGAGATATTTTGCACAATTTGTTAGCGAGAGTGCTGGAATTTTGTGTATATGTAAACGGTGGCAGTCTACGTGATTGATCCAAAAACGGGCGGGATCGAACCAATGGGCGTGGCACCGCCCATATAAGCCAAATTTAAAAAATGTGATATCTTGCACAATTTGTTAGCGAGAGACCTGGAATTTTGTTTATATATATCCGTTGGCGATCTACGTGATTGGTCCAAAAATGGGCGGGTTCGGACCAATAGGCGTGGCCCCGCCCACAATGACCAAATTTTGAAATTTTTATATCTTGCACAATTTGCTATCGGGAGTGCTGCAATGTTGTGTATATGTATCTGGTGGCATTCTACGTAATTGGTCAGAAAATGGGCGGGATCGGACCAATGGGCGTGGCCCCGCCCTTATAAGCCAAATTTTGAAATTGATATAACTTGCACAATTTTTTATCTAGAGTGCTGTCATGTTGTAGATATGTATCTGGTGACAGTCCACGTGATTGGTCCAAAAATTGGCGGGATCTGACCAATGGGCGGGCCACCGCCCATATAAGCCAAATTTTGAAATTGAATTATCTTGCTCATTTTGTTAGCGAGAGTGTTGAAATTTTGCGTATATGTATCTGGTAGCAGTCTACGTGATTGGCTTTCAAATGGGCGGAATAGGACCAGTGGGCGTGGCCCAGCCCATATTTTGATATATCTTGCAAGTATTATATAGGAAATACATGAACAAAAATGCTCGGTATGCCATAATTACAGCTGCTCACTCCAATACATTCGCAATATGATAATGTGATGCAATATCAATGAAACAAGAATTTGGAAATTTTATAAGTATACATTTCTATTTTCTGGACTTTCCACTGAATTCGGTATTTTTTCATTCAGTGAATTTATTACTAATACCAGTAAGGAAAGGCAGAAAGTCGGGCGGGGCCGACTATATAATACCCTACACCTCCCTAACAATGCGATAAGGGTCATTGCGATAATAATTTGGAATAATTGGTAAATGTATTTTGAACCGATAATCGCAAAATTAAGCAATATTCGTTCCTAAATTGAGAAAAATCTTTCTGGAGAACTTTGTAATGATCGGAAGTAAAGTACAACTTCTATAGCGCTTTGTAACCAAATCTGGAGGAACATATATATGGAGGTTATATATAAATCTGAATCGATTTTCCTAGAATACTCATTCATGTAAAATAGAAACCTGTTTCTGTCGAATTTCGTACTGATCGGATATAAAACACAGTCTCTACAGCGCTTACATGTCAAATTGGGGGTAACATATATATATGGGGGCTATATCTAAATCTGAACTGATTTTCTCCGAATTTTGCGGCATTCCTTCATGTAATAAGAAACCTCTTTCTGCCGAATTTCTTACTGATCGGATATAAAATACAGTTTCTACAGCGCTTGAATTTCAAATCGGGGGTAACATATATATGGGGACTATATCTAAATCTGAACCGATTTTCTCCGAATTTGGCAGTATTCCTTCATGTAATAACGAACCTCTTTCTGCCGAATTTCGTACTGATCGGATATAAAATACAGTTTCTACAGCGCGAATTTTGACATGGGCAGCGAAGCGCACCGGGCTCAGCTAGTAATAAATGTATTTTTTTGTACGTTCGTCTTTAGAGTCAACGTTATAGAATTAATTGTGGAATCTGCACGGTCTGTTCCCACAGCGCCTTTATGTAAATCAGGAAGATGTCGGTGCGATTTTGACTAAGTACATACATATAATAAGCATCCTCTTATTTCCCTATTAAAATACCCTTAAATATAAATAAATGTCGATATTAAATATTGTTTTATTAAATATTTGCATAAAATTGTATAAAGTCCATTAATTTGCAGGGCAAATAACAAATTTTGTTGTTAAAATCACAATATATTTGTTGAATTTTAAGGCAACATATTTTCAATAAATGATTTGAAAATATGTTTGTTGAGCAAAACCGAAAATATTTTTAATAAACAAATTACAAAAATTGCTGTTGAAGTGAAAATATGTTTGTTGAGTAAAAAAGGAAAAAATATTCAATGACCGAGCCACAATTTTCGTTGATGAAATTTAAATTTTCTTTATCACAGGAATTTTGAAAATTGTTGTGTTTGAGATTTTGAAAATTGTTGTTGAATTACAAACATTGTTTTTTCTGTGTATGTTGTTTTACTATTTTTTTATAGGGAATCTATCAAATTTAACTAATTTTCCCAAAAACTACATTTACTCATAACACGTTTTAAAATATTTGAGTGCAAATTCGAATAATTGCAAAATTTATGTTTTATACATTTGTATTGCATGTTATTTTCTGATTATAGGTCTCTCTTGTAAATCTTGATTTATATTTAAAGGATATAAGAAAAATATTTTTGTTGTGAAAATAAATATATTCAATATATTAAAAATCATTTATAATCAACCTTTGGATGTCTAGTTGCATAAAAAGTAAAAAAATAAACATAAAAATAACGATGGAATAAAATGTCGCGTGCGAATGTGATTAAAATTAAATAAAAAATAAAGTACTTAATATTCTTAAACAAAATAAAAGACATTATTAAGATACATGAACCCATGACATTTTAAAATTAGTCGTATTAAAATATTCCATCAGGTTTCCCTGAAATCAGTGTTTGATTGGTTTGCTTTGAAAGCGACCTCTGTTTTTGTAGCGTGCGAATGGCTTGGTTTTTTGTAATTATCTTGAAAACGAAGAATTGGGAAAAATCAACCTTAGCACCAATTATAGTGCTAATCAAGAGCTATAAGTCTCGCCTTTTGTCAAATTAAAATAATGTTTTGGCTTATGTTTTTTTCACTTTGAATGCGTACGAATGTCGCATTCGACATTGGAGAATTGCCCATATGTATATGTATTTAGCATAAACAAAAATATGTACCTGTGCCATGAAATACAGAGCGAATTATTTTGCACATACGAGTACTTTAAACCTGGGGTTATTTTCAAATTTATTTGAGGTTGAAAGCACATAATTGTGTTAAAAATATCTAAGTAACTTATTTAATTATATCACAATATTGAATTTAATCATTGGACCAGTAGTCTAAAATATAGAATATGAAAACCTTCAGATGAATGGTGCAGAAGCACTTTGGAAGGAATTTAGAAAAATAGTGGAATAATTCAGCCATTACTTAACAAGACCATCGATATCTTCAAAATTTGACCTGCAGAATTTATGTTTTAAATTGGGACTCTCTATACTATATACACACATCTTTAATCAGCAGTAGTCAACATGCGTACATCAAGGGTCGCTCTGTTGACAGTGCTCTTCATGACGTGGTGTGTTAAATTGAGGGTAGTCTACGAAAAAACCAATATACTTTGGCTACTTTCCTAGCCATAGAAGGAGCCTTCAATAATGTGAAGTTGGAATCGATACATAACTCCTTAATGGATGTGGACATTCCCCCTCTACTGGTTGATTGGGTTGATTCAATGCTTAACAGCAGAATCATCAACGCATCACTTGCAGAGGGCTCCGTCAGGAAGATGGTAACCAGAGGAACTCCCCAAGGAGAGGTATTGCCACCCCTCCTGTGGATCCTGGTACTAAATGGAATACGAGTACTCAAATCATTTGAGGAAGAAAGAGTGAAATTTGTCGCCTATGCCGATGATATTGTCATTATGATTGGAGTCAAATTTCTCTCGACTATCACCGATCTTATTCAGGGTGCTCTTAGTAGGCTATCTAGGTGGGCAGCGGCAAATGTGTTGGGCGTCAACCCCATGAAGACCGAGATAGCACTATTCACCAGACAGAATAAGACACCACATTTCACCAAACCTATTTTGGACTGAGTGGAGCTGAACCTGTCCTCTGAGGCTAAATACCTTGGTGTCATACTCAAGCCAAGTACCATCCACTGGATGTATACAGCTATAGTGCGTCCTATACTTACCTATAGTTCAGTGGTATGATGGAAGGCGATAAACGTTAAATATCATCTTAAAAAGTTAGAGAAAGTACAAATAGCGGCATCATTATTTATCGAGAAAGAGCACACCGCGGGCGGCCCTCGCGCTCTCGGACTTCGAGAAGCTCGTGTGTGGCGTAACGCGGATTGGGGCCATTTGAGACGTATTCGACATACGTATACAACGTCGTGAACCTAATGTGGGAAACTTGACTTTGTCACTAACAGTAAATAATTAGCAAATTAATAGAAAAGAAAAAAAATATTTATTTTGAACTTTCAAGTTTATTTATTGGTTCAAATGAATTGTCATTTGTTTATAAATTAGATTTCATCTTCAATCGAATCTCTATCTTCAATGCCTTCAAATTTGTCTTTTTTCGCGTATTTTAAGTGAAGAGTAAACGTCCAGCTTTTAGATCGTTCCGATTCTAATAGATTTCGAAAATTAGAAAACATGATAATTATGCAAATGATGACAATGCGTTATGTCGATTTTTTGCCATATTCCAGAATAAGTAAGGCCTTCTAGTTTTTTCAACAAGCACAGAAATGGGTGGGGTGTCAAAGTTTGCTGGAGAGAGGCAGACAAACTACAAACTTTGCCTCGTGTGAATCAGAACTTATATAATATTTTGGAAAAAAAACTGAAACTGAACGATTTATGGTTCGTCAAGAATATAAATTAAATGGTCTACAAAAGATGTGAAGAAAAGTGAATTTTTATGATCTGAAAAAATATAGTTGATTTCCCCATGTTGAACTTAATTAATGTTCGGGTTGTACAATATATCACACCAATGTGTAAATATCGGTATTCGATCAAAAACATATATTTTCTCAAAAAATTTTAATTAAAGTTGTATCTCGGATTTCGATTAGTTTTTATGTGGTGTCCGCCAGATTTTTACGTGAAGGGCTGAAGTCTGCAGCGTCCTTAGAACTGATATTACAGTTTACGACATTTCATACATTTCAGACGGGTTTATGACGTATGTGACGTTTACAACTTTCTGACAGTCGTAAACTTAAAAAATCATGTCGTGGACCATCCCTGGGCAAGATGATCACATAACAGTCTATGTTGATGGTCGGGCTGCTCTGAAGGCACTGAAGTCAACCACTATTAAGTCAAAGGTGGTTAATGAGTGCCGTTTAGAACTACATAAATTGGCAGACATAATCCCCGGACACTGTGGTATCGCTGGGAACGAGAAGGCTGACGAAATCGCGTGAAATGTTCAGCCATCACCATATCCCCCCTTATACGAATTTGTCAGTAACGTAGAGTATTTCTACAAAGACTGGACGAACCAGAAATTGTGGAGCAGATCTGACTGTAAAATCATTAAATAACTATGGTCAGCCTTATCGAAATCTAGGACCAAAGATCTTCTTAACCGCACAAAGAGGGACATTCGTTTTATGATAGGCACGCTGACTGGTCACTGCAATATTAGATCTTTAACATCAACGTGGCAGAGTGTTTCTGCCGACTACTGTCGACTCTGTAAGGATGAGGAGGAACTGGAGGCAATCGAACACCTTCTCTGTCAATGTCCTACTCTATCAAGATGAAGACATCGCTACCTAAGTGATTACACGATACAATATCTGAAATCTCTATCATCCCACAATATTGATATAATCATGGGCTTCATAGCTTCCTTGAGATGGATGGTTTGACATCAACTCATCTAAACCTCCTAAAAAGCCATCTCTCTTATCTATACTCATCACCTCCTTCATCTTCTTCGACCTCTCCCTCTTCTTTTACTCATCTTCTCAGGACGAACACAATGGACATAATGGTCTCCGAGTGAAGTGGTGCACGCCAGCAATGGTTGTGTGCCGCGCGTCCTTAACCTTACCTAACCATATAGAGACGGAGCTTCGGGAGCTCAAAATGTCAGCTCAGGTATGGAGAATTTTTAATTGCTTTAAATGTATTACTCTGCTGTTTCAAAAGATTTTTTGTGTATGTTAGCGTGGCCGCGGTTTGTGAAACATTTTTTCAAAAGATTTTTATGTGTATATTAGCGTGGCCGCGGTTTGTGAGACATTTTTTCAAAAGGTTTGAATAAATGCGCGCCGGGAAAAAAGGTTTCCTTTTTAAAAAAAGACTTCTGAAAAGTTTAAAGCTGATCCGAGAATGTTTAATGTACCCGCAAATTGGATTAAGTTTGATAAGTTAAAATTCCGTGTTTTCTTATAATATTTTATGTAGAAATTATTATTACTCGAGAACTGTTTGTCCAAATTAATTTTGAAATATTAGTAACTACAATGCCTGTATTTTATTTCTTTACTATTTCTCAATATAATCAACATTTTTGAAGTAAAGAAAATTGTGGCTAAAATTTTTTACGGTGATTCAGTTGAAAAGTCCGCGGTATTTATAACTAGTTGTTCGTTCAACTTTTTTTGTCATTCAGCAAGTGTTTACGAAGCGGACAGTACGTCATTTGCAATAAATTGGTTACAAAGTTCTGATCTACTGAATTCTTATTATTATTCATCTTACGTAAAAATGGCAGAAGCACCAGATTCCTCCGCTGTATTACTGAAAACACGTAAAGCTGACGAGAAACAACGACAAATTACTTTTATTGGCCGTGTTTCACATCAAATTGTTGAAACCAAACTGCCGTCAAATAGCCAAGCTTTGGAAGTCAGTGACCGCATCGTAAGAGACACCCCATCAAACCACGATTGAAGCTGTATGATGGACCTTTTCGACCCGTGGAATCACTTGAAATGCTTCCTTAGACGACTGTGCATACACCATATCATTTCGTTTGTTAAATTTTTCTTGCAGAATATAACTTGTTTCATCTGCGTACAAGCTTTTTTGGTGGAAGTTATCAGCAAAAGACGTTAGCATCTTTCTTTCCTATTTTTTATACATAAAGCTGAAGTCAACAAATGTCCATTGCGGCCTTTGAAAGCCCCAAATCTCAAGTCTTTTTGATAATTCAACTAATGGACTTTTGCGAAATATTCATCTCACGGGCCACAATTTTCTGTTTTCATAGCGGAATTCGTACGGGAGGTACCAAAAGGGGCGTGGAAACTACGTCCATTTTTCTCAGGGTGACAGCGACTAATAATACGAGTGTTATTTCGGTGGTCCAATATGGCCCATCTTCGAACTTAGTGTGAAATAGAAAAAATATTAATTTGAAGTCAATATTATTTGAAGTCAATCGGTTACTGCTTTCGAGAGTTATTGTGCGCTCCAGCCAGACAGACGGACGGATATTGCTTATTTGACTTAAAATTACCCAAATCGGATATTCGACAAGCATATAAGTATATGTCATGCATTGTAATATAAAACATACGACGAAGAATGTATTCCTAATCTGTGCAAGTTTTTGAGGGAAATGCACAATTCAGTTACAAAAAAAAAAGTTGTAAAAAATGGCATCATGGAAAAACGAACAGCAGCATTACAACAAAATTAAACAAAAAATAGTAGGAAAAAACATTATGAAAGCGATGAAGTGCTATAGAAAACCATAACTTCCAGCAGAACTACACAATAACGTTGTTGCAAAAAGAGAACAGTGTTTTCATGAAACAGAAGGAAAAAAGTTAACACAGCTTGACAGTGATATGGCAGGGAATTGTGTTGGGTACTTCATTTTCCTGTCTGCCCTCTATCGAATCTGAGCAGACATTAAGACGACACGAAACCAAATCCTTCTCAGATTTTACATGAATCACTACTAGTCCTGGCATTGAAAATAACTTTTGCTATCGTTCAAATAATGGAGGAAACCGAATGAAATATTTGGAAATCATTGAAAAATAATGTACTTCCTGCAGATAGCAACGCTTTGGACAATGTGGGCTAACAAAAATGAGCAACAAAGAACATCTGGTATTTGGCCAGGATATTATAGTACAGAAGAAACTTAAACATAGATGCAATGATATTGACACGCTAAATGCTTTAAAATTTGAATATTTGTATTTTTTGTGGCTTACAAATGTATGACAATCCTCTGAACACTTCACTATCGGCTGGAAACCCGGAAAAAACGGCCATAAATCGAATTTAGGTGATATTGGTCTAAATTTTTTCATCTTTAATATTTCAGTGATGGCTGATTCAGAATCTGATGTCAGAATATTAAAATTGAAAATGTCGGATCCAAAATGGCGGACGGTTTTTTTTTAAATAATTTAAGTTTTATCTAAATATTGCTTGTACATGCGTTTAAAGGGTCGCTGATTCTGAATCTGAAGTTCAATTTTAGGATCCAATTTGGCAGCTTTTGCAAACATTTTCAATTGTGACTAAGAATTTCATTTGATTATGAACTCAAACTAACATAAGTGCGGTTCCAAATATTGTTGCAATTTTTGAAATCAATATATTAAAATCTTTCAGAATTGGTTTAAAAACACACACACACACAATTTAGAGAAATGTATGAAGTCTTTATTCCAGTCGATAGAATGGTCTATATAATTCAATGTTTAGAGATTAAAAGCAATGTGATGAAAACAGCTGAGCTGCCAAAAAAGAAATTTCGTTGTAGTTTTTGTGGTACAGAGATCCAAAGTTACCTATTTTTCTCAAAACTACAATTTGTTAAACTAGCCATATTTTCTAAATACCAATGAAAATTTCTGCTACTACTCTTCAAAAGAGTGGAATAAAATATATGTGTCCTTTTGATGGTAGGAGCTGAAAATATTAAAAATATCCTTAATCCGTCAGAATTTACTTACATTCTGTCTATTGCAAAAATGTAACAGAAACAAATACAACCAGGAAGGAAAGGCTAAAGTACACCACTACACCACTCTAGTAAGATTGGATAACAATGAAATATCCAAACCGATTTTTTCAAATTCAGCAATGTTGGTCCATTTATAAAGAAGCTCTACCATGCAGAATTTCAAAACTATTCGATGTAAAATACAGCTTTAATAGGGCAAAAGGGTCAAATCGGACGAAACATATAAAGGGTGGTTAAATTTTTAGGGAATTCCTCCTTTCTAATTTCTCTTTGTCCTTTCCATCGAATTTCCTGGATTGCAACGAAATTCATCTAATATTTGATGAGCTGTTTGCTTATTTCCTCTAGGGTTATTGTATTTTATTAGAGGCTTATGTGAAGTTTCGAGATCAGGAATGTTTTTAAATGTAAGAGTGATCAACCCTTAGCACAACCCCCATCCAAAAGGGCCAGTCTTGGTTAATGATTTAATAAATGCCCAAGCGCTCGAATGCCACGTAATCCCGGCTCGATGGGACTTTGGGTGCTACCGTTGATTTGTATTGAATTCATCCGCTACCACTCCTATTAGAATACCCGTTGATAGCTATCCTAAGACTCCAGATGGCCATTAGATTGAAGACGTCAAAATTGCCCATATGGAGCTCCCTTCCTGCTTAGCCCCGACCTAAATTTCCACATGGTTTGATTACCACGTCTCAATTTGGGTTACTCAGGTTTCCAGGATGCACCACGATGAAGGCGAGGAAGGAATTAAATGGCACATTGGAATTAATTCATCAGCTCACGAATTCCATATGGGAAAAAGAAGAAATACCAGAGGATTGGAAAACTAGCATAATAGTACCCATCTTGAAAAAGGGCGATAGGTGCACCTGCAACAGTTACAGAGGAATATCTCTTCTCAACGCTGCAAATAAAGTGTTCACGAATATTTTATACAACAGTATCAATATAATAGCCGAAGAAGTAATATGAGAATACCAATTAGAGTAAACAAATCGACAACAGATCAATGTTTTGTAATTTCCCAAATATTTGAGAAATTCTACGAACACAATTTCAAATACATGGGCTATTTATAGACTTCCAAAAAGCATTTGACTCTATCAAGAGAAATAAAATAAATTATGTACTAAAGAGACAAGGAATACCTGGAAAACTCTCAGATTTAGTCAGTTTAACGCTGAAACAAACTACCTAAGAAGTCTTTATACAAGGAAAAACTACCAAATCGTTTTGTATCAGAACAGGCGTTAAACAAGGGGATGCACTATCAGCCCTAGTCTTTAATCTACTATTAAATTCTATAATAGAGAAAATTGATCCAGCAGTTACACTATTCACCAAAAGTCTACAAATATGCGGTTATGCAGACGATCTGGCAATACTGTCACGAAATATACAAGAAATTGGCGCCTGTAAATTCGAAATCGTGGAACAAATAAAATATCTGAAATGATAACCTCAGCGGTGCTATACAGGAGCGCATTCAAGCTGTCAATCGATGCTATAATGCCCATATAAAAATTTTTAAAAGCAAACTAATCAAATATGAAAGTAAAATAAAATTATACAAGACACTTTTAAGGCCAATAGCCACGTATGGCTGCGAAGTCTGGCCATTATGGAAAGAAACCATAGACCAACTTATGATTTTTGAGAGAGGAATTCTTAGAAGAATTCTAGGCCCAATTAAGGAAACAGATGGAACATACCGGATTAGATACAACGACGAATTAGACAGTCTTATCCGAGGAGAAAATATAGTCCGATATATTAAATCGCAGAGAATGCGGTGGCTTGCCCACATATATAGAATGAAGAATGACTCAACCGTTAAGAAAGTATTATAATTTATTGGATTGACGATGTGGAATCGGACCTGAAGCGAATGTGTATAAACAACTACAAAAGCCTAGCAGAAAATCGTATTACCTGGAGAAAAGTTGTGGAGGAAGCTAAGGCTCATAAAGAGCTGTAACGCTATTGATGATGACATTTTAAGGGCCGATGTTGATTTTGAATAAAACACAAATTATTAGGAAATTGTTGTAATTTCAGTTTATTATGATAATATTGTGATGGTTCAATTATGTATGGAACAAAATATCGCCCAAATGGCCGCCGCGACCTGGGCGGCACACCTCCATCCGATGGTCCAAATTTTCGATGACGCCGAGGCATAATTGAGGTTCTATGCCGTTAATGTGCCGAATTATCTCATCATTTAGCTCTTGAATTGTTGCTGGCTTTTCGAGGTACACCTTTTCTTTCAAATAACCCCAAAGAAAGAAGTCCAACGGTGTCAAATCACATGATCTTGGTGGCCAATTGATATCGCCACGACGTGAGATAACGCGGCCATTGAATTTGTTGCGCAAAAGAGCCATTGTTTCGTTAGCTGTGTGGCAAGTGGCACCGTCCTGTGGAAACCACATATTGTCCACATCCATATCTTCCAATTCTGGCCATTAAAAGTTCGTTATCATCTCACGATAGCGAACACCATTCACAGTAACTGCCTGACCGGCCTCATTTCGAAGAAGTATGGCCCGATGACGTCGCCAGCCCATAAGCCTCACCAAACGAACAGGGCGAGCATGCACAGGTGTTTTCACATCTCCTACAGACCCGGTTTGCTGAAATTTGCGCACAATTCTACCAATTCTACCAATTGTGGACACATTTGGCCGATTATGCTGATCAAAAAAACGTCAAGAAGTGCACGAAATGCATTTTGATTTGAACGCCCATTTTCGTAAAAGGCTTAAAAAACTTTAACGCGTTGCTCGATTGTGTATCTTTCCATGGTTCAAGTTAAGTTAGTCTGAAATTGAGAAATGTCAAATGAAATGCAGAAAAAAAAACTTGACGTTTAGGTGTGGTTCTCATTCAACATCGGCCCTTACAATTTAACCACCCTTTATATGTGAGCTATATCTAAATCTGAACCGACTTTCTTCAAAATCCAAATCGGACGAAAAATATATCTATGAGCTACAGATAAATCTTAACCGATTTTCTTCAAATTCGCCAATGTTGGTCCATGGATCAAGAAATTCTACCATTCTAAATTTCAAAACGATTGGATGTAAAATACAGCTTCTATAGGACTTAAGGGCCACATCGGACGAAAGGTATATATGGAAGCTGTATCTAAATCTGAACCAAATTCAATAGGGTTATTTCCAGCTGTGGAAGACTCCAAACTGCAAAATTGCGACCTGTAGTCGAAGAACAACTTAAAATGGACCGACGGACAGACAGACAGACGGACGGACAGACATGGTTAAATCGACTCAGCTAGTGATTCTGAGTCGATCGGTATACTTTAAGGTGGGTCTAGCGATAGTATTTTGAGACGTTACAAAACATCTGCCATGAAACAAACTTATAATACCCTGTACCACAGTGTGGGGTAGGGAATAACAATGGTAGCGAGTTTCAAAAATTGCTGGGTAGAATTTCTAAAAAAAAAACAAATATCATTTGGTAGATTGGTTTATTCGAAAAGCTAACATTTCCAATATTTATCAAAGGCGATTTCATTAAATAATATCGCTGCCTTGGCTGACTTTGCAATAGCCAGCAAAATGATGAGGATGTCGCAATTTTGCTTGTTAACATAGTCGCCGAGATAAATATGCGATACATCAAAAAGATAATTTTTCGAGCCAAATCGTTGTATAATTCGAGCTGCTCTAAAACCCAAAATGTGAAGCGTTAACGAAGCTGATGTTCGATTGAATGGTGCGAAGGCTTTGTACAAAATTAGCATCGAAATAAAATGTTGAGTTTTTGAGATCGATGGCTAGTCGATGTTCCAGGACTGAGTCGTACACACTCTCGTCAATGGACACCGTTCGGGAAAGTGGGCCGTGAGAGTTGCCCACTAGTATGCCAGTCGCAAGAAGTTTTTTGACAAACTTGAGTACAGTAGACGCGGTGGGTTCCTCATTTCGGCCACAACTTCTTGTCAATAAACGCACTGTTTGTACTACACAGCATTACCTTTGGAAATAAGTTTACATGATTACCCAATGTTGTTCAAGCGTAAAGCATTCATTTCTTTTCACGGAGATATGATACTAACATTCTGTCACGTTCAAAATAATATAAGAACGTGTAGATGGTCTTTGGACACCGCCGAATCTACACTTTTGGTTCCTCACCAATACTGCGATGTACAGCGGTAATACTTTCTTCGTCGAGCATTGTATGATATACCAGCGGATGCGTGGTATCCTTTAGATTATATGTGGTACAAAAGCAATCCATGATTAGTCGCTCGACATAATCGTCTGTTATGTCGGCTATAAGATGGAGGTATCGCACTACAACTGAACATGTTTTTTTAAATAAATTTGCACAATTTGCAAGCGTTGTCCGATCAGTAGTATAGAGATTTTGCCCTTATTAAATCTGTTTCATCATCCCATTCACCCTCGAATTTTTGTGGTCAGATTTCCATTATCAGAAATCGACAGTCCAGGATATAGGAAATTCCATCAACATACAGTCTTACATATGCCATATTTTATGATTGGAGAAAAATGCATTAAAGTGTGAGCAAACATTTTATACGCTTTTTTTATACCCTAACTTTAGTAATACGAGGATATATATCATTTCCTATGGTCCAAAAGTGTAACACATCGAAGGAGTGACCTATGACTGTAAGTATGTTCTGTAGATATCCGTTTTGGATCATTTTAAGTCGAATGAGCAATGTTCGTCCGTCCTTCTGTCTGTCTGCTGGCTGGTGCGCACGATTACTCTCGAAAGGAGTAACCGATTGACTTCAAATTTGGTATGTGGTAATATTTTTTCTATCTCCGGCTAAGTTCGAAGATGGGCCATATTGGTTCACTCCTTCTAGTACCTCCCCCACAAAGGGTTAAAAGGTAGTGAAATAATTATTTTTATTACTAATATACTACTTATTCGAATCATCTGAAATTCCACAAATAGTATTAGTGGGCGAAGTTGCCACTCCCCTTTTGGTACCTCCCACACAAATGCAACATTTTTCACCAAAAGTAAACAGCTTATAACATTTATACCGGTGCATAAAAATTCTTTAGATTTTGTTTTGTCTAATGGTTTTACAGTGCCTACAGTCCAGTGAAAAATGGGGGTTATAGCCACTCCCCTTTTGGTAGCTCCCAAACAAAGGTACCATTTTGGTACCCATGGCCAAACATAGAAAATGAATCTTCTGAAATTCCACATATTGTATTATTTTACGAGGGTTGCTATTTATATTTCGGTCCTGGCAATGCTGGTGTTGCCAGATGAAAACTGGAACTTCCATTGGAAAGTATGACATTTTTTAGCATAACTTCACTCACCCCCTTTTGGTACCTCCAACACAAATGGATCATTTTGCATCAAAATTTAACTTTTATACAAGTGCATAAAAATACTTGTAAGGTATAATGGCTTTGTAGCGCCTATAGTCCGGTAAAAATGGGCATTATTGTAGAGCCCCTTTTGGTACCTCCCACACAAATGGGCCGTTTTACACCAGAAGTTAATGGCTTATAACTTTAATACCAGTATATGTATATGTATGGCTTTGTAGCGCCTATAGTCCTGTAAAAATGGGCATTATTGTAGAGCCCCTTTTGGTACCTCCCACACAAATGGGCCAGAAGTTAATGGCTTACAACTTTAATACCAGTATATATAAATAGGGTACGAGCTCGATTATCGTAACCGATAGCAAATCGGACCTGTTGCGTTAATCAAGATTGTTGCACTTACCACGCATCAAATATTTCGCAAACAAAATTAGTCATACATTTCAATTAATATTTATTTTAAACATAAAATTATATATTTCACATAACAATAAAAAAAGTAATTCGAAATATAAATAATTGCATAGAGGAATGTATTTAAAACAGATTTGTTGTTAATGAAAAGATAATACTTTTCCGTTTTCCCCAGAATTTTAAAACATTACTCCTTCTGGAAAAATTACGAGATTTTTCGTTTGCAAATTGCAAGCCTTCATTTTCTTGATTACTGCTGCCTCCTTTACTTCCTGATAGCGGCAATTTATTTACATTCTCATTCAATGCTAATATCCAGAGCTTTAATAATCCATATTAATTTTTGATTTCTCTATGTTTTCAACGTCGCCATTACTTTCAGCGTCTGAGACATCAATGCATTCTGGTTCTACATCAAAGCCTTCAATATTTTCGTTAATCCATTCCCTGATTTCATCTGTGGTATAGTTTACATCAGAAAAAATTTCATTAAGTAAATTGCCAATATGTGAAATTGCAGTGCCTGGACATAATAACATTCCAAAATTTCTTTATAACAGTATCGGATACCCTGTCCATTGCCTTCGACAAGAACGCGGCTACCTTAAAAAGTTAATTTTTCCATTTTTATACCCTACAGCACACTGTGGTTCAGGGTATTATGACTTTGTACATTTGTTTGTAACGCCTAGAAACAAAGAGATACAGCCATAGATTCACTTTCTGAGTCGATTTATCCATGTCCGTCTGTCTGTCCTTATACGTATGCTTGTGATTAAACTGCATCTTTACGAAAATCGATCCTTACGAAAATTGGTAGAGATGAATTTCTTAGACTAGGGACGAGAACTAATGAAAATATCGGTCCAGGTTTTGATGATTCCCCCATAAAAAGGTACCCACCGATGTCACTACTTGACGCTCTAGAGAACACATTTTACAATTTTCGAGTATTTTTAGTTTATATTGGACTTAATCGCCCTTTCTAAAAATAGGGTACATCGGTACAAGTTGTGGTATAGCCCCCATATAAATGCCCCATCGATGTCACTTACTGACACTCTAGAGAACACATTTTACAATTGATCTGGCTAAAATTTAAGAATTTATACTTTATATTGGACCTAATCATCCCTAAATGGGATACATCGGTCCATGTTTTGGTATATCCCCCATATAAAGATCCCTCACCGATGTCACTTCTTTACGATCTAGAGAACAGATTTTGCAATTTATCTGGCTGAAATTTAAGAATTTTTGTTCTAAATACGGACTTACTCCTATCAAATTCGTTAAAAGTTTTTCTTGTACTAACACTTGTTTAATTTGATGCTATTTTGACCCAGAGGTTGAAAAATTGCAGCGCAATCGGGCAGCAGCCACTTTATTATTATTATTTGGGTGACATGGATCATTGTTGATAAATGACTGTACTCTTTTGGGAAGATTTTTGGATTGAAGAAAATCTGAAGCCTGAATTAAATGAGATTATAATTTTAAAGTGCAAACCCCGTAACCAGACCGTAAATAAATAGTCGTCACAATTTTATAGTTGATTGGTTCTCTCGTTTTGTCTTTCAATACATCGCAAGAGATCTACACTTTATGGATTATAAAGGGTCCGCCATCTAACGTTTTTTTCAACTAGTGCTAATTTCGTAAATGGTAACACTTAGCGCATGTCTGATTTGACAGATAATTAGTTTTATCCTTCCGCTGAACGAATATGGTTGTGTATACGCTTGAACAACGCTGGGAGCGATCGACTTACAGAAGATGCCGATTTTGCCAACAAAATCATCTTTTCAGATGAAGCTCATTTTGATTTTGGCGGGTATGTAAACAAGCAAAATTGTCGCATGTAGGGCTTGAGGGGTATGTAAACAAGCAAAATTGTCCCATTTGGGGCACAGAAAACCCGCACGCATACATTGAAAAGCCGATACACCCAAAACGAGTCACTGTTTGGTGCGAATTTTGGTCCAGAGGCATAATTGGGCCATTTTTCTTCGAAAATGAGCAAGGAGTGGCCGTTACAGTCAATGGCGATCGTTATCGCGCCATGTTGAATTTTTGTTCACAAAAATTGAAGAGGAGGGTATTGGCATCATTTGTTTTCAACAGGACGGCGCTACGTGCCACACAGCCGAAGCTACACTCGATGTTTTGCGAGATGTTTTCAAAAAAAAGTTATTTGGCGGACCCTTTATGATAGTTTTTTTTCCCAAAAACCTTTAATCTGCGAATTTTTTTGAACCATCCAAGACTATCATTAAAGTTTCCATTTTTTCTTTAACTTTGTCGTGAAACAAATCGCCCTTGCTTTTAACAGTTCTTCGGTCATTGGCCCATTACGCTCTCTTTGTTTCCAAAAAATATTTGAACAAAGCCTTTTCCATTTTTGGAAATTCGGGAGTCCTTAGAGTTACTCGTTTTCCTGGGTAAGACTCTATTCCTGCGATGAATTTGCTAATGTCGACTTCTTTCTTTTTAATTCTACATATGGTATATTTGTTGACATAGTAATTCAAACAGATATTTTTAACAGATAATTGGCTCAGTTTTTCCTATTTTTATTTTACTGTCAGTTTACAAACCTGTTTTACAATTCCCATTTGGGAATTGTAATGACGCCAGGATCATTCCGTACGTTTCCATTGGAAAGTTTGAAATTTTTTAGCACAAACGTACTCAGAAAGTTTTGACGTACGACCATCATTTATGTTGTTTACAGTGACTTGAAAAAATCTATTTGGCAAAAAAATTGAATTAACTCGAGAACATTTTCGTGCGATCATTTCTCACAACTTTCGACTTGGATTATCACGACAATTGTGTATCGATGAACTTAAATCTTTGTATGGCGATGAAGCACCATCCTATAGCACTGTGAAAAACAGGTTTAATGAATCCAATCGTGGCCGACGCTCGCTCAAAGACGAAGGTCGTCCAAAAACGGCCGTTGTGCCAGAGAACATTGATGCCGTGCGTGAACTGATAATGTAAGATCGTCAGGTGACATATCGTGAGATAGAGGCATCCTTGGGCATTTCTTCCACCAGCATACATTCGATATTGCATGAACACCTGGCCGTAAAAAAAGGTTTGTTCTCGTTGGATCCCGCACAATTTGACAATCGCTCAAAAAAAAGGCTCGTGTCGATTGGTGCGAAGAAATTTTGAAAAATACGATCGCGGTGCTTCAAAAGACGTTTATAAGATCGTCACTGGTGCGAATCTTGGATCTATGCGTATGAGCCCGAAACAAAACAGCAATCGACCGTGTGGGTCTTCGAAGGCGAGCCAAATCCAACGAAAGTTGTTCGTGGAAGAAGCACTTCGAAGCAAATGGTCGCCTGTTTCTTCGGCAAAACCGGTCATTTGGCGACTGTTCCGCTTGAGCAACATAGGACGGTCAATTCTGAGTGGTACACCACAATTTGTTTGCCTGAAGTCTTCGGAGAAATTCGAAAAGCGAACAAGAGAAGACGAAATGACAATGCGAGCTCTCACACATCGGCTCAAACCAGCGCCTTTTTGACCGGCCAAAACGTCGAATTGATGGGTCATCCGCCATACAGCCCTGATTTGACACCCAATGACTTATTCTTATTCACTCACATAAAAAACTGCTTTATCAACGTTTTTCGACGCCTGAAGCAACTGTGGGAGCGTTCAAAAACCATGTTTTGGAGGTGAATTTTCAACACACTGTAAACAAAACAATTCGTGCTCAAATGACAAAACGGTCTGAGTGAAGTTATGCTAAAAATGTCAGACTTTCCAATGGAAATGTCAGATGGCGCCAGGCAACACTTAGTGTTGCCTAGGCCAGAAATATATATTGCAACCCGTAGTCATCTTCTATCAATAAACAAAGTTGCACTTACCGAGACTCTTTTTGAAAAATAAAGACTCTAATGTAAAACCAGTAAGGAAAGGCAGAAAGTCGGGCGGGGCCGACTATATAATACCCTACACCACTCTCGTAATATTGAATAACTCTGATATATAAATTTTGTAATTCATGTATAAATTGTTTACATAAATTTACTTTTGGGACATTTTATACTTAAATAATACCCTGTACCACAGTGTGGTGTAGGGTATAAAAACGATTTGATCTAAAGAGCCAAATCGGATGAAACATATATATGGGAGTTATAGCTAAATCTTTACCGATTTTCTTCAAATTCGGCAATGTTGGTTCATGAATCAAGAAACTCTACCATTCTAAATTTCAAAACGATTGGATGTAAAATATAGCTTCTATAGAACTAAAGGGCCAAATCGGACGAAACATATATATGGGAGCTATAGCTAAATCTTAACCGATTTTCTTCAAATTCGGTAGTGTTGGTCCATGGATCAAGAAACTCTACCATTCTAAATTTCAAAACGATTGGATGAAAAATACAGCTTCTATAGGACTAAAGGGACAAATCGGACGAAATATATATATGGGAGCTATAGCTAAATCTTAACCGATTTTCTTCAAATTCGGCAATGTTGGTTCATGGATCAACAAACTCTACCATTCTAAATTTAAAAACGATTGGATGTAAAATACAGCTTCTATAGGACTAAAGGGCCAAATCGGACGAAACATATATATGGGAGCTATAGCTAAATCTTAACCGATTTTCTTCAAATTCGGTAGTGTTGGTTCATGGATCAAGAAACTCTACCATTCTAAATTTCAAAATGATTGGATGTAAAATACAGCTTCTACAGGACTAAAGAGCAAAATCGGACGAAACATATATATGGGAGCTATAGCTAAATCTTAACCGATTTTCTTCAAATTCGGCAATGTTGGTTCATGGATCAAGAAACTCTACCATTCTAAATTTCAAAACGATCGGATGTAAAATACAGCTTCTATAGGACTAAAGGGCCAAATCGGACGAAACATATATATGGGAGCTATAGCTAAATCTTAACCGATTTTCTTCAAATTCGGCAATGTTGGTTCATGGATCAAGAAACTCTACAATTCTAAATTTCAAAACGATTGGATGTAAAATACAGCTTCTATAGGACTAAAGGTCCAAATCGGACGAAAGATGTATAATGGAGCTATATCTAAATCTGAAACGATTTCAACCAAATTCAATAGCGATCTTAACAGCCGCGAAATACTCTAATCTGCAACATTTCAGAACCATCGGAGTGAAATTGCGACCTGTAGTCGACGAACAACTTTACATGGACATACGGACGGACGGACGGACATCGTTAAATCGACTCAGCTAGTGATTCTGAGTCGATCGGTATACTTTAAGGTGGGTCTAGCTGTGTTATTTTCAGGTGTTACAACCATCTGCCGTGAAACAAACTTATAATACCCTGTACCACAGTGTGGTGTAGGGTATAAATACTGTCGGTTTCCTTAATCGGGGTGTTGCGATAATCGGTAGTTGCGCAAATCGAGCTCGTACTGTACTTGAAATTGTGTAGAGTGTAATATTCTTATACAGTCCTGTTATCTCCACACCAAAATCACACCAAAATTGAATAGCTCGTAACGTTAATATACCAGTGCACATAAACGCTTATAGTTCGGTACAGTGCAATGTATTTAAAGAACCCACTGTTTACCGAAAAATAGGTGTATTTGTTAAACCCCATCTGGTACCTCCCAAACAAATTGACAGATTAATCAGTGTAATGTTATAAATTACATTAGGCACATAGTGAGGGTATACCTTAGTCGGTTTACCCGCATGAAACTTTCTTACTTGTTTATGCAGATATCATTTGCTACGGCCCAAAAGTGTAACATATCGAAGGAGTGCAAAATACCTCAAGTACATTTGGCGCAAATCCTTTTTGAGCAATTTTAAAAATTTGAAATTTAAAAAAAATAATAATTCAGTCAGAATTTATTTTTGGTTTGAGACCATATGTTCCATTTACTTTCTGTCTATTGCAAAAAAGCAAAGCAAAAAAACAAATACAGAAATTGGTAGAGAGTTTTAATTGCTTGGTAGAATTGACTGCAGTTTCGATAAACACCACTCTATCATCTTCAGAATTCAGTAGCAATAGTGTATGTCTTTAACTTAAATCAGCTGAAATACTTATGGAAGCAGTAAATTGAATTTAACAAGAACTGCTAACCAAACCCGTATTTTGTACATTTATAAATAGGTTTTTATCTTAAATGCGCATTGTTTTCTTCGATTGGATTGCAGTTTTAAAAAAGTGATTTTTTTTATATTTTTTATGGTTTTTTTGTGCCAGAAAAAAAACGAAACTAAACAACTGTCTCAACGTGAAAGCGATATTCTCAATATTTGTTGCCCTCATAAGTTTCTTTAATTTAAAGGGTACCGCGGATCTAGCGGGATTTTACTTTAAAAAAATCATTTTTGTTTTGGTTTTATAAAATAGTATGCTTCAATGAAAATCTATATAATTCCAAGCAAAAACTCGTTAAATTGTACATTATAACATACATAAGAGATGGTCTAAAGCCAGGAGAATATCCTAGTAAACAAACGAAAATACAATTATCAAAATGATTACTTAAATTATTAACATTTGCCCTTAGGTCAATCAATTTTCAATAATTCAAAGACATATGTTCAAAGTCAACATATACAAACCAAAATCAATTTCTTTGAATCTAAAATAAATTCGTTGAAATCAAGTATATTTTCATTATTTCAAATGTCATTGCTTTAAACATGGTGTTGTCTTTAGTTTTACGACATTTTTTTTAGTGTATAAAGACGATTTTTTTCAAACCCAATAAAGCCAATTTTAAATCACAATTTTTACTTCGTTTATTATTAGGCTCACAATATAAATAGTAACCCGCGTATAGTTTCCATATAAATGTCCATACCATTCAAAATATTTAATAACATCCTAACATCAAAGACTTGTCGTCAGTATTCCATTTGATGTGGAATCAATGAGATTTAATAAAACCACCAACTGGGTGACAAAAAAACGACTCAGACACAAACGGACCATTTTGCACCCAAAGTAACATCTTATAACTTTAATACCAGTGAACAAAAACACATCAAATTTTGTACAGCGTAACGTTTCTATTTGTATCATATAAATAATTTTGTTAACACCTGTTATGAGGTAAAGAATTAGGGATTTCCTTAGAATGAGGAACAATAACGCAATAATGAATGAGTATTTTTTAGTTTCTAGGTATTAATATAACAACTAAAAATATGTGTATTAGAAAATGTTCTACAAGTAGTTCCCTTCATGATGGATATTTGGTATACTTTTCAAATATTTTGTTCTAGAATTTCAAAGTACATTTTCCGGCCGAACTTCAAATGGCCATAACTTTTGTCTGAGTTGGTGTATCTTAGCGAAATTTTTTGCGTTATTTAGAAATTCGCAAATGTCGGTTTGAAACGATTCGGCGTATATTTGGATCTAATATTAACAAAATGCTAGGAGAGGATCGGGGAAATAGTCAAAAAATCAATTTTCAAATGCAGACAGAAATGTAATAGCGCCATAAAACATTTAAAAATCAACATAATTCAATGAAATATTTTGTAGTTTGTAGGTCTTGACTTCACAAATCGAGAGCAATTCGCAGATCATTATATCTCCTTAACTGCGTCAAATATTTGGGTATTTATATTGACAGGAAATTGACATGGAAAATGCATATTACGAAAAAGCGAGACCACCTCAAAATACAATCCCTGAAACTATACTGGTTGCTTGGACCTAAATCGCAATTGAGTATAGAAAATGGGATTTTTATATACAAAACTATCCTTAAACCTACGTGGACTTACGGCATTCAGCTATGGGGAACTACCACCAATTCGAACTTCGCGATTTTACAAAGATTTCCAACAAAACCATACACAACGATTTAAAAATGCGTACAGTTAAAGACGAAATTCAACGATTTTCTGAAAACTACCTACAAATACTAAGTGACCACTGCAATCATCTGGCTATTTCCTTGCTAGATGACTCCAATGAAACAAGAAGACTGAAACTCCACCATATCCTTGATCTCCCAGTTCGTACATAATTTAATAACTAAATATTGTTACTCTTATATCTAATTAAAGTAAACATTTTTGTTTAATAATAAACAAAAATAATAAATTGTTTACATAATCTTAAGATATTTTTATATTGTTGATCTCAGTGGAGGTCAATAATCTCTGTTATTTGTTAAATTGTTATTGCATTTGCTTATTGTCCTTAAATGGACAGATTGTAAGTAAAGACTTAAAAAAATATATTTCCAAAAGTCAATCCCACAATTCCCAAAATAATTTTGAAAATCCCTAAAAATGGGATTTTTTGGTTTTTCCCCTATATCTTCTATACTAAATGCCGGGTTTCAGATTCTCTTTGCAGTTCAACTTACAACACCTTCCCACATATAAATATGCCAAAAGTTTTGATATTTTAGCTTTGCGATTGGAGAAAATGTGGCTTACTTTTCAAATTTGTGTAATAAATGGTGTAAATTAGAGAAGCTTGGTAACAATACCAGTAAATATTTTTGACCCGTTCTTTGATGGTAAATAACTAACTTCAAAAATACGACATATACTTTTTTCCTCAAAAAATTACAAACAATCGATTTTTTTGAAAATATAACTTCAAGTGGCCATAACTTGTGTCCTATTGGGTATATCGAACCAATTTTTCATCATATCATATAGGAAATTTTATTGTCAATCTAGATATACCTATATGGATAAAATTGGTGCATATTCTGCTTCAATATATTTCCAAATACAGATATCTCGGTAACTATACAGGATAACTGTTAGTTGCAAAAAGCCTTTTGTAGACCTCGGTTATTAGAATACACACAAAAAAAGATTTTTTATTTTTTTTTTTATTTATTATTATTCAATATAAAACCGAGCCGTTGGCCATGTATGGTTATAAATACTACAAAAACGAAGAAATATTAAAGCGTATGTATAAAGTAACTAAAAGGTAAAAAAATAATATGAGGCTACTACCTTAATGTAACTGACAATAAACTTATAAATTAAAAATGTAAACGGAATATAAACAACTAACATCACATGGAATAAACAAACATTCTGGGATAAAAAAAAAAACGTACTTTAAACATTTAATAATATGGATTTGAAGACTACTCTGTTATGAATCGGACGGAAAAGATTTTGTTCAACCGAGGTAGCCAACTTTGAGGCCCTGCAGCTCCGTCCCTGTATACCACAGGGGGCCCAAACTCAAAACTAAACTTCTCTAATACCCCCTCTACATGTTTGGTCGCAATCGGTTGTCTGGTTAAGAAACGGCAGAATTATTTCCCTTTTTTTTGTATTCCTCTCACTGTGCTGAGGGGCGTGAATGTGTTAAATATGGTTTAGTGGAGCAAAAAGGGTTAAACATGGTATGGTGAAGCAAAAAAAATTAAATACGGTAAAATGGTTAAATGCGGTAAGTGGGGAAAAAAGGGGAAACAATCGTCCCAGATAAGTATAAAAATTCTTACTTTAGAAGCACAGTGTAATAAAAAGTGTTTAATATGGAACAGTGGTGCATAAAGTGTTGAATGTGCCCCATAGTGTTCCCAGAGCTAAGGAATTGTTTTTTCCAAATAGGTTCTTCTACTTAAACCGTGGGGGAAAAACAAGTTAAATAAATGGCACATATAGGGGACAAACATGTTAAAATACGGCCTAAGGTTGCAAATTTGGATCTTGAATTATATATTCATATTTATTGTAATCAAAAATTTTTACAATTTGTTTGGTAATATACAGTGTGACAAAGAGTTCAAGGATGTTTCCTTTTTCTGCTTAGAAATTAGATTTGATTTAACGACATTTATATTTAAGTACATATATGTACATTAGGCCGGGTCGATTTGTGGGGAGGCAAAAAAAGTCGCCATTGCTCAGTGAAAATCGTATTCTAGGGATCAAAATAAGAAACTTTGACGACGGAACCATACCTCTAAAACGAATTCGGATGACCCGGAATTTGGGTCGAACTTTTGGGTAGGGGCAAATTTTGAAAAATCCCACTTTGACCCATTTAGAGTGCTCCAATCGAGTCCAAATGTATGACCGACTCCCACTAACTTTGGAGGCCCGACCCACCCATGCCAGTGGCACACCCCCTGGGCTCGATTGGAGCACTCTAAATGGGTCAAAGTGGGATTTTTTCCGGGACATCAGAATTCGTTTTAGAGGTATGGTTCCTTCGGCAAAGTTTCTTATTTTGATCCCTAGAATACGATTTTCACTGAGCACTTCACTGAGTGGGGGTCGGTCATACATTTGGACTCGATTGGAGCACTCTAAATGGGTCAAAGTGGGATTTTTTCCGGGACATCAGAATTCGTTTTAGAGATTTTCACTGAGCACTTCACTGAGTGGGGGTCGGTCATACATTTGGACTCGATTGGAGCACTCTAAATGGGTCAAAGTGGGATTTTTTCCGGGACATCAGAATTCGTTTTAGAGGTATGGTTCCTTCGGCAAAGTTTCTTATTTTGATCCCTAGAATACGATTTTCACTGAGCAATGGGCGATTTTTAAATCGACCCGCCCTAATGTACATATAATATTTATCATTGGAGGCAAACATTTTCAAAAAACCTTTTTGATTATTTTAGGTTTTTAGATAAAACTTAGAGACTACTTAACCTACTTAAGTGGACGCCAGCTCCACTTAATGGCTAAACCCGGAATAGGAACATCTGTTATTAAACTTAAGAGTGCGCTTGTTAATTTGGTTAATGAACATGTCTATACCACCTAGCTGGTGCAATCTTTTGGTGGAATAAAACAGGGGAGGTTATGAATTAATTTGAGCAGTTTTTTTTTTGTAAGACCTGCAGTTTTCCCAAATGGCATTTAGCGCTTGTAGCCCAAACTGGTGCTGCATAAAACATAACAGCATGGAATATTGATTTTAGTATTAATTTCTTATTGTTTAAATTGAGACTAGAATTCCTGTTAATGAAGGGGTATAGAGATCTTATCAGTATATTTGATTTATTAACGATATAAGGAATGTGATCCTTGAATTTCATTTTTGGATCTAAAATTACTCCCAGATATTTAACTTTATTTTCCCAATCAATTTGACTGTTGTTGATAGTGATATTACTCTGCGGTAGGAAAGATGTCTTTCTGATCCTGGTGAAATAGATAGCCTGACTTTTGTCGCAATTAATCATGATTTTCCACCTTACGAAGTAGCTTAGTAAATTATCCAGAGCAGACTGTAGATAACAAATTATTTCTTCAGATAAAATTCCAGAACATAAGACCGCAGTGTCATCAGCAAATATAGACATTGTGCAGTGTTCCAGTTGCGGGACATCTGCCGTATATATGCATGTTGTACAGAACTGGAGACAGACAAGAGCCTTGTGGGCAACCAGGCTCTTGTTAAATATATCTGAACTTTTTGAACCGATGTGAACCCTGAAAGTCCTAGCGGTTAAAAAACTTTGGATTATTCTTACTAATTCCGTCGGAAAGTTAAATTGTATTAATTTATAAACAAGGCCATCATGCCAAACTGAATCAAAAGCAGCCTTTATATCCAGTAGAACCACGCCTGTAGATTTCTGCTGGTTAAAGTTTGATTCGACTAAATTCCTTATTCTAATTAGCGGATGTGCAGTATTGTCTTCTCTACGGAAGCCAAACTGTTGAGGAGGTAGTATGTTATTTGTGTCGATAAAATTTGTAATTTTGTCTCTAAATATTTTCTCTAAAACCTTACTGATGGATGAAAGCAAACTTATGGGACGGTAAGAAGATGGAGCATCTGGCGGCTTGTTAGGTTTCCAGATAGGAATAACCTTAGATTCCTTAAATTCGTTGGGAAAATACCCAAATTTAAGCCATGAATTAGCGAATAATGTCAAAAATTTGATACCCCTGTGAAGCAAAGCTTTGAGGCATTGGTTATTAATTCCATCAATACCTGGGGACTTTTTCGATTTAAGTCTCTTTATTATGGCAGAAACCGTTGATGTCGTGATTGAAATTTCATTAGCAGAAACTGTGTTTACAGAATTGAATGAATTGATGGTGTCCGTTACTAAATCATTTGTGGAAGATTCGCCAAGATCTGAAGAAAGGGAATGATTATTAGAAAAAGTTTGTGCTAAAACCTCACATTTTTCTCGAATCGTTGTGAAGCGAGAGTTATTGTTCTTCAATATAGGAATGTTTGATGACTTCTTCCTTAACATTTTTGTTAGGTTCCAAAAACGGGAAGAGCCTTTATCTAATGTTAGTAATAAACAATGCCATGATTCATTCCTAAATATAACCATTTCCTCTTTAATAATAACGTTCAACCTTTTAACTTCGTAGTAATCAATGATATGTCTGTATCTCTGTCAATTGCGACGATGCCGATTTCGTGTACGAATTAAAATTTTAATACGGTTTGGCAAGGGTTTCCTTGTACTACTCTTGACTTTCATCGGAACACAATGATATGAAGTAGAGATTTCAGTTCCTGGATGGAAAGTAATTCTCCTGGATTGATGTTGTTGCTGTTATTCAGTCCAGTGTTGTTGTTGAGGAAACTGTTATAGTTTCTTGGATTTTGCCAGGCACTTGCCACCCGTTAACTGCTTTGTTGAAGCAAATTGGGAAAGTTGTTGCGGTTGACGGCATTAATATTGTCGTTATTTGGATGGACTCGATGTCTCCTTGTCGAATGATTTTTTTCTTTTATTTCCAAAAATTGTTGTCTGCATGGACATCCATCGAAGGATGATTTATGAGGTCCGTCGCGATTTGCGCACTTGATCTGGGACTCCTTACACTCTGACGTTAAATGTTGGCCGGCACAGTTTGCGCAAAACGTCTTGACCTTACAATGGCTAGATCCGTGGCCAAACATTTGACAGTTGTACCACTGTGTAACTTTGTTTTTTTATTCGTCTGGAATTCCCATTTGACCTTAACGTAATCAATGACGGAATGCTTTTGTCTTAACTCATTGTGATAGTCTTTCATTGAAAGTAAACAACATATATAAAAAACTCCGCATACGAAGTCTTTTTGTGTACAATCTTCACATCTAGACAATGAAGTCCCATGTCGATTAGTTTCTTTATACCCTCACTTTAGTGTGACGAGGGTATATATCATTTTCTACAGGAAAAAGTGTAACACGTCGAAGGAGTGACCTAAGACCCCAAGTATGTTCGTAGGAAATCCGTTTTGGGTCATTTTAAGTCGAATGAGCAATGTCCGTCCGTCTGTCTGTCTGTCTGTCTGCTGGCTGGTGTGCACGATAACTCTCGAAAGGAGTAACCGATTGACCTCAAATTTGGTATGTGATAATATTTTTTTTCTATCTCCGGCTAAGTTCGAAGATGGGCCATATTGGTCCACTCCTTCTAGTACCTCCCCCACAAAGGGTTAAAATGTTGTGAAATATTGATTCTTTAATAACTGCTATACTACTTATTCGAATCTTTTGAAATTCCACACATAGTATTAGCTTATTAGTCGCTATCAACTCGAGAAAAATGGGCGAAGTCGCCACGTCCCTTTTGGTACCTCCCACACAAATGCACCATTTTGGACCAAAACTTAACAGCTTATAACATTATTAACAGTGTATAAAAATACTTGAAATTTTGTACAGTATTATGCTTTTATTTTGCCTACAGTCCAGGGGAAAATGGGTGTTGTTGCCACGCCCCTTTTGGTACCTCCCAAACAAAGGTATCTTTTTGCACCAAAAGTTAACAGCTTATAACATTAAAACCAGTGTATAAAAATACTTGAAATTTTGTACAGTGTAATGTTTTTATAGCGTCTATAGCCCTGTGAAAAATGGGCGTTATTGCCACGCCCCTTTTTGTACCTCCCACACAAAATGCCCAAATCATACCACAATTTAATGTCTCATAACGTTTATACCAGTGCACATAAATGCTTATAAGTCGGCACAGTGCAATGAATTTAAAGTATCTAATGTTCAGCGAAAAAAGGTGTATTTGATAAACCTCTTCTGGTACCTCCCACACAAATTGACAGAATAATTCGAGTAATATTCAATATTACATTACTCACAAAGTGAGGGTATACCTTAGTCGGGTTACACGACTGAAACTTTCTTAATTGTTTTGATCTTCATTGGATCATGTTTTTCAAGGCCGAGAAGCAAAGCTTTGTATGGCTTTTCTGCCTTAGTGGCATACGTAAAGTGCTCATATTTGTTTGCGAGAGCATTGTAGTCTTGTTTGGAGTAGCAAAAGAAATGTATTCCTATTGAAATCTTTCTGATAGCAAAGTTTTTGATCTCTACAGCTTTGCAAATAGCATGAACTTCTTCAATCTTACATTTCAGGATTGTAATCGGTGGAATATGTATTTTCACTGGAGCATTTGGTAGATCTTCAATATCATCCACATCAACAGTTTGTAATGGGGAATAATAATTACTCGCATTTGCTGTATTTGATACATAATTAATTGTTTTTGGTTTTTTCCCCTTCATAGCCATGCCATGTGCGTTAGCATCGTCGTTAACATAAACCCGTTTTATTTTGTTTTGTTCTTGATTTCGTTTTGTTCTTATTACAACAACAATACTTTTTTACAATATCAACGAGAGCGAACTCAAATACGCCTGATGACAACAAGAGTAAATCGATGACTGATCTTGAATTATCAATTATGACTTTTAAATATAGTACAATCGTGCAAAATTGGTTAATTATGACACACAAAGGGTTAAATGTGGCACAATAAAGCGATTCACTTTAACTTTTTAAATTCGTACCTTAATAGACACAGTGGGACAAACATGTTTATATTGTACCAGGGTTTGAATGTAGCTACATGAACTAGGGGAAAGTTGCTAACGTATGATCCAAAAAATAGTTTTTCAACGTTCAGAGGTACAGTGTGGAAAGGGATAAATACTGTGCCATAATGTCAGGGCAACTCTTGGAACACAAACTAGAAATGTAACGAGGGTTCGTATTTTATATTATAAAGGTAATCAAATCTTCTTCATTTTGCACCATATACAATAATCATGTCATTTTGAAAAAAAGAGGTTTAACTATTTTACAGTACCCTAAACAGAAAATAAATAAAAGATGGAGGCTGCGAAGCGCACCGGATTAAAGCAAGTACATGCATTCCAAATAAATTTTATTGATTTTCGAACCAAATTTATTTGCTCAGAAATATATAGTATTTCAAAATTTGAGTTCCAAATATATTTTCTTTCTATTTTGCCTCGTGTTACACTATGCAAAACTGTTGTTATACCCTACACCACACTGTGGTACAGGGTATTATAACTTTGTGCATTTGTTTGTAACACCCAAAAGAAGAAGAAATAGACCCATCGTTTATTATACCGATCGACTTAAAATCACTTTCTGAGTTGATTTAGCTATGTCCGTCTATCTGTCTGTGCATGTATTCTTGTAATCACAGTAATGGTCGCATTTATGGTCCGATCTCGACGAAACTTTACACATATCTTATTTTTGGCCAAGGACGATCCCTATTGAATTTGATTAAAATCGGTTCAGATTTAGATATAGCCCCCATATATATGTGAGCCACGATTTTACATGTAAGCGCTGTAAAAACTATTTTATATCCGATCAGTATGAAATTCGGCAGAAGGAGGTTTCTTATTATATGAATGAACTCTGTAAAATTTGAAAGACATCGGTTCAGATTTAGATATATACGTTACCCCATATTTGATATGTAACCAACACATAGTAACCAACACTGGCGTTGTCATTTACTCGGACAGCCAGGCTGCCATCAATTCTCTGGAGGCCACATCCCGAAATTCACAAATAGCCCTCGACTGCCGCAGATCTCTTAACGAGATGGCTGAGCAGTTTAATATACACCTCATATGGGTGCCTGGGCATAGGGATATCCCGGGGAACTGCAAAGCCGATGAAATTGATGGGAAAGGGACGACTTTACAAATTCTCGAAGAATTTGCATATATTGGTGCGCCACTATCCACGTGCAAGCTTTGGCTTAGGCAAGAGGCAATCAGGCAGTCCAACGACAGATGGACACAAATCGACTCCTGTAGGGTAGCTAGACAAATCTGGCTAAGGTATGACCTGATAAGGTCAAAATATCTCCTCGCACTAGAAAGGAAAACGTTAGTATCAGTTCTGACGGGACACTGCCTGATCGGCGAACACGCCAGAAGATTGGGTATTAACTCCAATGACTTCTGCAGAAGCTGTGTAGATGAGGAAGAAGTGGAGAGCATTGAGCACTTGCTATGCGACTGTCCCGCTTTGAGTAAACGACGACTGGACCTACTCGAAATATAAATACTGGGGTCGGTCTTTCTAGGCAGCCTAACAGATCTTTCCAGTACCAATAATCGTGCTATCGATACATTTGTATATCAAACAGGTTGGTTCCGATGAAGGGCATTTTAGCCTGTGGTACCACTAGGGACCTAAACTGGTCTATGTGAGCAGAAGAAATAAAAACCAGTAAGGAAAGGCTAAAGTCGGGCGGTGCCGACTATATAATACCCTACACCACCCCGTAATATTGAATAACTCTGATATATAAATTTGGTAATTCATGTATAAATTGTTTACATAAATTTACTTTTGGGACATTTTATACTTAAATAATACCCTGTACCACAGTGTGGGGTAGGGTATAAAAACGATTGGATCTAAAGAGCCAAATCGGATGAAACATATATATGGGAGCTATAGCTAAATCTTTACCGATTTTCTTCAAATTCGGCAATGTTGGTTCATGAATCAAAAAACTCTACCATTCTAAATTTCAAAACGATTGGATGTAAAATATAGCTTCTATAGAACTAAAGGGCCAAATCGGACGAAACATATATATGGGAGCTATAGCAAAATCTTTACCGATTTTCTTCAAATTCGACAATGTTGGTTCATGAATCAAGAAACTTTACCATTCTAAATTTCAAAACGATTGGATGTAAAATACAGCTTTTATAGGACTAAAGGGCCAAATCGGACGAAACATATATATGGGAGCTATAGCTAAATCTTAACCGATTTTCTTCAAATTCGGCAGTGTTGGTTCATGGATCAAGATACTCTACCATTCTAAATTTCAAAATGATTGGATGTAAAATACAGCTTCTACAGGACTAATGGGCCAAATCGGACGAAACTAAACTAAATCTTAACCGATTTTCTTCAAATTCGGTAGTGTTGGTTCATGGATCAATAAACTCTACCATTCTAAATTTCAAAACGATTGGATGTAAAATACAGCTTCTATAGAACTAAAGGGCCAAATCGGACGAAAAATATATATATGGGAGCTATAGCTAAATCTTAACCGATTTTCTTCAAATTCGGTAGTGTTGGTTCATGGATCAATAAACTCTACCATTCTAAATTTCAAAACGATTGGATGTAAAATACAGCTTCTATAGAACTAAAGGGCCAAATCGGACGAAAAATATATATATGGGAGCTATAGCTAAATCTTAACCGATTTTCTTCAAATTCGGCAATGTTGGTTCATGGATCAAGAAACTCTACCATTCTAAATTTCAAAACGATCGGATGTAAAATACAGCTTCTATAGGACTAAAGGGCCAAATCGGACGAAAGATATATGGGAGCTATATATAAATCTGAACCGATTTCAACCAAATTCAATAGCGATCTTAACAGCCGCGAAATACTCTAAACTGCAAAATTTCAGAACGATCGGAGTGAAATTGCGACCTGTAGTCGACGAACAACTTTACATGGACAGACGGACGGACGGACAGACATCGTTAAATCGATGTCTAGTGATTCTGAGTCGATCGGTATACTTTAAGGTGGGTCTAGCTGTGTTATTTTCAAGTGTTACAAACATCTGCCGTGAAACAAACTTATAATACCCTGTACCACAGTGTGGTGTAGGGTATAAAAAGAAAACGGCTGCCACCCTAACCTAAACCTAAACCTATATTAAACGCACCTCGATACAGACTGCTATTTTTGTCTAAGTAAATAGATTGGAGTAAAAGGCAAAGAACTTTTCAATGTGTAAATGATACCGACAATTTCTGCTACATCTGCAGCAAATATGTAATCAAAAAATTCGACGTGCGTTTAGTAAAGAACTTTTCAATGTGTAAATGATACCGACAATTTCTGCTACATCTGCAGAAAATATGCAATCAAAAAATTCGACGTGCGTTTAGTAAAATAATAGAAGAAATAAATGTGTAATATTTTGGTATACGAATTAAAAATATGAACGAACCGTGGACACCATCGTATATCTTACTCGATGGAGTAGTGGAAGAATGCGGTAAGTACTTTACAATTAATGTATTACAATGTTTTGTGGAATAAAACGTTTTAATTTTAGACTTCACGTGCAATTTGGAATGCCAATGATTTGGAGACAACCGTTCATTCACGATACAGACTGCTATTTTTGTCTAAGTAAATAGATTGGAGTAGGAAGGAGATTTCTCTGGAATTACGCGGAAGTAACATCTGTCACTTTGCCAATTGCACATTCGGAAACAATACCAATTCCCAAGTGTCCAAGTGTATGTAACAGCCTAATTATGGAAACATCATCAAGTTCAACTGAGTACTCAACTCTGAGCGATTCAAGTTTGAGTCAGAAATCATCGCTTTTAACTCAGTTTCAACTCATTGATCTAGTGAGAGATTTGGAACTGACCTAAGACAAGGCAGAACTACTTGCATCTCGGAAGAAACAGTACAATATTTTATATTTACAAGGACAATCCCGGATTGTTCGAGGAACTTAATCAAACATACAATTCAAAGGAATGACGGTTATTTGTTGACAGCAGTAAAGAAAGTTTGAAAGCAGTACTTTTGCACAACGGAAATCAGAAACCGTTGATTCCCATTGCTCATGCTGTCAACACTAAGGAATCATACGAAACAATCGCTAATTTGATAAAATACATAAAATATGAACAGCATGACTGGAAAATTTGTTGCGATTTAAAAGTAGTCGGGATGTTATGTGGAATGACAGGCGGATATACAAAATATTGCTGTTTTTCAATGCCTCTGGGATAGCCGTGCTCGCGAAGATCATTACAGAATAAAGAAATGGCCATCAAGAAAACACATTACATTGGGTGAAACAACATAAAAAAACTCTCGTCCGAAAAGAAAACATTATTTTGCCACCACTGCATATTAAGCTGGGGCTCTTAAAAATTTTGTAAAAACCTTAAGGAAAGATGGTATTCACTCATATATTTAAAAAGTTTATTTAAAAGTCTTTCTTTTCAAAAAATCGAAGAAGGCGTTTTTGATGGACCTAGAATAGGTAAACTGATGAAAGATGTAAATTTCGAATCATATTTGACGTCAGATGAAGTTGCAGCATGGAGGTCGTTTATGCTTGTAGTTTCAAATTTCCTTGGATCCAATAAAAGCCCGTAATATGAAACAATGATTAACGATTTCTTAAAAAATTATGAAAAAATTGGTAAGAAATATATTTTTCTATATTTATGTATATAACACATACGTATGTATTTTTCCAACTTTTTTTCGCTTTATGTATTCAAACAGGTGTAAATATGTCACTAACAATTCATTTCTTGCATTCTCGTTTAAACTTTTTCCCCGAGAAAGGGCACTGGGATGTTTCTGAATGATGGGAGATTATATTTGGTTCCTCATTAGAGAAACCGATTCCGAAATCTACAAACGTCAACAAAGAACTCACAATTACTTTTAATGAAACTTGTACATGTAAATAAACTCAAATGTACATAATATAAATAAAATCGCTATTTAAACAGAAATTAAAAAAAAAAGATTTTTTGAAATTCTCTTACCTTTACCAAAAGGGCTATAATTTCTACATTTATCCATAGATTTTTATCAAATAGGCATTATTTTTTAGCTAGGATGCAAACTTTTAAAAAAATAAAATAAAATATTTCTTTCGATTTTTTATGTTTTTTTGTCCTAGGATTTTTTTTTGAAAAAAATCTACTTTTTCCAATTTGCTTAATGACTGTTATTAAACCACTGTTTCTAAGTGAAAGAGATATTTCCAACATTGGTAGGCCGCATTAATAGCTTAACGTATAAGTCAACCTTATCGAGCATATACTCCAAAAATTATAGTGCAAATACTAAGGGTACCTTCGACAATAATAGCATTTGTGTTGTTGTTATTTATTGTTGGTCTGTTGTTTTGTTATTCAGTCAGAATTTATTTTTTTTTTTTTTGGTTTGAGACCATCTGTTCCATTTACTTTCTGTCTATTCCAAGAAAGTAATAGAAACAAATACAAAAATTGGTAGAGAGTTTTAATTGCTTGGTAGAATTGACTGCAGTTTCGATAGACACCACTCTATCATCTTCAGAATTCAATAGCAATAGTGTATGTCTTTAACTTAAATCAGCTGAAATACTTGAGGAAGCAGTAAATTGAATTTAACAAGAACTGCTAACCAAACCCGTATTTTGCCGAACTAAGTCAACATACTAAAACTCTCATACCAATACATTTTTGTTTTTTGCTTGGGTTCGCATCGCGAACCACGAAAACAAATGTAGTTTTGTCAACGGCTAATGCCGACGTCACATTTGTTTTCGTGGTTCGCGATGCGAACCCAAGCAAAAAAAAAAAAGTATTGGTATGAGAGTTTTAGTATGTTGTCTTAGTTCGGCAAAATACGGGTTTGGTTAGCAGTTCTTGTTAAATTCAATTTACTGCTTCCTCAAGTATTTCAGCTGATTTAAGTTAAAGACATACACTATTGCTACTGAATTCTGAAGATGATAGAGTGGTGTCTATCGAAACTGCAGTCAATTCTACCAAGCAATTAAAACTCTCTACCAATTTTTGTATTTGTTTCTATTACTTTCTTGGAATAGACAGAAAGTAAATGGAACATATGGTCTCAAACCAAAAAAAAAAAATAAATTCTGACTGAATAACAAAACAACAGACCAACAATAAATAACAACAACACATACAAACACATGAGGTACGATGACGTCGGCATTAGCCGTTGACAAAACTACATTTGTTTTCGTGGTTCGCGATGCGAACCCAAGCAAAAAACAAAAATGTATTGGTATGAGAGTTTTAGTATGTTGACTTAGTTCGGCAAAATACGGGTTTGGTTAGCAGTTCTTGTTAAATTCAATTTACTGCTTCCTCAAGTATTTCAGCTGATTTAAGTTAAAGACATACACTATTGCTACTGAATTCTGATGATGATAGAGTGGTGTCTATCGAAACTGCAGTCAATTCTACCAAGCAATTAAAACTCTCTACCAATTTTTGTATTTGTTTCTATTACTTTCTTGGAATAGACAGAAAGTAAATGGAACATATGGTCTCAAACCAAAAAAAAAAAAAAAATTCTGACTGAATAATAATAGCATTTTTAATAAAAATTTTTTTGTTGCATATTGGTTTTTACGAAACAATTATTTATTTGCATTTAAGTATTCAGAACATGTATCAATACCTTAAGTTTAAGACATGTTTTATATTTTTCTGTAATTCAACGAATTAATAATGTTCGTAAAATTCCGAAATTATAAATGTTCGTAAAATTCCTCTATAATTGAAATCGCACAGTCTTGGATAATGATAAATTGATTGATGGGTTTTAAACAACTGTTATTGCTACTTATGCCATTTTTAATTGTAGGGTATAACTCGATAATAATGAAAATTTAAATTCGAAAAATCTGCAACGGTTTGCAAATCTTTTCAAAACAGTATGTCTGGACAAATTCCTAAATATTAGTTATATTTGTATATAAACAGATATTTTATTTGAGAAAATTAGTTTGCAAATATATTTTGTTGTAAAATATTAATATATGCGTTCAAGTAAATGTTATTCATTTTCGAACCAAATGTATTTGCTCAGAAATATATAATATTTCAAAATTTGAGTTCCAAATATATTTTCTTTTGATTCAAAGATATCAGGATATTGCCTGGTGTTATACTAGGCAAAAAAATTTTTTTTTCTAAAATCCAATTTTTATGGAATGTAACAGTGAGGTTTAAGTTCATTATAACTTTTTAGTTAATACTTAATTATTGTTTTCTAAATACAGTACATCAATGGAGAATAAATTTTTTCCACTTTAAATTCACCAAGTCTTTTTTACAAAATACTACAAATAGATTAAAAACGAGTAAGAAAGTTCAGTCGGGTAAACCGACTTACGAATCCCCTCACCTTCAGTCCCAAAACTATTCGTAATTATACCCTACACCACACTGTGGTACAGGGTATTATAAATTTGTGCATTTGTTTGTAACACCCAAAATGAGAAGAAATGGACCCATAGTTTATTATACCGATCGATTTAGAATCACTTTCTGAGTTGATTTAGCTATGTCCGTCTGTACGTCTGTCTGTGCATGTATTCTTGTAAGCAAAGTACAGGTCGCAATTATGGTCCGATTTCGACGAAACTTTTATTTATTTATTTAGGTCTATGGAGTACAATGTTCCCTACAGACAAACTTAAAACTAAAAATAAATCAAATCTAATGCATTAATAAACTTAGTTAAGGAATCACTAAAATCGACATTATTAGAGATCCTATTGAATTCAATTAGAGCGCGAGTAATTGGTTCATTAATGGCATTATTACTTCTATGAATAGGAATGTAAAAGTAATTGTTGTTACGCAAAGTTCTGGGCGGAACATTGAAATTCAAACATTCAAGTAAGACACCACAGTCAATAAAGCCGGAGATTAACTTATAAAGAAATATTTGTGATAAAAAATACCTTCTGTTCATAAGTGTTTGCAAATGTACATATTAATCGACATTAGTCTACATAAGAAGGGAGTGGCTGAGTAAAGTCAATCGACCGAAGGGAAAAATTTATAAACTGTTTCTGAATTCTTTCAAGTCTGGAGCAATGATTATTGTATAAAGGATTCCAAATAATAGCAGCATATTCCAATTTAGCTTTAACTTGGGACGTATAAATCAATTTGGCAGTATAAGGATCAGTAAATTGCTTACAGTTTCTCTTAACGAAGGCCAATAATGAATAACACTTAGGGACAATTGCATTAACATGATTTACAAAAGAAAATTTGAAATCAAAGACAACACCAAAATCCTTAATTTCATCAACTCGTTTCAAGCTATGGCCATTTAAGGAATAGTCATAAAAAACAGGATTTCTGCACTTGAAATAGGAAACATTATAACACTTAGACAAATTGATTTCTAAAAGATTCTCCGAACACCAATTAGCAGTATGTCGTTAATAATGAAAAACAACATCAGCCAAGTGGCCACCACGACCACGCTTACAGGACCATATCCTTTTCAAGAAATTCTCCATAACCAAATCGCAAAGTGGCTGTCCTATGTCCTCGACAGCCTCACGAATGCTATCTTTGAGGCCTTGAATCGACGCTGGGCTGTTGACGTAGACCTTATCTTTCACGTGGCCCCAAAGGAGGAAGTCGCAAGTGTGATCACCTCTTCGAGAGATAACACGGTCCGTAAACTTTTCCCGTAACAGAGCAATGGTTTCGTTGCTTGTGTGGCACGTAGCGCCGTCTTGTTGAAAGTAAACGTTGTCCAGATCAATACCATCCAACTCCGACCATAAAAAATTATTTATTTATTTTTATTATTTATTTATTTCAATAAGTTTAATCTAGCACAATGAGAATAAAAATTCTTATAAATTAGTGCTAGTGGTATATGGTTAGTTGATTTAAATTATACTAGGGAAAACATGTAACTTTATTTTAACATTAACATTTTTAAGTGTGATATAAAAATGTGTATTTATCTTATACAATTATGTGCAATTAAGCAAGATAATTTTTTAACTCCTTTCTGAAATGCAGGCTGTTGCTTATTAACTGAATATTTGTCGGTAGACTATTCCAAAGGCGGATTGTTGGTATAAAGAATTGTTTTTCCGATTTGGAGTATTTGAATCGTAATTGAATTATTTTCTTGCCACGATTTGACCGAGCGAAATTTATCCTCTCAAAGAGATAATCAGGTGTATTAGTTGATATGATTTTGTGGAAGAATATTAAACTTCTGTACTTAAGATAATTATCAAAAGTCTTATTGAAAATTTGGTAAGTGTAGTTGGATATACTATCAGAACTTCGTTTATTAAAAACATATCTCGTGATATTGTTGTAGGTTATTTTCAGTTTTTGTTTGTCTGCATAATCACTGTTTGAATATATTTCAGAACCGTATAATAGTGTCGGTATTAGGTATGTTTTAGCAAGTGATAGCCGAATTTGAAATGGTGTAGAGTGTTGAACAACCCAGAGATTTCGCAGCATTCCATGGACTTTACCTGCAGCCATTGTTACATGATTAGACCAGGATAGTTTTTCATTAAAAATGATTCCCAGATTTGAAGAAGAACTCACGTATGTAATTTCGGAATTGTTTATTTTTATACTGTAGTCAATATCGTGGGATCGTTTTTTCTTTGCAATATGTAGACATTTTGATTTTGAGGGATTTATACAAAGTTTGTTGTTATGAGCCCATAGATGAATGTTTTTCAGATCCTGGTTTATATTCAGTATACAGTTTTGTACATTTTCCGAAGCCGATCCTAGGTATAACTGTACATCATCGGCATATATATGCACTTGACAGTATCTCAACACATCGGGTAGATCATTTATGTATACGCAGAATAAAAGAGGACCTAATACGGATCCTTGGGGAACTCCTCTATTCACTGGCAATTGATTTGATATCTTGTTATCTAAAATAACAGTTTGTGAGCGATTAGTGACATATGAGGTAATCAATCTGCATGCAGTTGTCGAAAAGTTGAACAAAGGACCAAAGGATTCTATGGTCAACGGTGTCGAAGGCCTTACTATGGTCTAGAAGTATCAGAAACGATTCCATGTTTTCATCCAAGTTAGATCTGAGATCTTCAACAACGTCAACCAGTGCTGTTATGCAACTTCTAGCCTTCCTAAAGCCTGACTGTCTTTGGAATAACATATCGTTTTTGCAGAGATACTCATTTATTTGCTTATATATTAAATTTTCCAATATCTTTGATATGTATGGCAGTATAGCAATAGGCCTAAAGTCGTTATTCGATTTTGGAAGTGGCACAATTTTTGCTTCCTTCCAAGCAGTCGGAAATGTTGATTTTGTGAGTACGGAGTTTATTAGATGGGTTATGTAAGGTAGAAGAGCAGGTAAAATTAGTTTTAAAAGCTTCGGGTAAATACCATCCATGACAAAAGCATTTGATGTTGTTGTCATAAAAGTGGATAGAACTTCATCTTGCTGAACACAACGAAAAGAGAATTCATTTTCACGCCGAACAGTGCAATAATTGGAATATATATTCTCAGACGAGTCCGGAAAGTTATCGCCGACAAACTTTAGGTTTAAAGCATCTACATCTATATCATCCATGATCCGATTTGTTTGTACCTGTCCAATGCCAATTTTACGTATTTCCTTCCATTTTAATTTACTATTAACTGCAGTAGCAAACTTCTGACGGTAGAATAAGGACTTTGCTGCGTTTATATTTTTCACAACTTTTTGTCTTGCATTTCTATATAATAAAAAAAGTTCTGGTGTTTTGTATCTTTTCCATCGTTTATAGAATGCATCTCGCTGTATGATCAGTTGTTTAATGTTGTTGTTGAACCAGGGTTTTCCGAGTGTTTTATTTTTATTGATTTTATAAGCACACAGATATTTAAAATTTCATTACAATTTTCTTGCAAGAAAGTAACTTGCTCATCAATTGATTGAATATTATAAATATTTTCCCAATTTGTATTTAATAGATACTGCTCTAGTAAATAGTAGTTTACATTTTTAAAATCTCGAAATGACATAATTTCATCCTCCACCTTTGTAGTAATATCATAAGATATAAAAAGCAGATCATGATTTGAAAACATTTGGGCGGAAAGCTGATCATATAAGAGAACCTTTGTTTTGTGATTGAGTAGAATAATATCCAGCAAACTACTACCAGAACGATGGAAATGTGTTGGGCGATTTGTATTAGTTGGATATAGGTCAAGAACACGGAACGAGTCTGTTAGGGCATCTTCAACTATAAGATTACTGTTGAAATCTCCAGATATTATGATATCATTGTACATCATCGATATATTTGCGATTGTGGACAATAAGTCGTTGATTGGGATATGCCTATTTGGCCTGTAGACACTTCCCACGAGAACTCTTTGATTTTCTTTTAAATGTAATTCAATAAATAAATATTCGATAGGATTTCCAAAAGCTGACTTAATTTTAACCGTGCTTTTTATACCATTTCTTATGTAAATACATGTGCCACCAGCAAAAGACTCTCTGTCAGCTCGAAATAGTTTATAGCCAGGAAGATTATATACGCTATCATTAATTGAACAGTGAAACCATGTTTCAGAAACACAAATTATGTCAATACCTGATGAAATTCGTCCAATTTATTGTTGAGGCTCTGTGCATTCAGGTGTACCAACTTTATCATTAATCATCTCCCCCAATCCATTCACCGTAACTGTTGATCCAACCTCATTTTCGAAAAAGTAAGGTCCAATGACCCCGACGGACCATAAACCGCACCAAACAGTCACATTTTGAGGATGGAGAGGCTTCTCAACAATAACTCTTGGGTTTTCCGATCCCCAGATGCGACAATTTTGCTTGTTGACGTAGCCACCGAGGTGGAAATGGGCCTCATCAGTCAAGACGATTTTTCGATGATTTTCGATTTTTCGAATTTTAATAATTTCAATGCGTTGTTGAATCATGTGTCGTTCCATTTTTATACCCTACACCACACTGTGGTACAGGGTATTATGACTTTGTGCATTTGTTTGTAACACCCAAAAGGAGAAGAGATAGATCCATTGTTTATTATACCGATCGACTTGTAATCACTTTCTGAGTCGATTTAGCTATGTCCGCCTGTCTGTCCGTCTGTCCATCTGTCCGTCTGTAGATGTATTCTTGTAATCAAAGTACAGGTCGCAATTATGGCCCGATCTTGACGAAACTTCACACATATCTTTTTTTTGGCGCAAGGACGATCCCTATTTCATTTGGTTAAAATTGGTTCAGATTTGGATATAGCCCAAATATATATATGTTAGCCCCGAATTGACATGTAAACGCTGTAAAAACTTTATTTTATATCCGATCAGTACGAAATTCGGCAAAAAGAGGTTTCTCATTACGTGAAGGAATGCTGCCAAATTCTATACGATACATCCGCTTTCACATGTAAGCGCCGTAAAAAATTTTTTTTATAACCGATCAGTGTGAAATTCGGCAGAAAGAGGTTTCTTATTACATGAAGGAATACTGCCAAATTTGAGGGAAATCGGTTGAGATTTAGATATAGCCCACATATATATGTTACCCCCGATTTGACATGTAAGCGCTGTAGAAACTGTATTTTAAATGCGATCAGTAAAAAAATTGGCAGAAAGAGGTTTCTCATTACGTGAAGGAATACTGCCAAATTCGGAGAAAATCGGTTCAGATTTAGATATAGCCCCCATATATATGTTAACCCCGATTTGACATGTAAGTGCTGTAAAAACTGTATTTTATATCCGATCAGTATGAAGTTTGGCTAAAAGAGGTTTCCTATTATATGAATGAACACTTTTAAATTTGGAAGAAATCGGTTCAGATTTAGATATATCCCCCATACATATGTTACCCCCGATTTGACATGTAAGCGCTGTAAAAATGTTATTTTATATCCGATCAGTACGACATTCGGCAAAAATTCGGAGAAAATCGGTTCAGATTTAGATATAGCCCCTATATATATGTTACCCCCGATTTGACATGTAAATGCTGTAGAAACTGTATTTTATATCCGATCAGTGCGAAATTCGGCAGAAAGAGGTTTCTTATTACTCGAAGGAATACTGCCAAATTCGGAGAAAATCGGTTCAGATTTAGATATAGCCCCCATATATTACCACCGATTTGACATGTAAGTGCTGTAGAGACTGTATTTTATATCCGATCAGTACGAAATTCTTCAGAAAGAGGTCTTTTTACATGAATGAGTATTCAGGGAAAATCGGTTCAGATTAATATATAACCTCCATATATATGTTCCTCCTGATTTGGTATCAAAGCGCTATAGAAGTTGTACTTTTCTTCCGATCATTAATATTTTCCGGAAAGATGTTTCTCAATTTAGGAACGAATATTGCTTAATTTAGCGGTTATCGGCTCAGAATTAGATAATATGTTCCTGCCTACTTACCAATTATTCCAAATTATTATCGCAATGACCTTTATCGCATTGTTAGGGAGGTGTAGGGTATTATATAGTCGGCCCCGCCCGACTTTCTGCCTTTACTTACTGGTTAGTAATGGCGTAGTTACTACTTGTTAAATATCAAAGAATAAAAGCTGCAAAAGTGACAGCTACCAAAATACCGGGTGATTCAAAATAACACCTCTTGTTGGAAAACCCTGTATATTACCCCCGATTTGACATGTAAACGCTGTTAAAACTCTATTTCATATCCGATCGGTATGAATTTCGACAGAAAGACGTCTTTTTACATGAATGAGTATTCAGTGAAAATCGCTTCAGATTTATATATCAGTCGTTGTTGAATTGTGTTCACGACAAGACGTGTTGCTGCATATATCTGCATATAGTTTGTTTCAAAAATATAAACAACAACGCTGTGTAAAATCGCAAACTAAATTTTGTCAGTATAACGGTTTCAAATTTGAAAGAATTTGAAAAATAACAATAACAACAACAACGCAAGTGCGTGCAATGCATGCATTCTTTCATACCTTCTCCACAAGTAACAAAAAAAAAAAAACAACAAAAACAACAAAGAACATAATTGTTCGTCATGAGTTTTAAACAAGTACGTCTAAGCGAGTCAAGTGATGATAATGATGATGATGATGACAATAATTGGCAAATGATAAGTAAATTAAGTAAAATTATTTCAAGCAATGATTTTAATTATAAGTCTCAGAATAATGGTCAATTGCGTTTAATGGTTAAAAATATCGAATCATATCGAAAAGTTGTGAAATATTTTGAATCTTGCAATATTTGTTATCATACATACCAACTTAAAACTGATAGAGCTTTTAGGGCGGTCATTAAAGGACTCCATCATTCCACAGACATAACAGATATTAAAGCTATGTTGCTACAAAAAGGTCATCAAATTAGAAGTGTCCGCAATATTATTAGCAAAAAAACCAAGGAGCCATTGCCAATGTTCTTCGTAGATTTGGATCCGAAAGATAACAACAAGGATGTGTTTAACATCCAATCATTCAATAACGCCATAGTTACTGTAGAACCTCCGCAACGATTCGATGATCTAGTCCAGTGTTTCAGGTGTCAAGAGTTTGGACATACGAAATCCTACTGCAGGAAGCCCTTCAGATGTGTTAAGTGTGGTTTATGTCACCCTACTGCAGAATGTACAAAACCAGCGGATGTTGCTCCCAAATGTGTACATTGTTTGAGTAAACATACAGCAAATTATAAGGGTTGTCCTGTTTACCAAAAACTCGTAAACAGAAAATCGTCCACAGAATATAGGCAAATTAATGGAAGATCTGACTACAATTTCAACTTTGTTGCTCCAAACCAACCCCAATTTGATAACAGAAATCATGATAATACCAGAACATATTCACAAGTATTGAGAGGAGACTTGCCAAAGGAAAACGATTTGCTAAGCAAAATTGAAGCAATGCTTGCCAAGCAGATAGAATTAACAAACACACTCATGAATATGATGTCAATGCTAATGTCCAAACTATGCAAATAGATTTAGTAATAGCAGAATGGAATGCAAATGGCATTTCAAGTCACATTAACGAAATAGAACTATTTCTCCACAACAACTTTATAGACATCCTTCTTATTTCGGAAACACATTGTACAAGCAAATCATTCTTAAGAATAAAAGGTTATGATATTATAACAACTAACCACCCAGACGATCGAGCTCATGCCGGTGCTGCAGTAATAATTAAATCTAATATTACATACGAAGTGGCTGAACCCGTAGGTGAAACTTTTCTACAAGCAGCAGGCATACAAATTGTAAGTGGTAATTCCAAAGTGTCAATTTACTCGGTTTATTTTCCTCCGGGTCCTGTCCTGTACTATTATACTGGGTCCTGTACTATATACAATATTTACTTCCGACATGCCTGTTTCTAATGATGTCACAATCGCTACCTATGCTGACGATACGGCTATTCTAGCAACTTGTAATTGCCCTTCCGAGGCCACACTGATTCTTCAAAGGCACTTAAGTGAAACAGAAAAATGGTTAAATAAATGGAATATCAAAGTAAATGCTGAAAAATCAACTCACGTAACATACACTCTACGAAAGGGCGACTGTCCACCTCCGATATTAAATGGTGTTAATATTCCATCAGAAAATAGTGTGAAGTATCTTGGTCTTCATATAGACAGAAAACTGAATTGGAAAAATCATATACAATCTAAAAAACAACAATTAAATTTAAAAACTAAGAAAATGTTGTGGCTGTTTGGTCATAATTCTAAATTAAATTTAAACAACAAAGTTATTTTGTACAAATCCGTTTTAAAACCAATCTGGTCATATGGAATACAGCTTTGGGGTACAGCTAGCAACTCAAATCTAGAGATATTACAAAGATATCAATCTAAAACTCTACGATTAATTACAAATGCTCCTTGGTTTATTAGTAATAATGCAATTCATAAAGATCTTGGTATACCTTATGTTAAGGATGAAATTAAACGTTTTACTATAAATTATCTAAATAGACTAAGTACACATTCTAACGTATTAGCTATTAATTTACTAGATGATACCGATGAAGTCAAAAGATTGAAAAGACGCCACATTTTAGATCTCCCATTTATATAATAATTAATTATAACTACATAAATCTATAATGTATTATGTTAAAAACGGAATATGTACATATTGTTGAATTCGCTGGAGTTTAACAAACCTGTCACTTGTTATTTATAAATAGATTTGCTTAATATTTTTGTAAATAGATTGCAAATAAAATAAATTATAAAAAAAAAAAAAAAAAAAAGATTTATATATAACCTTCATATACTCGTATATGTTTTAATTAAGTAATTATCAATTTCAATTGCATTAATATAATCCATTTGTGCGGGTGGTACCAAAAGGGGTGTGTCAATGACGCCCACTTTTTTCTGGACTCTAGGTATTATAGAAACATTACAGTTTACAAAATTTCAACTACATATTTGTATTAACTGATATTAAAGCTATAAGCAAATGAACCATTTTGCACCAAAAGTTAACAGTTTATAAATTGCATACAAATATTTTTTTCGATCATTAAAATTTCCCAGAAAGATGTTTCTCAATTTAGGAATTATGTTCAGAATTAGCTAATATGTTCCTACCCATTTACCAATTATTCCAAATTATTATCGCAATAACCCTTATCGCTTTGTTAGGGAGGTGTAGGGTATTATATAGTCGGCCCCGCCCGACTTTCCTTACTGTTTTGTTTTGTTTTAATTAAATTATTATCAATTTCAATTGCATTAATATAATCCATTTGTGTGGGAGGTACCAAAAGGGGTGTGCCAATGACGCCCACTTTTTTCTGGACCTAGGTATTATAAAAACATTACAGTTTACAACATTTCTGTGCACTGGTATTAAGGTTATAAGCTGTTAAATTTGGGTGCAAAATGGTCCATTTGCGTGGGAGGTACCAAAAGAGGGGTGCCAACTTAGCCCATTTTTCTGGAGGTGATAGAGACCATATTTTTTGGAAATTCAGAAGGCTTGAGTAAGTAGTATAGGAGTTATTACAGCATCAATATTTCACTAAATGTTAACCCTTTGTGGGAGAGGTACTAGAAGGAGTGGACCAATATGGCCCATCTTCGAACATAACCGGTGACCAAATTTTAAGTCAATCGGTTAATCCTTTCGAGAGTTATCGCGCGCACCAGCCAGCATCCAGACACACAGACAGACCGACGGACATTGCTCAAACGACTCGATGTGTTGGCTCGTAGCAAATGATATATACCCTCCTCTCTACGGTGGGGGGATATTTCCTTCTGTATTTTTGGGCCACCCTGTATACTTATATATATAGGGAAAAAATATTCTCCATCGCCCGTATGGCGATTGCTGTCGAGCCAAATCCAACAAACGTTGTTAGTGGAAGAAACACATCGCAGAAAATGATCGCGTTTTTTTTTGCGGTATAACAGGTCATGTGGCCACTGTGCCTTTAGTGGAACGTTGGACAGTCAATTCTGAGTGGTACACAACCATCTGTTTCCCAACAGTGTTCGGAGAAATAAGGAAAAACAATAATCACGAATCATTTTGCATCACGACAATGCGAGCTCTCACACATCAGCAGAAACAATGGGCTATATGAGCACTCTAATGGCGATTTCTTTCCTGCAAAAAAGTGCAACATATCCGTTGCCCTTTTCCCGAAATCTGAAGTTTTATGCCATATTTGGGGAATTTTTAAACATGAGCTGAGTTTATGTCGAGGGACTGCATATATTCCGTAAAAGGGCAAATATTTTTCAGAATTTCGAGTCGACGGGGCAACATTTTTTCAGAATCGAAATCACCATTAGTGTCGAAATAATGGGTCATCCGCCGTACAGCCCTGATTTGACACCCAATGACTTCTTCATAATCCCTCACATCAAGAAAAACCTGCATAGTCAACGCTTTTCGACGCACGAAGTAGCTTTTGAAGCGTTTAAAAATGTTTTGGAGGTCTCAGTCGGAGTGAAAAAGTGCTTCGAAAATTGGTTTGAGCGCATACTTGTGTATTTATCTTCACGGATATTATTTTGAAAAACAATAAAACCATTTCCAGTGATAAATGATTGTTTTTTATTGCTGGACCCGAAATATAAATAGGAACCCTCGTACCACTACACGCTGAAAAAAATCGATTCTGTAGTATATTTCCCTAAACATATTCGGCTTGAAACATATATATGTTTAGCTTACACTCTTAACATGTAATATTTAGTACAGGCAAATATTTGGGAAGATGTTGTTCTAAAAAATTTTTGTTTCCATCCTAATATTTTTCATTTGGAACTATTATAAGTATTCAGAAGATATATCGATACCTTAATTGTGCTAACTTTGCCAGCAATTCATATTCCATTTTTCAGAAATTTTTTATGTTTGTAAAAATAGTTTATAATTGAAATAGTATAATCTTGTATAACTTGGTTAACTAATAAATTACTTGAAGGATAGACAACAACAGATGACTTGAAATATTCAGAAATTTAAACTGAGTTCTTTGCAACAGAAGGAATAGTTCGAAAACGTCAGCAAAGTTTTAAAAATATTTTAAAATAAAATATATTTGGAGAAATTCCTAAAAAATAATTTTATTTGTATTTAGACAAATATTTTATTTGTGAAAATTAGCTTCCAAATATATTTTGTTGTAATATAAATTTATTTGCTCAGAAATATATAATAATTAAAAATTTGTGTTCCAAATATATTTTCTTTCGATTCAAAAACGGCGATTTTGCCCAGTGTAGATTCTGGAAATAATAAAGTGTAACACATCGAAGGAGTGACCTAAACCCCTAAGTATGTTAGGCTGAAATCCGTTTTGGGTAATTTTAAGTCATTTGAGCAATGTTCGTCCGTCCGTCTGTGTGTCTGCCTGATGGCTGGTGCGCACGATAACTCTCGAAAGGAGTGACCGATTGACTTCAAATTTGGTATGCGGTAATATTTTTCTCTATTTCCGGCTATGTTCGAAGATGGACCATATTGGTTACTCCTTCTAGTATTTCCCCCACAAAGGGTTAACTTTTATTGAAATATATTGATTATTTATTACCTTCTATACTACTTACTCATTCTTCTGAAATTTCACACATAGTATTAGTTTGTTAGCCGCTACACGGGTGAAAATCGTCATTTTTTATATGTTTGAATTGAAAGAAAATATGTTTGGAAGCGATTTTTTCAAATACTATATATTTGTTAACAAATAAATTTTATTTAAAAATCAAGAAATCTTGTTTGGAACGCATATATTAATATATTAGAACATAATATATTTGCTAACTGACTTTCACAAATAAAATATGTGGGTACCCACAAACAAAGTTATTGTTTAAGAAGTTTTCCAAACATATTTTATTTAAACAACTTTGTTGATTTTTTCGAATTTTAGTTAGTTTTTTCCTAGTTTTCCTTTTAAACTTTATACCTAAAAATGTCTTTTAATTTATAAATATTCCAATTCATCACTTTTTGTCAATCCATCAATGCAATTTATATTCTCGATTATACGATTTAAGTTTTAATTAAATTTTAAAAACATTTAAAATTTATAAAATAATGATCTTTGAGCACCTGAAAAACAGAAAACTTGTTTCTAAATCAAGGCATTGATACATCACCAAAATAATTAAATACAAATTAATCTTTGTTTCGGAAATACTAGTTCCAAATGAAAAAATATTAGAATGGGAACATATTTTTGTTTAGAACAATATTCTCCCAAACATATAATATTTATGTGTGTCAAATATTATATATTTGGAGTGTACTCTAAACATATGTATATTTCAAGCCGAATATGTTAGGGACAATATACTTCAGAAGCGATTCTTTTTCAGCGTGTACCACTTCAAGAAAAATGGGCGAAGTGGTCGCCCCCTTGTTGGTTGTTGTTGTACCAAAAGTTACGAGTTTATAACTTTAATACCAGTGCATACAAATATTTGAAATTTCTTACAGTGTAATGCTTTTATAGTACCTAGAGTCTTAAGGAAAGTGGCGTTATTGGCACGCTCCGTTTGGTACCTCCCACACTAATGGACCTTTTTGTACGAAAAGTTAACAACTGTTTACTTTAATACCAGTGCATACACTGAGCCAAAAATTAACCTTATATAAGGTTAACTTAACCATAAATAAACATGATTTGGAGTCTACGTTATATAAGGTTAATTTGAACATTTTCTTGTTGACTGGTATTTAACAATAATAATATTTAATTTAACTATTCCATGGTTGAATTTTTTAACCATGAAAATTGTTAATATTAACATTTTATAGTTAATTTATTGAAACAATGCATGTTCAATTTAACAATGAAATTGTTAATATTATTAACTATGAAGATTGTTATTGAAACCTTTTTTATTGTTAATTTAACTATTTAGTGGTTACTTCACGTAACCAGAAACATAGTTGTTTCAATAATTTTTAATATTTATATTAAATAAAACAAGAAAAATTTAACTTTCGCATTTTTATTTTTTATTTTATTTACAAAATATATGTTAATATATATGTATGTATAAGAAACACCTGAAAAGAAAAAAAAAACAAAAAGGTTAGAAAATGTAAGTATAAATGTAAAAAAGGGTGCAATTCTAAGAAGATCTTTTGACTTTTTACCTAAATTCTGTACTTCAAAGAGCATAAGCATTTACCGATGAACTGATCTGATGGAAAAATCTGCTCTGTGACTATAAGTTAAGTGCCTACGTTTCTGTGCTTGACCAACATGTGATCAGTCCCCGCTCAAAAGGTGCCGTCCACGTAAACTCCCTGAATCTTTCGATTATTAAGGGCCCAGGACGGTTAGGCACTTAGTTTGGGGTACTGAGCTTAGTCCGATCTTACGGCAAACTTATAGGAGAGAGGAGATTAATAACAAAGGCAATCTGATAGAAAGCCGATGTCCCACCAAAATCATAATCGGAATAGATATAAAAATCAAGGATTGGGTAAGTCAATGGATGATACTTCAAGGAAGTGCACTGAATTAAAAACAAGTAAGAAAGTTTCAGTCGGGTAAACCGACCAAGGTATAGTTGTTATTAAAGAATCAATATTTCACTAAATGTTAACCATTTGTGTGGGAGGTACCAGAAGGAATGGACCAATATGGCCCATCTTTGAACTTAACCGGAGATAGAAAAAAATATTACCGTATACCAAATTTGAAGTGAATCGGTTACTCTTTTCGAGAGTTATCGTGCGCACTAGCCAGCAGACAGACGGACGGACATATCTCATTCGACTTAAAATAACCCAAAACTAATATGCGCTGAACATACTTAGGGTCTTAGATCACTCCTTCAATGTGTTACACTTTTGGCCCGTTGCAAATGATATATACCCTCGTATTACTAAAATGAGGGTATAAAAAACAAATGTATACATGCATACAACTTTTCCTGTAATTACTTCGCACACTACAACTAGTATTGGTACAGCTTATCAACAGTTTCTAGTATTGGCACAACTTACCAACAGATTCAAGGCCGGACTCCCAGCACAAGCAGCCACAAGCCACAGAAAAAGAAACAACTGAAAAGAAAAAAACAAAAACATCGTTTATATGTATGTATGTAGGTATTACGAAAGCACTTCTAACAACATATGTATGTATGTACATTTAACAGTATCAACATCGCACAAAAAAAAACTAACGTATGTATGTACGGCGTAGCAGCCACAAGTGTTCAAACGAAAAGACAAGATGAACACATACCCACACGTACACATCACTTCTCTCCGTATGTTTGCTTGCTGCTGCATATACTTACGTACATACATTGTTGTTTGGTTATTTTTTCATGCTCAGTTAATGCGACAGCGTGTACATATTTTTTTCCACTCTTAACCACTGAATTTCACAATTTTAATGGCATAATCACAAAAAATAGTATTAATATTACATTCGCCTTTACTATAATTAAACAGGCACAAAACACTACTAACATTTTTAACACACATATTTTATTATTTCACTTTTTAAATACACATATGTACATACATACTTATGAATGTAGTTCTTTACAAAATGTTTTACTACTTACCTCTATACCAACAGCTTCCGACAACAGCACTAGTCCCATCGACTATTCAACACCAACTGAACTCCCGCACTCGATCAAGCACCGAAGCTGGCATTTGGTGGTGTTTTGAATGAGCGAGATAAATTCTCTTATGACGACAGTCGCATTCGTTTCAACTTCGTTTAACTTAATACTCAACTTCGTCTAACACAAAGCAGTTGAAAAACGTCGACCACAACAGAGCCGAATTGTTGTTTATCTCGCACATTTTTCTGCCTCTCTTTCAAAAAAACCAACCATATATAATGTTAACTTAACCATTTTTCATGTACATTTGAACTTATATAAGGTTATTTTTGTCTTCGTAATCAAACATTTACCATGAAAAATTTAACCAGACACATGGTTAAAAAAATCATTGTATTTTCGGCTCTGTGTACAAATACTTGAAATTTTGTACAGTGAAATGCTTCTATAGAGTCCAGGGAAAAGTGACCGCTATTGACACGTCCCTTTTGGTACCTCCCACACAAATGAACCAATTGGTACCAAAAGAAAACAGCTTTTAACTTTAATACCTGTACATACTTTAAAGTTATTCAATGCAATTTAGATTGATAGCAATTTAACTAAAACAAAAAAGGTGAGGGAATTCAGAAGATGGTTACCCGACTGAACTTTCTTACTTTTTATTATTGTTAGGATGCTAGCTTTCGAAAAATGGAACAAATAATTTTTTTACGATTCGAGCTGTTGGGACAAGTTAGTGATGTGAAGAATAAAACCCGTGCACGTCGCTCAAGAACAACTGAGAATATTGCTGCTGTACCCCAAAGTGTTGAAGAAAACCAGGGTTTGTCCATTCCTCGCCGTTCTTTGGAATTGGGCATTCCACAAACGTCATTTCACCGTATCTTGCATAAAGACTTGGTTCTTAAGGCTTATAAAGTTCAGTTAACACAAGAACTCAAGCCAGCCGATAATCAACAACGTCGTGTCTTTGCTGATTGAGTCCTTTAAATGCATGAAAATGATCCGGAATTCCATCGAAAAATCATCTTGACTGATGAGGCCCATTTCCACCTCGGTGGGTACTTCAACAAGCAAAATTGTCGCATCTAGGGCTCGGAAAACTCAAAAGTTATTGTTGAAAAGCCTCTCCATCCTCAACGTGTGACAGTTTGGTGTTGTTTATAGTCCGGCGGGGTCATTGGACCTTACTTTTTCGAAAATGAGGTTGGATCAACAGTTACGGTGAATGGATTGCGCTATCGAGAGACGATTAATGATTTTTTATGGTCGGAGTTGGATGGTATTGATCTGGACAACGTTTACTTTCAAAAGGACGGCGCTACGTGCCACACAAGCAACGAAAGCATTGCTCTGTTACGGGAAAACTTTCCGGACCGTGTTATCTCTCGAAGAGGTGATCACAATTGGCCACCGAGATCTTGTGATTTAACACCTTGCGACTTCTTCCTTTGGGGACACGTGAAAGATAAGGTCTACGCCAACAGCCCAGCGTCGATTCAAGACCTCAAAGATAGAATTCGTGAGGCTATCGAGGACATAGGGCAGCCACTTTGCGCTTTGGTTATGGAAAATTTCATGAAAAGGATATGGTCCTGTAAGCGTGGTGACCATTTGGCTGATGTTGTTTTTCATTATTAACGGCATACCTTCCTCTTTGTTATGAAATAAACATCCGATCATTTATCTCAAAAAATGACATTTTACTTTGAATACCAAAATAACACCTCTTGTTGGAAAACCCTTTACCATATATCAAATTTAAAGTCAATCAGCTGCTCCCTTCGAGAGATATCGTGCGCACCGGTCATACAGACGGACGGACATTGCTCAAATAACTTTAAATGTCCTAAAATGGATTTCCGCCGAACATACTTAGGGTCTTATGTCAATATATCTGTAGAACAATAGCACCAATTGTCTTCAAATTAAAAATAATCGTACATGTAATGAGAGCTAAGCGAGTGATTCATCAAAAATTGGCGGAAAGGAAAGGTCGACGTGACCCGGACCACACGACTTCGTTATTGACAACGAAATATATGCAGAACAAATGCACACATTGCTATAAAATTTGGCATCTATGAATTTTAAAGCAATATGAATGGCTCAGCAGAAAATGGTTGATAATTTATCAGAGCCCATTGCGCCTCTGTTATGGAAAACAAAACATCCGTGGAACCATTGCATGAATTGACATGAGTTTTGCGATCACAATCACAAAAAATATAGATCGTTTATTATAAGGCTCAAAATATAAATATTAACTCTCGTATAGCTTCAGCATAAATATTCTTCTCTTTCAAAATATTTATTTAGTAATATAATATTCAAAGGTTTTCTTCAGTATTACATTTTTGCCGGAAACAGAAATTTAATATAATCACCAACTGAGCGGCACAGAATGCAACAGAATATATTGAAAGTGGCAGTTAACAAATACTAATTTCACAAATATCCTTTAAAAAGCTAAAATGAGTAAATTGCAATTCAGTACACAGATAAATGTACGGAACAGAGAATCCTTGGTTTTACAAATATAAATTCCACAAGGTGAAGTATTTGAAATAATTTCCAGAAACATTACTATAATAATATGCTACAAAATTCGTGAATGGTTGCTTTTCTGAAAATTTTGTATTGTTTTGTGCTTAAGTAGAGTGTATCAGTTGTTGTGGGTTTTGCTTAAAAAACTGTAAAACGAGAAAGTGTGTGAGGTTCATATTGAGATCAAATACTATGAATTCAATTCATTATGCTGATACTTGTACAGAACAGAGAATCCTGATAAAAATAATGTCTGTATATTACACAACTATGAATCAGAAAAAAATCCCTTACAAATATAAATTCCACAAGGTGAAGTTTTTGAAATAATTTCCAGAAAGATAACTTAGTAAGCAAACAAAATTCGAGAATGGTTGTTTTTCTGGAAGTTTTGTATTATTTTGTGCTAAAGTAGAGTGTATCAGTTGTTGTGGGTTTGGCTTAAAAAAACTGTTGAACGAGAAAGTGTGTGAGGTTCATATTGAGATTAAATACTATGAATTCAATTCATTATGCAGATACTTGTACAGAACACAGAATCCTTGGTTTATGTAAATAATTTCTGAGGAAAATAATGTCTGTATGAATATTATACAACTATGAATCAGAAAAATATCCTTACAAATATAAATTCCATATGGCGAAGTATTTGAAATAATTTCCAGAAACATAACTTAGTAAGCTAACAAAATTCGTGAATGGTTGCTTTTCCGAACATTTTGTATTGTTTTGTGCTAAAGTAGAGTGTATCAGTTGTTGTGGGTTTGGCTTAAAAAAACTGTAAAACGAGAAAGTGTGTAAGGTTCATATTGAGATCAAATACTATGAATTCAAGTCATAATGCACATACTTGTACAGAACACAAAATCCTTGGCTTATGTAAATAATTTCTGAGGAAAATAATGTCTGTATATTACACAACTATGAATCAGAAAAATATCCTTACAAATATAAATTACATAAAGCGAAGTATTTGAAATAATTTCCAGAAACATAACTTAGTAAGCTAACAAAATTCGTGAATGGTTGTTTTTCTGGAAGTTTTGTATTATTTTGTGCTAAAATAGAGTGTATCAGATGTTGTGGGTTTTGCTTAAAAACTGTTGAACGAGAAAGTGTGTGAGGTTCATATTGAGATCAAATACTATGAATTCAATTCATTATGCAGATACTTGTACAGAACAGAGAATCTTTGGTTTGTATAAATAATTTCTGAGGAAAATAATATCTGTGTATTATACAAATATGAATGAGAAAAATATCCTTACAAATATAAATTCCATAAGGCGAGGTATTTGAAATAATTTCCAGAAACATAACTAAGTAAGCTAACAAAATTCGTGAATGGTTGTTTTTCTGGAAGTTTTGTATTATTTTGTGCTAAAGTAGAGTGTATCAGTTGTTGTGGGTTTGGCTTAAAAAAAACTGTTGAACGAGAAAGTGTGTGAGGTTCATAATGAGATCAAATACTATGAATTCAATTCATTATGCAGATACTTGTACAGAACAGAGCATCCTTGGTTTATGTGAATACTTTTTGATGAAATTCCGTCTGCATATTAACACAACTATGAATCAGCAAAATATCCCTTACAAATATAAATTCCATAAAGCGAACTAAAGTAGTAGAGACGAGACTAAAGTTAAAGAGACGAGACGTTTCAACGTTTCATATCAATGGCCTGTTGTGCACTCCTTATTTGATTTTTTTAAACCTTAAGAGTTATAGAAAATTGGTACTAGATACGAATTTTCTAAGTATCTTCCAGTCATATCCTTTGAAATGAGTCAAGTCTGGCAATATGTCGGACCCGAAATATAGGGATCTTGCGTGCTTACATGTTTGTAAGCTTGAGTGTCCTGTTAGAACACTTAGCATCTTACTAATCTCGATCTTGTTTAGTTTCAGAAAACTACTTGCTTTCTTCTCATTTGAGTCACCCCACAGTATCGTTGTAGTTTCTCCGACACCACCCACACCAATTTGTGAGCCATCATTGTCAAGTGATTCAACTCATCCTTCGTGACTTCGAAAGGTTTCCAATTTACTAAGTTTATTACTCGAAGTTTTCAGCCCTTTGAGGCCAAGCTGTTTGCCGGGTCATTTCCAATCACTCTGCTGTGTCCTGTTACCCATAATATGCACAATTGACCATGCACACAGGTTAAAAGTCTAATTTTTTCGGCATAAATGCTAGTAACTTAGACATGGGATTGCACATTTGGAACTATGGGAACACATAACAAGTGTAAATTTTTTTTATATATCCGATTTTCCCGATATCGGATATATGATATAGTAGGCAGATTAATCCCAAATTTATACACCCAGGAAAATAATTGTTTGCAATTCGATTGTAAATTAACAATAGACCAGTAAGGAAAGGCTAAAGTCGGGCGGGGCCGACTATATAATACCCTACACCACTCTCGTAATATTGAATAACTCTGAAATATAAATTTTGCAATTCATATATAAATTGTTTACATAAATTTACTTTTGGGACATTTTATACTTAAATAATACCCTGTACCACAGTGTGGTGTAGGGTATAAAAACGATTGGATATAAAGAGCCAAATCGGATGAAACATATATATGGGAGCTATAGCTAAATCTTTACCGATTGTCTTCAAATTCGGCAATGTTGGTTCATGGATCAAGGAACTCTACCATTCTAAATTTCAAAAGGATTGGATGTAAAATATAGCTTCTATAGAACTAAAGGGCCAAATCGGACGAAACATATATATGAGAGCTATAGCTAAATCTTAACCGATTTTCTTCAAATTCGGTAGTGTTGGTTCATGGATCAAGAAACTCTACCATTCTAAATTTCAAAACGATTGGATGTAAAATACAGCTTTTATAGGACTATAGGGCCAAATCGGACGAAACATATATATGGGAGCTATAGCTAAATCTTAACCGATTTTCTTCAAATTCGGTAGTGTTGGTTCATGGATCAAGAAACTCTACCATTCTAAATTTCAAAATGATTGGATGTAAAATGCAGCTTCAGGACTAAAGAGCAAAATCGGACGAAACATATATATGGGAGCTATAGCTAAATCTTAACCGATTTTCTTCAAATTCGGCAATGTTGGTTCATGGATCAAGAAACTCTACCATTCTAAATTTCAAAACGATTGGATGTAAAATACAGCTTTTATAGGACTAAATGGCCAAATCGGACGAAACATATATATGGGAGCTATAGCTAAATCTTAACCGATTTTCTTCAAATTCGGTAGTGTTGGTTCATGGATCAAGAAACTCTACCATTCTAAATTTGAAAATGATTGGATGTAAAATACAGTTTCTACAGGACTAAAGAGCAAAATCGGACGAAACATATATATGGGAGCTATAGCTAAATCTTAACCGATTTTCATCAAATTCGGCAATGTTGGTTCATGGATCAAGAGACTCTACTATTCTAAATTACAAAAGGATCGGATGTAAAATACAGCTTCTATAGGACTAAATGGCCAAATCGGACGAAAGATATATATGGGAGCTATATCTAAATCTGAACCGATTTTCTTCAAATTCGGCAGTGTTGGTTCATGGGTCAAGAAACTCTACCATTCTAAATTTGAAAATGATTGGATGTAAAATACAGCTTCTACAGGACTAAAGAGCAAAATCGGACGAAACATATATATGGGAGCTATAGCTAAATCTTAACCGATTTTCTTCAAATTCGGCAATGTTGGTTCATGTATCAAGAAACTCTACCATTCTAAATTTCAAAACGATTGGATGTAAAATACAGCTTTTATAGGACTAAATGGCCAAATCGGACGAAACATATAAATGGGAGCTATAGCTAAATCTTAACCGATTTTCTTCAAATTCGGTAGTGTTGGTTCATGGATCAAGAAACTCTACCATTCTAAATTTGAAAATGATTGGATGTAAAATACAGCTTCTTCAGGACTAAAGAGCAAAATCGGACGAAACATATATATGGGAGCTATAGCTAAATCTTAACCGATTTTCTTCAAATTCGGCAATGTTGGTTCATGGATCAAGAAACTCTACCATTCTAAATTTAAAAACGATTGGATGTAAAATACAGCTTTTATAGGACTAAATGGCCAAATCGGACGAAACATATATATGGGAGCTATAGCTAAATCTTAACCGATTTTCTTCAAATTCGGCTAGTGATTCTGAGTCGATCGGTATACTTTAAGGTGGGTCTAGCTGTATTATTTTCAGGTATTACAAACATCTGCCGTGAAACAAACTTATAATACCCTGTACCACAGTGTGGTGTAGGGTATAACAAAATAGTACTAGCAACAAAAAGTATATTGCCTACACCGTGTGTCGGTTGTATTTATATATAAATAGTTGAAACAACAATAATAACATGGATACGATCAAATGAAAATGATTGCAACTAAATCGATTTAAGATTGTTTTTTTGTTGACACTCGGTTAGTTGTGGTAACTACATTTAAATTTTCATTATAGTACCATATGATCGATTTTTGGTTGTGGCAACCAATGGCTTATTCTTGGCAACAGAAATTGTATCAATAGACCAAAGATTATCATTGCAACGAATAATTGGTTACTACAACCGAAAAATATTAATAAATAATCGTTTTTTGGTTATCCCAAAAATTTTCCAAATTTAGAATAATTAAATGTATTTTGGAGATACAACCGAAAGATTGATTGCTGTTCTTTTGCTGATACATGACAAACAAAAAATAAAATTTCCCGACATAAATAAATCTTCAAAATTTTGTTCAAGAACAGTATATGTAGGCAAAATCAATCTCGTGTGGATAATAATGTGTTGAATGCAGAATATGTTTTGCAAAATGTTTTACATAAATAAAAAATAAAAGCAACAATCATGAAATCACAGGGTTAAGCGATGTTTGAATAAAAGTATTGTGCTTTTTTTTCGTGTACTAAAATTTGTGTCAAATATTTCCACATCTCATAATAGTGATGAGTTTGTAATATGGGATTTTTAATTTTGTTATGAATTGTTTGGTTTTTTGTTCAATAAATAGAATAAAAATTAATGAAAACTTTAATTAATTGTCGATAGTATATGACTGACAAATTGTCAGAACAACCAATTTTTTAAAACAGTTGGTTGTGGCAACATACAACAGATAATTTTATCCACCATTTTCGTAGTTGGCGCAACCAAATGTGATTTTTGTCAACATGGAAGCAGAAGTATAACACAACCAACATGTTGGTTGTCCTGATGGCATCGCATGCTAGTAGACAGGACTACCAAAATTCTGTTGGTAAATAATTCGGTTGAGGCAACCAAACTGTAATCTGTGTGTAATTTTGACATTAGATACATCCAATAATTTTTGGAAAATAAATGCAGTAAGAAATTTATATTTTTTTGCTTGACCTAAACTTTTTTGAGCCAAACAAAAGGGTTGTCACCTGTTGCCATGTATTTCTATACTATTTTTAACATTTAGAACATTAAATTTAAAGAATCCTCCAAAATATAATCTTAGGTAATTATAGCATCCAATTTATTAATTTGTTTAATATTTGGAAAAAGAATATGTATATATATATACATTTAATAAGAAATTAATTCTTATTAAATGACGATCCTTATAAAGGTCATTTAATCCTTATATCCTTAAAAGGTCATCCTTATAAAGGTTATAATTGTGGTGGAAACTGCAATAAATTAACATTTTAAAAAATTTGGTCTTTCTATGGCTTTTTTACAAAAATTACCATGAGAAGTAGATTTGAACTGAATTTGCTGAATGAAATGTACATAATTGTTCCGCTATCAATCAGGAAATAAAGGCGGTCGCCCAAAAAGTCATTTTGCGAAAAGTCCTATATAGCTAAGAGAACAGATGCCGCTGAATTATCGTCGTCGCATCGTAGGGCTAAAAGAACGACATTTTGTTATCAGTTATTTTTTGGCCAAAATGTTGAATTTCCTTAGCAAAACTTAAAATGGCAACAACGCCAAAAAAGCATCGTAGGCCTAAAAGAACGAAATTTTGTTATGACTATTTTATTGGTTAAAATTTTGAATTTCCTTAGCAAAACTTTAAATGGCCATATCTCGCTAAATAAGCATCGGTGGGCTAAAAGAACGAAATTTTGTTATCAGTTATATATTGGACAACATTTTAAATTTCCTTAGCGAAACATAAAATGACAATATCTCGCTAAATAGGCATCATAGGGCTAAAAGAACGAACTTTTGTTATCACTAAGTTATTAGCCAAAATTTTGAATTCCTAGAAGGGCAATATCTAGCTAAATAATCATCGTAGGCATAAAAGAACGAAATTTTGATAAAATTTTTGTTTTTATTATTCGACCTTTTTATTTATTAATACCTTGATTATTTTATTAATTGAATACAGGAATAATTTACACAGAACATCATTGACGTAAAACAGAGAAAATGCATGAAAACGGAAATTGAAATTGCACCGCGGATATACGGACTACCGAAAGTCCATAAACAGGACTACCCTTTACGACGAATATGCTCACAAATAAACGCTCCCGCTAGGCAAACTAACAGAAAACTCAAAATACAACATTAAAAATGCAATGGAATTCAAAGAAAGACTGAAAACCAGTAAGGAAATACCCTACACCACTCTCGTAATATTGAATAACTCTGATATATAAATTTTGTAATTCATGTATAAATTGTTTACATAAATTTACTTTTGGGACATTTTATACTTAAATAATACCCTGTACCACAGTGTGGTGTAGGGTATAAAAAACGATTGGATCTAAAGAGCAAAATCGGACGAAACATATATATGGGAGCTATAGCTAAATCTTAACCGATTTTCTTCAAATTCGGCAGTGTTGGTTCATGGATCAAGAAACTCTACCATTCTAAATTTCAAAACGATTGGATGTAAAATACAGCTTTTATAGGACTAAATGGCCAAATCGGACGAAACATATATATGGGAGCTATAGCTAATTCTTAACCGATTTTTTTCAAATTTGGCAATGTTGGTTCATGGATCAAGAAACTCTACCATTCTAAATTTCAAAACGATCGGATGTAAAATACAGCTTCTATAGGACTAAAGGACCAAATCGGACGAAAGATATATATGGGAGCTATATCTAAATCTGAACCGATTTCAACCAAATTCAATAGCGATCTTAACAGCCGCGAAATACTGTAAACTGCAAAATTTCAGAACGATCGAGGTGAAATTGCGACCTGTAGTCGACGAACAACTTTACATGGACAGACGGACGGACGGACAGACATCGTTAAATCGACTCAGCTAGTGATTCTGAGTCGATCGGTATACTTTAAGGTGGGTCTAGCTATAGTATTTTCAGGTGTTACAAACATCTGCCATGAAACAAACTTATAATACCCTTTACCACAGTGTGGTGTAGGGTATAAATACTGTGATAAATGACGACGAGACGATGTTCCCTATTGTACCTGTAGATCTAGCTATAAAAATAACTGACAAAAAATGGTCAATACTTGAAAAACACACAAAGATGACTAAAGGAATGTTCATGAAAATCTTCAAATTCTGTGTCCGGGACAACAGGTAGGTATTTCCAATATAAGGACAAATTCTATCAACAAAAAGATGGTCTCTCCATGGGTTCATCAGCGTCGCCTGTTATAGCTGAAATAGTGAGGGAAGAATTATTGGAAGTATGCCTAATTAACTGTGTTACTAGACCTAAGTTTTTTAATAAGTACGTAGACGCCTTTTTTGGGATAGCGAAACGAAGTGTAATAAGCAACATCGTGACGAATTTCAATAGTTTTAACCTCCATATACAATTTACCATAGAAATAGAAAATGAAAACAAACTACCGTACCTGGATACTTCACTAATACGAGACAATAATAGAATAATAACCAACTGGTATCAAAAACCAACGGCATCGGGTAGATTAGTGAACTTCCATTCAAAACATCCGAAGAAGATCATTTGTAATACACCGAAATTTCATAGATAGAGTTTTATCCATAAGTGACTCTTTGTTTTATAAAGAAAACATTATAAAGACTTACGACATATTGTATCAAAACGACTTCCCTCGGCAATCCATCCAAAAACATTTACGTGAACGCAATGATAAAACCAAAGAAGAAAAACCAATAACAACATATAAATCGGTAATATACATGCCACACTTATCGGAAAGATTCGAAAAATCAGACTGCATAAATATTCAAAAATACAAAATAGCACCAAAAACACACTTCAAAACTTATTCACAAACCTAAAATCTAAGACACACAAATTGGACAAATCAAACCTTATATCTATATATATAAAGAAGAATGTGTGTTTGTTTGTTGGTTTGTTTGTACCGTATAGACGTCTAAATCTATGTATATGTATCTGGTGGTAGTCTACGTGATTGGTTCAAAAATGGGCGGGATCGGACCCATGGGCGTTGCCCAGCCCATATAATTTAAATTTTTGAATTGAGATATCTTGCACAATTTTTTGGCGAGAGAGCTGTAATTTTGTGCATATGTATCTGGCGGTAGTCTACGTGATTGGTCCAAAAATGGGCGGGATCGGACTAATGGGCGTGGCCCCGCCCATATAAGCCAAATTTGGAAATTAGGATATCTTTCATAATTTGTTAGAGAGAGTGCTGTAATTTTGTGCATATGTGTCTAGTGGTAGTCTACGTGATTGGTCAAAAAATGGGAGGAATCGGATCAATGGGCGTGGCCTCGCCCATACAAACAACCTTTTGAAATTATGGTATCTTGCACAATCTGCTTGCGAGAGTGCAGTAATTTTGTGTATATGTATCTGGTGGAAGACTACGTGATTGGTCTAAAAATGAGCGGGATTAGACCAAAGGGCGTGGCCCCGCCCATAAAAACCAAATTTGAACTATCTTCCACAATTTAGTAGTGATAGTACTGTTATTCTGTTTATATGTATCTGGTGGTAGTCTACGTGATTGTTCCAAAAATGGCTGGGATCGGACCAATGGGCGTGACCCCGCCCATATAAACCACGTTATGATATTGAGATATCTTGCACAATTTGTTATCGAGAGTGCTGTAATTTTGTGCATATGTATCTGGTGGTAGTCTACGTAATTGGTCCAAAAATGAGGGAGATCGGAATAAGGGGCGTGGCCCCGCCCATATAAGCCAAATCTTGAAATTAAGATATCTTCCACAATTGTTTATCGGGAGTGCTGTAATTTTGTGCATATGCTGGGCGGAATCGGATCAATGGGCGTGGCCCAGCCCATGTAAGCAACCTTATGAAACTGAAGTATCTTGCACAATCAATTTGCGAGAGTGCTGTTTTTTTGTGTATATGTGTCTCGTGGAAGTCTATGTGATTGGTCTAAAAATGAGCGGGATCAGATCAAAGGGCGTTGCTTCGCCCATATAAGCCAATTTTGAAATTGAGATATTTTGCACAATTTGTTAGCTATAGTAATGTAATTCTGTTTATATGTATCTGGTGGCAGTCTACGTGATTAGTGCAAAAATCGGCGGGATCAGACCAATGGGTCAAAGCCAAATTTTGAAATTGAGATATCTTCACAATTTCTTATCGAGAGTGCTCTTATTTTATGGATATGTTTTTGGTGGCAGTATTCGTGATTGGTTCAAAAATGGACGGGATCGGAAATCTAAATCTGGGGCAACGAAGTGGATCGGGTCCAGCTATATATATATAAATCGATGTGTGTATGTTACGTATAGACTCCAAAACGGCTGGATCGGTTTTGATGAAATTTTCAGGGAATGTTCAGATAAGCCTAGAGCGTGACATAGGCTTTATAAGTTCTTGATTGAGGGGACGTGGATCCGCCCAAATAAGCCAATTTTTGATTGCTACTGTCCGTACCTACGAATAGATTAACCAGATTTCTACTGTCCCTATCGGAAATCTGAAGTCTGGGGCAACGAAGTGGACCGGGTCCAACTAATATGAAATAAAATGTAACGGAGATATCACTACAAAATGCGACAAAGTGTACATAGGCACCACCAAAGACCTGCAAACCTGGATAGCGTCAGGGTGTTACAATGCGAGAACAGTTACAGCAAACGCATGACTCTCGAGATGCTACACATGCAGACGACACATACCACAAGACGAATGAACTCAAAAGCCGATCTCTCGCAGAGCTATAAGCTTCTATTGGTAAAAATAGAAAACAAAACAAATAACAACGAGACGGTGTCAAACAAGACTTGATGCAAGAAGGTTGACATGTCGCTGAATAATTTTTAAGCTTTTTGATTATTTGATTTTCGTAAGTTAACGTCATTAATGTATGTGTCTTCTAATGTAATTAACGTATGTAATAAAAATGTTTGTAGAACATTTTTTATTACATACATTATTATTGTTTGTAGAACATTTGTTATCACCTATTTATGGGCCTAAATTTTGAATATCCTTAGAAAAACTTAAAAAGGCAATATCTCGCTTAATAAGCATCGCAGGGCTAAATGAACGAAATTTAGTTATCACATAAAAACATAAAAAGACAATATCTCGCTAAATAAGTATCTTGCACAATTAGTTAGAGAGAGTGCTGCAATTATGTGCATAAGTATCAGGTGGCAGTGTACGTGATTGGTCCAAAAATGGGCGGGATCGTACCAATGGACCCTCCCATGTGAGCACAGTTTTAAATTTATTTTTTATTTATTTATTTTATTTTATTTTTTAAAAGTTTGCATCTTAGCGAAGAAAATAATGCCTATTTGAAAAAAATCTATGGATAAATGTAGAAATTATAGCGCTTTTGGTAGAAAAATCTTTTTTTTTTAATTTCTGTTTAAATAGCGATTTTATTTATTACCTACATGAACAAGTTTCATTAGAAGTAATTGTGAGTTCTTTGTTGACGTTTTTAGATTTCGGAATCAGTTTCTCTAATGAGGAACCAAATATAATCTCCCATCATTCTTTCATCCCAGTGCCCTATCGCCATGTTCGTCACTTACGTCGCAAAGATTCTCGGGGAAAAAGTTTAAATGAGAATGCAAGAAATTAATTTTGAGGGATATATTTACACATGTTGGAATACAGAAAGCGAAAAATAAGTTGGAAGAATTCATATGTGAGACATATGTGTTATATACATAAATATAAAAAAATATATTTCTAACCAATTTTTTCATAATTTTTTAACAAATCATTAAACATTGTTTCATATTGCGGGCTTTTATTGGATCCAAGGAAATTTAAAACTACAAGCTTAAACGACCTCCATGTAATTTCATCCGACGTCAAATATGATTCGAAATTCACATCTTTCATCAGTTTCCTTATTTTAGGCCCATCAAAAACTCCTCTTCGATTTTTTGAAAAGAAAGACTTCTAAATAAACTTTTTAAATATGACAGTGAATTGCAATCTTTCCTTTAGGCTTTTACAAAAATTTTAAAGAGTTCCAGCTTAATATGCAGTGGTGGCAAAATATCGGCTATCCCAGAGGCATAACATACCAACTACTTTTAAATCGCCACAAATTTTCCAGTCATGTTCATATTTTATGTATTTTATCAATTTAGCCATTGTTTCGTATGATTCCTTAGTGTTGACAGCATGAGCATTGGGAATCGACGGTTCCTGATTTCCGTTGTGTAAAAGTACTGCTTTCAAACTTTCTTTACTGCTGTCAACAAGTAACCGCCATTCCTTTGAATTGTATGTTTGATTGAGTTCCTCGAACAATGCGGGAATGCCCTTGCAAAAGCATCTGTTATCCACAGTTGTATTAAATTGTTTGTAAGGTGGTATATCACGGACTCTATAATATGATATGTTAACATCTGGGGCCAAAATATTGTACTGTTTCATTCCATATGCAAGTAGTTCTGCCTTATCTTTGGTCAGTTCCAAATCTCTCACTAGATCAATGAGCTGAAACTGAGTTGAAAGCGATGACTTCTGACCCAAAGTTGAATCGCTCAGAGTTGAGTACTCAGTTGAACTTGATGATGTTTCCGTTATTAGGCTGTTAGGCTGTTAGCCTACTCCAATCTATTAACTTAGACATAAATAGCAGTCCGTACCGAACGAATCGAAATTCGTAGATTGACATCAGCACTTCCGCGATAAAGACAAAACTGCTATGTGTAATTTTTATGTTTTGTTAATATTCAAAATGCTCCAAAAAGTCATATGTGTAGATTTTCTTGAAAACCATTTGCCATGTCATGGCTTTTTCACATATCGAGGGCTTATATTCAAAAATGTCTATGAACAAAAACACATTTTTTCAGGAGAGAGAAAAACTGTTTTTTTTCTTAGTTTTAAGAGTAATTATTAATTATTCGTCTACAGTGTAATGTAAAGATGATTACTAATTGATCCAATGATTTTATGGTTCATAGCCACTTTTACATTTTAAATATGAGCTATCAAATTAGCAGATAGCCATTATTGCACAAAACATAAATACGATTTATTGTACACTCGTAAACGGTTTTTAACGAAATTTTGTTAATTTTTATACCATTCAACATACAACAATCCTACTAATATCATAAAATCGTTTGTTTGTCCATTTGTTAGCTGGTTCCTTCATCAGGCCCTAACGCCTGTTCCAAATTTCTCGAAACTTGGTAAGTGTGGTAGACTACTTTGATTTTCGATCTTCCGCCATGCGATTTTCAACCACTGAAGTCCTGTATGCAGTGTCGCCAGAAATTACGATTTATCGTCATTTTGACGATTTTTAGGGCCAAAAAATGCGACATGACGATATGACGATTTTTGGACTGAAATGACGATTTCATATGATATGAACAAATTAAGGAAAACTTACTAAATTTTTCTTATGTTAAGGTTTTTTATGATTCCTTCGAGATATAATTTATGTTTTTAAAATTATGAATTGTAGAAAAATTCTAAAATACACAGTACAACACAAAAAAAAATAACAGGGTTCTGTCAATGGATTATGGTAGAGGAGACCAAAAAAATATATACGTATATCGGCGTTTTGAAAGATCACATCGGAATTTTAAAGTTTTCCCCCCTTTGCTAGTTCGTGCAGAATATCGGTATATAAAACTATGTGTTCTGTTCATCTGAGGTGTACGGTATCTTCAGCAACTTTGTAGCAAATGTTAAGGCCTATATTTTTGTGGAATATATTAACCCTGTAGCTTCCCCCCATAACGGTGATTTTTGCCTATATTTTCAAAAATCGTAAAAAACTCTCCTAAAAATGGGTGGGGCGGGGTTGAAATGTTCTACAAAAATGTCGGCCATAAAATTTTACTATATACGTCAGAAAACACCAAAACCCAAAACATAACACAAACACAAAAAAACCGGCGTATATATTTTTTTGGTCTCCTCTACCAGAATCCACTGACAGAACCCTGTTATTTTGAAAAAAGTTTGAAATTGTTGTACAGTGATATTATGGATGATCAATAAAACAAATAAAGTTGGTCATAGATCCGATCGCATTCAATGACCAACATGCAAAATATCTAGAATTTTTTTTAAATGAAAAATTGGTGGAGGAAGTTGTAGTAAACATTTTAAGCAAATGAAGATCTATGTAAAACTTGCATATAATATATATTTCAATAAAACGCATATTATCACTATCTCAGCCAAATTTGTTTTTCTTCTAAAAAAATTAAATCGGATGAGGCATGAGGAATGATTTGTTTTATTTTTTGTTTTTTAATGGCTAACTAACAGATTGGGTTCTAAAAATTACACGAGTTTCTTAAAAATATTAAAAAAAAATTAAATAAAAATTAAAATGCTGATTCTTCTACTGCACACTTCAAAGTACATATCTGGAAAATTTCATCAAAATCGGAGAGAATAGAGAAAATTTGTGTGATCGCTAAGGAATTAATCAGAAATAGAACAAAAATTTAATTTTCTTATTCATCTTCTTTTTTCTCAAGGAGTTGAAGAGCGCCCCAATAGCTGAGTTGGTAGCGTACTCGCCTATGAGTTTGGGGGTCGTGGGTTCGATTCCCACCAGAAGCTCTGGTCTGTCGCTGCAAAATCTAGCCACATGGTCTTTGTAACCCGGCTTTTCCCTGGACCGTAAAATTAGAATATGTATTTGCTTTGTATTGTAATTCATATAAATAAATAAATAATCTAAATATGTAAAAATAATAAAACAAGTAAGAAAGTTCAGTCGGGTAAACCGACTTATGAATCCCCTCACCTTGAGTCTCAAAAAATATTAGTACATTTTTTTCTTGTATTTAAATTATTATCACTTTAAATTTTATTTAATAACTTTAAAGTATGTACTGGTATTAAAGTTAAAAGCAGTTTACTTTTGGTACAAAATGGTGCATTTGTGTGAGCGGTACCTAAAGGGGCGAACCAATAACGGTCACTTTTCTCTTGACTCTAGGTACTATAAAATCATTACACTGTACTAAATTTCAAGTATTAATATGCACTGGTATTAAAGTAATAAGCTGTTAACTTTTGGTCCATTCGTGTGGGAGGTACCAAAAGGGCCGTTGCAACTTTGCTCATTTTTCTCGAGGTAATAGTGACTAATAAACTAATACTATGTGTAGAATTTCAGAGGATTCAAAGAAGTAGTATAGAAGTTATTAAATAATCAATATTTCACTAAATGTTAACCCTTTGTGGGGGAGGTAATAGAAGGAGTGGACCAATGTGACCCATCTTCGAACTTAGCCGGAGATAGAAGAAAATATTACCACATACCACATTTGAAGTCAATCGGTTACTCCTTTCGATAGTTATCGTGCGCACCAGCCAGCAGACGGACTGACGAACATTGCTCATTCGACTTAAAATTACCTAAAACGGATATCTGCCGAACATATTTAGAGTCTTAGGTCACTCCTTCGATGTGTTACTCTTTTGTTTCGTAGCAAATGATATATACCCTCCTCTTTAAGGTGAGGGGATAAAAATAGAGGTTTATTTTTTCTTAAAATTTAGTTTTAATTTTTATTTTAAACTAAAAAAAATATACTTAAAAATATCGCGCTCTATCGGGAAAATTTCATCAAAATCGGAGAGATGGGCTAACATTTGTATGACCGCTTCACTTGGATTTACTCATATATGTCTCTGAAATATGCCCTTCGCTTGAAAAACTCAAAATCTGTATGTAATTGGTAATTTTTTGTGTTGACGATTTCGAAAATTTATTTTGACGATTTTACGATTTTTGTGCCCGCATTTTGACGATTTTCGGTCAAATTCGTCTGGCAACACGGCCTGTAAGCTGAAATTTTGAATTATTGGAACACCTACCAAAAACATAGACAAAGGGGCCATAATTAAACTCCCGAAGAAACATGACTTGACGGTGTGCAATAACTGGAGAGGTATAACACTGCCCAACACTATTTACAAAATATTGGCAATTATAATAAACAACAGACTGCAGTGTATAGAACAGAAGTGGTGTGGACCAAACAAATACTCTCCGCATCATTACTGAGGAGTCCATTGAATGGCGAACACCAGTTTATATTGTCTTCATTGACTTCAAGAAATCGCTCGACTCCATTAAACGGAGATCCATTTGGGAAGCATTCAAAACCAAAGGCGTACCGTCTAAAATTATTCATATTATACAGGCGATGTAATCCAACACAGCTCTATCGTACGTCACAACGGAACTAACTTAAACAAGGATGTCCCCTCTCGTCACTTCTATTTGCAGTGGTTCTAGATGATATCATACTTAAACTGAGCCAAAAGAATAGGGGGATAGTATGGGACATGCACAGACATCTACAAAGTCTGGAATACGCGGACGACAAATGCTTACTGTCCGACAAATTTTCCCACATGCAGGACAAACTAAATGAACTGGTTACCATGGCAAAAAATTAGGTGTGGTGGTGAATATTGGTAAAGCATTTGCAATGCGCATAAAAAACACTACCGATAGCAGTTTCATGATCGAAGATCAGACCAGCCCTTTTGTGAAAAAATTTTGTTATCTGGGATGCATGATGTCTACTGACAACGGTGTGGATGACGATGTCTCCAACCGGCTGAAGAAGTCCACACTCCTGTATGGAAATGAAACATGGCTTATGTCTAAAAATATAGCCCAACAATTCCAAAGCTTCACCAACAAATGCCCCAGAATAATATGTGGAATATTTTGGCCTAACACAATTACAAATGTAGATCTTCACACGCGAATGAACGAAGAACCTATAAAAAGGCAAATCGTTAGAAGGAAATGGAGACGGCCAGCAAACAGTATTGCTAGATCTGCCCCCAAGGATCACGACTCTCAGGCCGGCCTAAGATTACATGACGCAGGATTATACTCAACGAATTATTAAAACTATATAAAACATTCCAAGACATAAAAACTATTGGTATTGATAGATAAGTTGGAATATTCTTGTAGAAGCCCTATGTCCGAAATGGAATAATAAAAGAAAAAATGGTCGGGTAATCTCGACCAGTTCCAATGATTGTAAAACGAATAAGCTTTCCATCGCTATAGTTTCTAAACAAAGAAAACAAAATATAATAAATTGCAATACGTTCTAGGCAATTACACCTCGAATTTGTGGTGCTCCTTTTTTAAATATTTGTATACCCTACACCACACTGTGGTACAGGGTATTATAAGTTTGTTTCATGGCAGATGTTTGTAACACCTGAAAATAACACAGCTAGACCCACCTTAAAGTATACCGATCGACTCAGAATCACTAACGATGTCTGTCCGTCCGTCCGTCTGTCTGTCCATGTAAAGTTGTTCGTCGACTACAGGTCGCAATTTCACTCCGATCGTTCTGAAATTTTGCAGTTTAGAGTATTTCGCAGCTGTTAAGATCGCTATTGAATTTGGTAAAAATCGGTTCAGATTTAGATATAGCTCCCATATATATCTTTCGTCCGATTTGGCCCTTTAGTCCTATAGAAGCTGTATTTTACATCCAATCGTTTTGAAATTTAGAATGCTAGAGTTTCTTGATCCATGAACCAACACTACCGAATTTGAAGAATTAAGATTTAGCTATAGCTCCCATATATATGTTTCATCCGATTTGGCTCTTTAGTCCTGTAGAAGCTATACTTTACATCCAATCGTTTTTATACCCTACACCACACTGTGGTACAGGGTATTATTTAAGTATAAAATGTCCCAAAAGTAAATTTATGTAAACAATTTATACATGAATTACAAAATTTATATTTCAGAGTTATTCAATATCACGAGAGTGGTGTAGGGTATTATATAGTCGGCCGCGCCCGACTTTAGCCTTTCCTTACTGGTTAATTTTATATTATTTTTTATGTTCATAGCCACTTTTACATTCACAAACTAACGTGTGAATGTACAGCCAAATCAGAAATATTAGTAAAAAAAATTGTTGCCAAATGTATATGATAGATGACCGCCAATTCAGAGAATAATATGCCATCAACAACTCATATGCCATGGCTAATAGCCACTTTTGAATATAAGCCCTCGATATACTATTTATACCCTACACCACACTGTGGTACAGGGTATTATAACTTTGTGCATTTGGTTGTAACACCCAAAAGGAGAAGAACTAGACCCATCGTTTATTATACCGATCGACTTAGAATCACTTTCTGAGTTGATTTAGCTATGTCCGTCTGTCTGTCTGTCCTTCTGTGTATGTATTCTTGTAATCAAAGTGCAGGTCGCAATTATGGTCCGATCTCGACGAAACTTTACACATATCTTTTTTTGGCCCGAGAACGATCCCTATCGAATTCGGTAAAAATCGGTCCAGATTTAGATATAGCCCCCATATATATGTTAGCCCCGATTTGACATGTAAGCGCTGTAAAAACTTTATTTTATATCCGATCAGTATGAAATTCGGCAGAAAGAAGTTTTTTATTATATGGATGAACACTATTAAATTTGGAAGAAATCGGTTCAGATTTAGATATAGCCCCCATATATACGTTACCCCCGATTTGACATGTAAGCGCTGTAAAAATGTTATTTTGTATCCGATCAGTGCCAAATTCGGCAAAGAGAGGTTTCTTATTACATGAAGGAATACTGCCAAATTCGGAGAAACTCGGTTTAGATTTAGATATAACACCCATATATATGTTACCCCCGATTTGACCTGTAAGCGCTGTAAAAACTGTATTTTATATCCGATCAGTGCGAAATTCGGCAGAAAGAGGTTTCTTATTACATGAAGGAATACCGCCAAATTCGGAGAAAATCGGTTCAGATTTAGATATAGCTCCCATATATACAGGGTCTCCCATATTCGACGGACCCATCTGGCAACGCCATAACTTTTGACAGAGATGTCAGATTGCTTAATGACATACCGCGTTTGAAGCGTCAGTCCAAGCAGATTTTTACCATGGAACAATACACGCCACGCGAGCGCTCTGAAATAGTTGAAATTTACATTCAACAGAAGAAGTCAAGTCAACGTGCTTTTAAAATATTAAAAAATGTGAGAAGTGCGCCTTCTAAGAACACCATTAAGCGTTTATACGAAAAATTTTCGACTGGTCAGGCTCTTTCTAATCCGAAGAGGCCAAATAAAAGTCGACCAAGGCGATCGGCCGAGAATATCGCTGCCGTACGAGCCAGTGTTGAGAGGTCCCCAAGAACATCCCAAAAACGCCGTTCTCAGCAGTTGGGCATGGCTCGGTCCACTTTACAACGGATTATTCGCGTTGATTTGCATTTGTTCCCGTACAAAATTCAATTGACGCAAAGATTGTTGCCTGCGGACAAGCCTCGTCGATTGGAATGGGCCCAACGAGTCCGTGGGTCCGTCGAATATGGGCAACCCTGTATGTTACCCACGATTTGACATGTAAGCGCTGTAGAGACTGTATTTTATATCCGATCAGTACGAAATTCGACAGAAGGAGGTCTTTTTACATGAATAAGTATTTAGGGAAGATCGGTTCAGATTTATATTAAAGCTTCATATATATGTTCCTCCTGATTTGGTATCAAACCGCTATAGAAGTTGTATTTTACTTCCGATCTTTAAAATTTACCAGAAAGATGTTTCTCACTTTAGGAACGAATATGGCTTAATTTAGCGATTATCGTTTCAGAATTAGATAATACGTTTCTACCCATTTACCAATTATTCCAAATTATTATGGCAATGACCCTTATCGCATCGTTAGGGAGGTGTAGGGTATTATATAGTCGGCCCCGACCGACTTTCTGCCTTTCCTTACTGGTTTTGTTATGATATAGTGGTTGTAAATAATTAAAAGATAAATACAAAAACCTAAGATATTAAATACATCGCGATTTGACGAAATGGCACGATTTTTTCTCTCCTGAAAACTAGTAAAAAAACACATAGGAGTTTTCGTTACATCTTTTGTAAAAATATGAATTGATCTCATGGGTACATCTGACCGAAATTTTTTATTTAGATGTTGTTCTAAACAAATCTTTGTTTACATCTCGATATGTTTTTTATGTGGGACTATTATATCCGAAACAAATATTTATTAACATATAAGTATGTATTCAGAAAATACCTAAATTGTGCTAAATTTTTCAGTAACTCAAAGATAATTTTTTAGCAATGTTTAATGTTCGTAAAATAATAAATAATAGAAATTGAAATCGTATAATCTTGGATCAAAATAAATTACTTAGAGGATTGAAAACTAATGATGGTTGTAATCAGGGACGTATAAAGAGGGGAGGGCCCCCCCCGAAATGTTTTAAACATAGGCATAAACTTTTTACAATTTTCAAAGTCACTCAAAAAAATACGAAAAATATTTGGAAGGCCGGAAACGGAAACACAATGAGCACCGGATAGCGCTCAGAGTTCTGACGAAGTTGGAGGCTGCAGAGGTTTCGGCTCTTACCGAAAAACAAAAAGAGTCACTTACGTGGGCTAAAGGCGTCTTAGATGCTTCTAAGGCCAATCAGTCGGCTGAAAGAGCCACAAATTCAGCTGTGTTAACGGCTAATAAAGTCAAAAGAATCAGATCACCTGATGAACCCCTGCCCTCGAAAAAGGCAAGAGGCCCAAATGTCACTATCAACAGGACACTCACCAAGCCCTTCAATGAAGTGGCGAAGGAGAGTCTAGTGATGGCCGTTATAGACAGAAGTAGTGAGGATGGATCCATCCTCAAGGACAAATGGAGCCATGTGCAATCAGCCATTATGGCTCATTACCTCGATGTCCGTAGAGAGATGCCGGGCACACCACCAATCTGCAACGATGCAGGATGGCATCAGGGGAGAGTAAAGCTCTTACATTTCGGTGATGCCAGATCAGTAGACCTGTATAAGGCTGCTCTGTCCAAGGTATGACCTGAGAAGATCAAAATATTTCCTCGCACTAGAGAGGCAAAGATTGTCTACGTTAGTATCAGTTCTGACGGGACACTGCTTGATCGGCGAACACGCCAAAAGATTGGGTATTGATTCTAATGACTTCTGCAGAAGCTGTGGAGATGAGGAAGAAGTGGAGAGCATTCAGCACTTGCTATGCGACTGTCCCGCTCTGAGTAAACGACGACTGGGGTCGGCTTTTCTAGGCAGCCTAACAGATCTTTCCAGTACCGATATTCGTAATATCGACAAATTTGTATATCAAACAGGTTGGTTTCGATGAGGGGCATTTCAGCCCGTGGTAACACTAGGGACCTAAACTGGTCTATGTGAGCTTGTATAAAAAATACGGCTGCCACCCTAACCTAACCTAACCTAAGATATCGTCGAAACCGCTGAACGGATGGAAAATTGTAAGTATTGTAAGTTTGTAAAGCTTACCTGAACCAATTCGGATGAATGGTTGTCTAGTTATGCCATAATATGTGGTTCAACATCTCTTTTTTCTTCGCCTAAAGGGTTGTCTCTTAAAATTCTCGCGATAAGCTGTGATATGGAAAGAAATTAGTGGTTGAACCACATATAGTGGCATAACTCGAGAACCATTTATCCGATTTGGTTGAGGAAAGTTTTTAAGAATTAAATATTAAGTAGCCTTCAACTTCATATAATACTATTTTCCATCCGTTCAGCGGTTTCGACGATATACGAGTATTACAAAATATTGCAAAAAAAAGTGATTTTTTGATAAAATTTTAATATTTTTAAAATAAAACTCCCATAAAAGAATCTAAAAATGAACAAATGTTATGAGTCATGAGTTAAACGAGCCCATTCCGAGCCCCCATCGATGCATAATTTAAAAAGTTATAGCTAATTTAGTAAGGTTTTAACTTTAAAACTTTCTTATCTATGTAAAATTTACAAAAACAAACTTTAAAAGCTAAGATTGGAGATTTTGATGTTTTTTGACGTCTAGAATCAGAATCTATGCATTAAAACAGAAACCCAAGAAAAAATTTTGTTTTTGTCGACCGGTGTAATTATTGATTGGCTTTAAATTTATGATAACCAGATGTGGCGAAAATTAAGTTAAAATTACATTTATGATTTCTTCATCTACATCTATCTACCTTTTGTATGTTGCAGTTTGCACAACCGTGTATGTAAATTTGACTTTATATTGGGTGTGGTAATAAGTAGTACGGTTTGGACATTACACAGAACTTATCACGGTATTTGCAAACGATTAACCTAGCAACCTGGCAACGACGGAATTAAGTGACATGCGTAGAAATTCAGATGCGGAGTTTGATAAACTGTTTGAAGAATCCACACAACTTGCAAGAAGTTTTGGAAAGAAGCTGCTCTACCTAGAAGGGTAGGCACTCAAAAGTATAGGGCTAATATTCCTGGTTCAGATGCCAATGCGTATTTTAGGACAACATTGTTCATACCATATCTGGACGAAGTAATATCACATTTAAATAATAGATTTTCCGAACATGAAGCTATAATTCCAAGTCTGTTTTATATCGTTCCGATACGAGTTGTAAATCTAATAAAGGAATATTTCGAAGAAGTCACACTTTTTAACAAAAACGATTTAAAAAATTCAGCAAAATATGTTTTAGCTGAAATAAGTATATGGATTGATTATTGGAAGCAGAAGAATGACAAGCCATCAAATGCATTAGATGCTATTTCAGTTTGTGATGAGGACATGTTTCCAAGCGTTTTTACCCTTTTACAGATACTGGCCACAATACCTGTGACAACGGCATCTGCTGAGCGAAGTTTCTCGACGTTAAGAAGAATAAAAACTTATCTCCGGAAAAGAATAGAAGGAGAAAGGCTATCTTATCTGGCTTTGATGTCTATATACAAAGATGAAGTCAAAATCGATGAAATAATTGATATATTTCTTTCCAAAAATCGAAGATTACATTTTTAACTCTTACGTATTTTATTATAAAAATTGTTACTGATCTCGTACTAACGTACACATTTATATTTAGGAATAAAATTCGAATAAAAAAGTAAGGAACTTAACTTCCATTACCTACACAATAAACGCAATTTTTTAATTGTTTATCTTTGTTATGGGAAAAAAGGTTGGGAAATGAAGTGAGGAACCTCCTTTTTAAGCCATTCTTGGTTTACGCGTGCTGAGTGCGATGGTGCTGAGTTCTGTTGGAATGTCCATGGTCTGCGGCCGAAATGTTTGTCTGCCCAGGGCTTCAATACTGCCTTTAGGACGATAATATTCGGCATTTATTTTGACCCTTTGGACCCCATGGTCGATGAATACGAGCGGGGAGTGCCCATCGGCTGTTACGGCGGCCCACACCATTACCATCGGCGGCGCTTGAGTTCTGGTGGCTTATCGAAGGTGTACATTTTCAGCTGACCTCTTTGGCAAGTAAACCCGATCATTTTGTTTGTTCACAAACTGCTCAATTTGGAATGGCTTCTCATCGGAGAAAACCATATTCGGTAACTGGCCACTTTCGTGCAAGCGAAGCAACTCCTTGGCTCTTTCCAGTCTAACTTTTTTGTGCATCGGTGAGCTCTTGCACTGTTTGGAACTTCAATGGCTTTAGTCCAAGCTCATTTTTTAATATGTGATGTATCCGTTCTCGCGATATGTTCAGCTCACGAGCAATTTTTCTACCACTGCGGCGTGGATTTCGATCAAATCTGGCCTTCACTTTTCGGATCATTTCTGGTGTTGTTACCGGTTTTTTTCGTCCACTTTTTGGACGCGATGTAACACTGCCAGTATCACGGTAACGATCAATGGTACGAGAAACAAAAGATTTATTCACATTTAAATGCTGGAGGGCTCTAACGATAGCCACTTGTGTTTTTCCACCCAAATATAAAGCAATCACACTATCACGCTTGAATTCCATCACGAATAACTTTTTTTCTGAATGCAATAGATCAAAATGCTTTTGTAAGCTTGTAAACAATAAAATGAAATGTCACTGAAATAAATCTGCCAGCTATCAGACTAGCGGTTTAGAAATGATAGCAACCTGAAGTTGGTTGCAATACATATCAGCCACCCTGTATATATCAATATATGCGTTCCAAATACATTTTATTGATTTTCAGATAAAATATATTTGCTCAGAAATATGTATATAATATTTAAAAATTTGCGTTCCAAATATATTTACTTTCGATTCCAACATATCAATAAAGGCGATTTTGCCCCGTGTAGTAGAGCAAATTTTGTTGCCAATTCAGAAAAGTTAATGGGGAGAAATATGTTTATATTCTGAGCTGATATTATCAAAATGCTAGGATAGGGTCGTGGAAAAAATGAAAAATATTTTTTTTCAATTGGAAAGAAATATGGCTGTAACTATATGGCAAAACGATTTTTAGAATCAGACTAAAATTACAAAGGCAACAAATAATATCAAAATTGAATGCGTCAGATTAATTTATTTTAAGACTTCGAAAATTGGCACAAGGGTGAGGTTTTAGAATTACCTAATGTAATATATTAGTATTTTGAAGTGACTGTGGCATCCTGACAAAGGATGAGCATGCTGACATCTTCCACTCAAAGTAAGTCCAGATTTACAAGAGAATATTTTTTCAGCAGATTATCCGCAAATTCTCTTTTAAACTTTTTGTCTTTGCGTTTACACAACGTAATTTAAAAACAACCCCGAGTACAGGCTTCTCTTCTAAAATTTAAGTTTATTTAAATAAGAAACAAGGCATAACTTAAAATTGTTCTATACTAAAAACACATAAAAAATCAAAAATTGAGATCAAGTTTTGATTCTCTTAACAATTTCTTGTTCACTTGGTTATTAAATATCTTAATTATTTCTCTTGCTTTTTTAAAATTAGTGCAATCTTACTCGTCGCCTAGATCAAGACACTGTGCACCATGAACGATTGTGCACAATTGATCTCAAAAATTGAGATCAAGTTTTGATTCTCTTAACAATTTCTTGTTCACTTGGTTATTAAATACCTTAATTATTTCTCTTGATTTTTTAAAATTAGTGCAATCTTACTCGTCGCCTAGATCAAGACACTGTGCACAATGCACGACCCGGATGGGGTGGTAATTTGTAATACTGTCATGAGTGTCAAAATGTCGGTAATATTATTATGTACTGACAGAAAATTACAAACCTAAACTGTTTAGTTTGTCACGTTTTTCCCCGCTCATGTTCAGAAAATTGACTGTTAGTATGAAAACTTGTTTGCGAGGTTGACGATGATGCCGGCATCTTAAGGATAAATTAATTTTCTAAAATTAGATTTTGTAGCTACGTATTTAATAGATTTTTTTAAATTGTATTCACATTTATTTTTTGTAAACATTTTAACAGGGAATAATGCAGAACGTTCGGAAAAATTCTGTTCTAGCTATAACATGTATTATACGCTGAAATATACACATACATAGTTCCTCAGATTTTAACTAAAAGTTGAAATATTATTAAAATCAAAAACATGCTTTAAATGTGGTAACTAAAAACATTGTTGAGAATTTCGCTACTAAATTGAAAAAGTAATTAGCACTTTAAATTTTGGTCCAAACTATGTCACCTGCACCACTGCAGTTTTATTAATTCGATAATTACTAATTTAATATGAAATAAATTCAATGTTTCCATATCAACAAAGTAACGGAAGCGCTATATTAGCATATTTACAGACTCATTAAAAATTATGTTTAGCAAATAATGCATAATTTTGCGAAAAATAAAAGTAATGTGTAATGTTTACTTTTTTGGTTTTAAATGAGATTTCAAAGACATTAGGACGTATCGAAACTAAAAAAATCGTTTTAGAAATTGTAAGTAAATATGTAGTAAAGTATCTGTAGGCAGAAGGCAAACATTTCAAAATACTCTTATACATTTATAAGAGGGCCGGGCATTATTATAAATAGTTTATCCCACAAACAACTAATACTAGAAAAACAACATTAGTATGTAAGTTAGTCGCGGCAATATCAATTGAAATTGGTCGGTGTTGGATTAGTGGGCGTGGCGCAAGCGTTTTGTAACAAAGGCTTGTGTATTTTCTTCACTCGAAATGTGAAAATTTTGCTTATTTACGTACCCTTTCAACCAAAAATTAGCTTTATCCCTAAACAAAATTTTAAGTTTGACGAACAGAACAATAATTTAATAAACAATTTCAACAATTTGCAAGCATTGCTCTAGTGGAAGTTAATCTATGATGAATTGGCAAACGAAATGAAACAAAAATCAACTATCAGCATGTTTAATTTCGTTACTTGCAACTTCCCCAGCAAGTGCATTTAATTCGTTGATTGGCAAACCTGGCGGGTTGAAGGTGAAGATGTCTCTGCTACAACGCACCCGGGACGATATTCGCATTGAACGGATTGTAAAAGGGCTTTCCAGCGCAAAGTGGAAGTTTAAGAATCTGCCGAATAGGGGATATAATTCGCAGATTCTTAACCAGACCACCGATTGCGACCAAACTTGGCATGGTAGTTGACTATGTATTATAGAAGTTAAGTTTTAAATTTGGGACCCCTATGTCATACAGCTAAATTGGCCACCTCGGGTGAAGAAAATGTGTGAACACGTGTATTCTTCGTCTTTATCGTCGGTTTCATAAAATTTTGTACGTTCTACCTACTGAGATCTTCAAAAATCTTGTTACCCATAAGAATTATCTCGTATAGTTACCGAGATATCTACAACTGAAAATTGTATTTTTTCCCAGACCCTGTAAATATCGGAGCAGAATGTGCACCGATTTCATCCACGTAAACACGTCTGAATCGGTAATAAACTAAATCAAAATTGGGTCGATATACCCTATAGGAAAAAAGTTATGGGCACTTGAAGTTATATTTAAAAAAAGAAAGATTTTTTGTCATTTGTTTGGGTTAAAAAGTATACCGGGTCTGTTCAATAGAGAAGGTGAAATTCCTCGGGCTACGTGCATGCAATTAGCGTTTTTTTATGTTGGCGCACTTGTCTCAAACATATGGGCATTTCCAGAGATATAGATATAGCTCTAACTTGTTGTTATTCCTTCTGTTCTCATCTACTATATTTTTCCTACAGTTCTCATATACTATATTTTTTTGTGTTTTTCGGTGTTATTTTCTTTAGGTTTGAGTTATTTTGTGATGTCACATGCTATCCATGGTGGAGGGTATATAAGATTCGGTATGGCCGAACTTAACGCTTTCACTTGTTATACCCTCCACCATAGGATGGGGGGTACATTCATTTTGTCACTCCGTTTGTAACACCTCTAAATATTGATCTGAGACCCCATAAAGTATATATGTATATTCTTAATCGTCGTAAAATTCTAAGACGATTTAGCCATGTCCGTCTGTCCGTCTGTGGTAATCACGCTACAGTCCGCACTAATAGAGCTAGATTGATCAAATTTGGTACAAATACTTCTTATAGTTGCAGGTTGTTTGGGATTGCAAATGGGCCATATCGGTCCATATTTAGATACAGCTCCCATATATAGCATCTAACTTGTTGCGATTCCTACTGTTCTCATCTACTATATTTTTTGTGTTTTCGGTGTTATTTTCTGTAGGTTTGAGTTATTTTGTGAGGTCACATGCTATCCATGGTGGAGGGTATATAAGATTCGGCATGGCCGAACTTAACGCTTTTACTTGTTATTATTATTCCTACATTTGTAAATTAGAAGTTATACTTTTTTTTTTAAATAAAATTTCCTGAAAAAATTCTTGTCACAAACTAAGTGGAAATTTTGTCACGTTCGCGATGTCGTGTTACAAATATTAATAAAACTTGTAAGATAAATAAAATAATACCAATATAACATAAAAATATCTATAAATGGAAAACTACATTATTTTATTATGGTTTAAAAGTATTTCGCTTTTTTCAAGATAAAGTCAAATATGACTTCTATTAATTGCCGCGTTCGCGATGCATTGTTTTCTCTTTATAACTCGAAAACGACAAGTCCCCTGACACGCAACAAAACATTTTTGAAAAAGTTTTTTTTTCCATTTTTTCTTTCTTTTTAAGACGTAATAATATCGCGTTCTCGATCCTGGAAATACATATATGTTCGTAATTTGTTTGTGTTTAGTTTAGTTTGTTTTGAGAGGCATAACAGTAAGACGTCTTTTGCTTGTTCGGCGATTTTCTGCTAAGGAAAAATTTTGAGTATTTATACGTATCGGTGTTTACGATATAAGCTGTTAAATGTTTGTACAAAATGGTAACGCTCACTTTTATCGGGTCCGTTGTTGCTAAAAAAAACATTACACTGCACAAAATGTCAAGTATTTGTATGCACTAGAACAAGGCTTTCCAACCCTTTTTCTTCGACGCCTCTCCATGGTACAGGCAAAATTTTTGAATTTTCAATTTCGTTAATAAATTTTCTATTTTTGATAGTAGGGCAAACATTTGTCAGGATGTGTATTATGCAGCAATGAACAAATCAGAAAAACTTTAAAAAGTTTTTCCCACAGTCCACGTTTTCAAAATCGGTATCCATCATAACTCCAAAACTACTGCACATAATTTACTAGCTAAAGACGGAACGTTTTTTTTTTTTCAAAATTTGTTAAATTTTTTTTTTATTTTATAAAAACAAATTAGCCGATTTTTTTTTTTTTGAATAATCTCGTTTTTTGCTTTTTCCCAAAAATTGGAAAATAGAAATTTCGAAAAACGAAGTTGTGATGGACTCCGCAATTCCAATTTTTCCGTGACGCTTCCGAATAATTGATGTCATTGCCATATTTTTATACCCTCCACCATAGGATGGGGGGGATATCCGTCTGTTGTAATCACGCTACAATCTATAATACTTGAGCTAAGTGGCTGCAATTTGGTACAGATACTTCTTATAGCTGCAGGTAACTTGGGATTGAAAATGGGCGACATCGGTCCATATTTAGATATAGCTCCCATATATAGCATCTAACTTGTTGTGATTCCTACTGTTCTCATCTACTATATTTTTTGTGTTTTCGGTGTTATTTTCTTTAGGTTTGAGTTATGTTGTTAGGTCACATGCTATCCATGGTGGAGTGGATTAACGCTTTTACTTTTCATCATGAAATTGGTTTAATCACAAGATTTTAACTGTGCAGCCACAAAAAAGCGCATTAATTAATTAACATTACCCCCCTTAAATGAAAATAAACCAATTATTCCATATTATTATCGCAATTGCCCTATTGCGTATTCTTAGGGAGGTGTAGGTTTATATACTCGGCTCGCCCGACTTTCCTTACTGGTTTTCTATTTATAATCTTTTTCGGTTTTCCATTTATAGTTACTTACTTAGTTGTATGCACTGCACACTGGTCCCAAATCCATTTTTTGTGGCATACATATGAAGGAATGTATATACAGCCCTAAAAATGTGCACACCTGTTAAGCTGAGTATAGACGATTGCCAGATCGACAAACGTTATCAACCCTGTTAAAGTGCTGCAAATATACTGGCAATGTCAGATTGTTACGCAAAGGTGAATTGACAGTTCAGACGATTGCAAGAAAACATTACAATTTCATATATTTACAATATATTTTGTAAATATTTATTTGCAGGATTGCCAATAAAAATACATTTTAGACAGTGTTGCAAATAAAATGATTTTCTGGCAATGGCGCCGTTGTCACATGCATAAACTTCGAACATATAACAATCAGCAAATTATCTCGCAATGACTTTTCTGCTAACGTTGCAAAACAAAAATTGTATGTTCACACGGTTGTAAATTCACAGGTTTGCATTTTTCCGCCATTTATCTGGCAATGTTGTCCGATCTGCAAATCGTCTGTACTTACCTTTAGTCATAACTCACATAACAAATGAACAAAAATTTGGAACAATCTGGCAACTCCCACTACCCCCTACAACATAAACTTGATGTCTGTTAGCTAAGTTCTGGTTGCAAATATGGTCCAATTTGCATGAAATTTGGCATGGATATGTTTTTGTTACCAAGGACCAGCCATATTTAATTTGAAGAAAATCGATTTAGATTTGGATATAGCCCTAATACAAATTTGCCATCGATTTGGACAATATGGACCCTATACGGAGTAGTTATTACTTTAGGAGTAGTTATGGTGTACAAAAAAAGTGAACTCAATAATACAATACCTCCCTATGTTATAAACAAATTCTATTTTTTATCATAACTGCATGCATTTATGATTGTCTCTTAGAAATGAAAATACTTGATAATAATGTATCCAAATAATTCATACATCTGTGAAAAATAAATGCGGCTATTTTGTCAGACAGTCACTTCTGTTTTTCTTATAAAATTTGTTCAGTGTCTCCGAAGCATTTCCCCTAAGCTGCCAACAGGAACTGCAGAAGCGACAACAATCGGAGAACAATGTGCTAATGATTTAAGGAAAGTTGCTGACAGGAATATTTTTTAATGTGTCACTAGGTCCAGGTGTAACAAGGTACATGTGTAACAAGTTTGTGTTAAAGTATTTTTTAAAACAAACATCGGCATCTTTGTCTAACTCGCTGATATAGTTGCCGTATGCACAAGAGGGGAGTGTTATGTTCTTGGATCAGTGAGAGTTCAGCTGTCAATTCCCCTTTTAGTCGTTTTCCTACTTCAGTGGCTGTTTCGCATAATCATCGTATTCGATATTACTTTTAAAATTTTCAGAAACCCACTCTGAGTGGGCCTCCACCAACCTTTCCAAATGTCTTCTGAATTTTGATAAATATTTCTGAACATAAACTAAAACACATTTTCATCAATTATTTTAGCACCAAATTCGAAGCGGTATCATGTCATTACCATCCTAAATAGCTAACATTTCAGCACAGTTAAACAAGATATTGACTAAAAAAACATAATTATGATCACTTTGCGCACAAAACTCGCAAAGCGCATCTATACTACATGGTAAAGGACACTTTAATAAATAATCGTACATCGATCAAAAGATACAAAGCGTTTTATGAAAAATGTTCCTATAATTTCGAACATCGTATAACATTTAAATGTATATATGGGCGTTGGGCGTGGCACTTGCAATTTTTATATCATTGAAGGCTCAAATACAATCTCTACTAGTGATTTGAATTAATAACAAGTAAAAGCGTTAAGTTCGGCCATGCCGAATCTTATATACCCTCCACCATGGATAGCATGTGACCTCACAAAATGACTCAAACCTTAAGAAAACCAGTAAGGAAAGGCTAAAGTCGGGCGGGGCCGATTATATAATACCCTACACCACTCTCGTAATATTGAATAACTCTGAAATATAAATTTTGTTAAATAAAATTTAGAATAAATTGTTTATTCTAAATTTCAAAAGGAAAAGGCTTCTATAGAACTAAAGGGCCAAATCGGACGAAACATATATATGGGAGCTATAGCTAAATCTTAAAGATATATATGGGAGCTATATCTAAATCTGAACCGATTTCAACCAAATTCAATAGCGATCTTAACAGCTGCGAAATACTCTAAACTGCCAAATTTCAGAACGATCGGAGTGAAATTACGACCTGTAGTCGACGAACAACTTTACATGGACAGACGGACAGACATGCTTAAATCGACTCAGCTAGTGATTCTGAGTCGATCGGTATACTTTAAGGTGGGTCTAGCTGTGTTATTTTTAGGTGTTACAAACATCTGCCATGAAACAAAACTTATAATACCCTGTACCACAGTGTGGTGTAGGGTATAATAACACCGAAAACACACAAAAACAAGTAAGAAAGTTTCAGTCGGGTAAACCGACTAAGGGATACCCTCACTTTGTGAGTAATGTAATATTGAATATTCCACGAATTATTCTGTCTATTTGTGTGGGAGGTACCAGAAGGTGTTTAACAAATACACCTATTTGCGCTGAACAGTAGATACTTTAAATACATTGCATTGTACCGAATTATAAGCGTTTAACAATACACCTATTATTAACGTTATGGGATATTAAATTATGGTGTAATTTGGCCATTTTGTGTGGGAGGTACAAAAAGGGGCGTGGTGATAACGCCCATTTTTCACTGGACTGTAGGCACTATAAAAACAGTACACTGTACAAAATATCAAGTATTTTTATACACTGGTATTAATGTTATAAGCTGTTAAGTTTTGGTGCAAAATGGTACGTTTGTGAGGGAGGTACCAAAAGCGGCGTGGCAATAACGCCCAATTTTCACGGGACTGTAGGTACTATAAAAGCATTACACTGTACAAAATTTCAAGTATTTGTTTACACTGGTATTAATATTATAAGCTGTTAACTTTTGGTGCAAAATGGTACGTTTGTGAGGGAGGTACCAAAAGCGGCGTGGCAATAACGCCCAATTTTCACGGGACTGTAGGCACTATAAAAGCATTACTCTGTACAAAATGTCAAGTATTTTTATGCACTGGTATTATTGTTATAAGCTGGTAACTTTTTGTACAAAATGGTCCTTTTGTGTGGAAGGTACCAAAAGGGACGGGGCCACTTCGCTCATTTTCCTCGAGTTGATAGCGACTAAAAAACTAATACTATGTGTGGAATTTCAGAAGATTCGAATACGTATAATAGCAGTTATTAAAGAATAAATATTTCACAACATTTTAACACTTTGTGGGGGAGGTACCAGAAGGAGTGGACCAATATGGCCCATCTTCGAACTTAGCCGGAGATAGAAAAAAATATTACCACATACGAAATTTGAAGTCAATCGGTTACTCCTTTCGAGAGTTATCGTGCGCACCAGCCAGCAGACACACAGACAGACAGACAGACGGACGGACATTGCTCGTTCGACTTAAAATGACCCAAAACGGATTTCCGCCGAACATACTTGGGGTCTTAGGTCACTCCTTCGATGTGTTACACTTTTTTCCGTAGCAAATGATATATACCCTCGTCACACTAAAGTGAGGGTATAAATATAGTAGATGAGGACAGTAGGAATAACAATAAGTAAGATGCTATATATGGGAGCTATATCAAAACATTGACCGATATGGCCCATTTGCAATCCCAAACGACCTGCAACTATAAGAAGTATTTGTAACAAATTTGATCAACCTAGCACTATTATTGCGGACTGTATCGTGATTACCACAGACGGGCGGACGGACGGAGAGACGGACATGGCTAAATCGTCTTAGAATATTACGACGATTAGGAATATAACAGGTGGCGCAAAAGTAACCTTTCGATGTTATGTTAGACGCGATTGGCGGTCAGCAGCTAACAGCTGATGCACCGTGTGGACTTTGTACGGAAACATCTTCAAATCTTGTACCAAAATTCGCTGTAGAGACCGTAAAGTATATACATGGCACGTCGTCTGGTCGATGTCGACAGCGCTTCCATGACATCCTCGGCTACAGCAGCAATAATTTCTGCAGAACGGCTACTCCGGGGTCTGCCACGCCTGGCAGCATCTCGTGTTGTGCCAGTCTCTTCGAGGCGAGCGGCTAAACGTCGCAGTGTTTAGTAGGCGTTGGACGGCCAAGAAATCTGTGCCAAAGTCACCGACCGATTATTGGTCAAATAAATAGTCAGCAATATTCCGCGTTCTGGAGCAGTGTAGCGTAACATTGTTTATTAACGTGTATTTCGCATGTGTTTACTACACAAATGTCAAAACAGAACTGACATTAGGGGCCAATCGCAAAATTTATAGCATTTTCTGATAGGAGGATTACTTTTGCGCCACCTTGTATATACTTTATGGGGTCTCAGATCAATATTTAGAGGTGTTTCAAACGGAGTGACAAAATGAATATACCCCCCATCCTATGGTGGAGGGTATAAAAATGTGAAATTTTGGATTTTAGGTTATATGAGAGGTAGGCGTGGTTATGGGCGGATTAAAACATAAAGTTGGTTTTTACCTAATTTGGCGAAGTGAGTGATACGCACAAAATTTCAAAACCCTAGCACAATTCCTTCTAATTTTTGCCGCGTTTTTTGTGAAAATATTCCACTGTGGGGCGTGGCGATGCTTTTAAAATACTGCTCTCTGGCAGTATAACATCTTTGTTTAGAGAAGAAAACACCATAAGTGAAATGAATATTTCTAACATTTGTAGTCACCATAATTTCCTCAAATTTAACGCGTATTCCGGCTGCATCAGGCTTATATTTCAAATACGTCCTAATTCTAAAGGTAGATTCCATACAAATTGGAATTTAGAAAATAAAAATTAAAACCAGTAAGGAAAGGCTAAAGTCGGGCGGGGCCGACTATATAATACCCTACACCACTCTCGTAATATTGAATAAATCTGATATATAAATTTTGTAATTCATGTATAAATTGTTTACATAAATTTATTTTTGGGACATTTTATACTTAAATAATACCCTGTAGGGTATAAAAACGATTGGATCTAAAGAGCCACATCGGATGAAACATATATATGGGAGCTTTAGCTAAATCTTAACCGAGTTTCTTCAAATTCGGCAATGTTGGTTCATGGATCAAGAAACTCTACCATTCTAAATTTCAAAACGATTGGACGTAAAATGCAGCTTTTATAGGACTACAGGGCCAAATCAGACGAAACATATATATAGGAGCTATAGCTAAATCTTAACCGATTTTCTTCAAATTCGGCAATGTTGGTTCATGGATCAAGAAACTCTACCATTCTAAATTTCAAAACGATTGGATGTAAAATACAGCTTTTATAGGACTAAAGGGCCAAATCGGATGAAACATATATATGGGAGCTATAGCTAAATCTAAACCGATTTTCTTCGAATTCGGCAATGTTGGTTCATGGATCAAGAAACTCTACCATTCTAAATTTCAAAACGATTGGATGTAAAATACAGGGTTGCCCATATTCGACGGACCCATGTTTTAAAAAAAAAAAATCAAAGAAAAAAATAAAAATTTGGCGGTTGGCAATCTTAATCATTTAATTTGTTCCAAGTAGATTTGTTTACATCAATTTTTGAATATGATATCTCTCAAATGGCCGCCTCTGGCGTTTGATGGCGTATTGTGCCCTTTTTGCAGCATTTTCCATCGTTTTCGCCAACATTTCGGCCGGAATAGCGGCTATTTCTTTACGAATGTTGTCCTTGAGCTCTTCTACGGTCTTTGGCTTGTTAACGTAAACCTTTGACTTCAAATATCCCCACAAGAAGAAGTCAGGCGGCGTCAAATCGGGCGAACGCGGTGGCCAGTCCAAATCACCACTTTTCGACATCAAACGGCCCGGAAACAAATTCTTCAGAAAATCGATTGTTATGCGACTTGTGTGCGGTGGAGCGCCGTCTTGTTGAAACCAGAACTGCCTCATACGCTGTCGACGAATAATTGGCATCACAAAATTGGTCATCATGTCGCGATAACGCTCCTGGTTGATGGTAACAGCATGGCCATTTTCGTTTTGGAAGAAAAACGGCCCAATGACCGTTTTCGCACTAACGCCGCACCAAACTGTGACTTTTTCGTCATGAAGAGGCAATTCTTGAATCTCCTGAGGATTTTCAGTGGCGTAAATACGGCAATTTTGCTTATTTACGGTCCCATTCAATGTGAAATGTCTCACATTTTTTAATATTTTAAAAGCACGTTGAGTTTTCACAATTGACTTCTTCTGTTGAATGTAAATTACAACTATTTCAGAGCGCTCGCGTGGCGTGTATTGTTCCATGGTAAAAATCTGCTTGGACTGACGCTTCAAACGCGGTATGTCATTAAGCGATCTGACATCTCTGTCAAAAGTTATGGCGTTGCCAGATGGGTCCGTCGAATATGGGCAACCCTGTACAGCTTCTATAGAACTAAAGGGCCAAATCGGACGAAACATATATATGGGAGCTATAGCTAAATCTTAACCGATTTTCTTCAAATTCGGTAGTGTTGGTTCATGGATCAAGAAACTCTACCATTCTAAATTTCAAAATGATTGGATGTAAAATGCAGCTTCTTCAGAACTAAAGAGCAAAATCGGACAAAACATATATATGGGAGCTATAGCTAAATCTTAACCGATATTCTTCAAATTCGGCGATGTTGGTTCATGGATCAAGAAACTCTACCATTCTAAATTTCACAACGATTGGATGTAAAATACAGCTTTTATAGGACTAAAGGGCCAAATCGGACGAAAAATATATATGGGAGCTATATCTAAATCTGAACCGATTTCAACCAAATTCAATAGCGAGCTTAATAGCTGCGAAATACTCTAAACTGAAAAATTTCAGAACGATCGGAGTGAAATTGCGACCAGTAGTCGACGAACAACCACAGTGTGGTGTAGGGTATAAAGATTATAATAATTATACCCTACACAACACTGTGGTACAGGGTATTATAAGCTTGTTTCATTATACCCTACACCACACTGTGGTGCAGGGTATTATAAATTTGTTTCACGGCAGATGTTTGTAACACCTGAAAATAACACAGCTGGACCCACCTTAAAGTATACCGATCGACTCAGAATCACTAGTTGAGTCGATTTAACCATGTAAAGTTGTTCGTCGACTACAGGTCGCAATTTCACTCCGATCGTTCTGAAATTTTGCAGTTTAGAGTATTTCGCGGCTGTTAAGCTCGCTATTGAATTTGGTTGAAATCAGTTCAGATTTAGATATAGCTCCCATATATATCTTTCGTCCGATTTGGCCCTTTAGTCCTATAGAAGCTGTATTTTACATCCGATCGTTTTGAAATTTAGAATGGTAGAGTTTCTTGATCCATGAACCAACATTGCCGAATTTGAAGAAAATCGTATAAGATTTAGCTATAGCTCCCATATATATGTTTCGTCCGATTTTGCTCTTTAGTCCTGTAGAAGCTGTATTTTACATCCAATCATTTTGAAATTTAGAATGGTAGAGTTTCTTGATCCTTGAACCAACACTACCGAATTTGAAGAAAGTCGGTTCAGATTTAGCTATAGCTCCTATATATATGTTTCGTCCGATTTGGCCATTTAGTCATATAAAAGCTGTATTTTACATCCAATCATTTTGAAATTTAGAATGGTAGAGTTTCTTGATTCATGAACCAACATTGCCGAATTTGAAGAAAATCGGTAAAGATTTAGCTATAGCTCCCATATATATGTTTCATCCGATTTGGCTCTTTAGATCCAATCGTTTTTATACCCTACACCACACTGTGGTACAGGGTATTATTTAAGTATAAAATGTCCCAAAAGTAAATTTATGTAAACAATTTATACATGAATTACAAAATTTATATATCAGAGTTATTCAATATTACGAGAGTGGTGTAGGGTATTATATAGTCGGCACCACCCGACTTTAGCCTTTCCTTACTGGTTTTTTTATACCCTACACCACACTGTGGTACAGGGTATTATAGGTTTGTTTCACGGCAGATGTTTGTAACACCTGAAAATAACACAGCTAGACCCACCTTAAAGTATACCGATCGACTCAGAATCATTGGCTGAGTCGATTTAAGCATGTCCGTCCGTCCGTCTGTCCATGTAAAGTTGTTCGTCGACTACAGGTCGCAATTTCACTCCGATCATTCTGAAATTTTGCAGTTTAGAGTATTTCGCAGCTGTTAAGATCGCTATTGAATTTGGTTGAAATCGGTTCAGATTTAGATATAGCTCCCATATATATCTTTCGTCCGATTTGGCCCTTTAGTCCTATAGAAGCTGTATTTTACATCCAATCGTTTTGAAATTTAGAATGGTAGAGTTTCTTGATTCATGAACCAACATTGCGGAATTTGAAGAAAATCGGTGGAGATTTAGCTATAGCTCCCATATATATGTTTCGTCCGATTTTGCTCTTTAGTCCTGTAGAAGCTGTATTTTACATCCAATCATTTTGAAATTTAGAATGGTAGAGTTTCTTGATCCTTGAACCAACACTACCGAATTTGAAGAAAATCGGTTAAGATTTAGCTATAGCTCCCATATATATGTGTCGTCCGATTTGGCCCTTTAGTCCTATAAAAGCTGTATTTTACATCCAATCATTTTGAAATTTAGAATAGTAGAGTTTCTTGATCCATGAACCAACACTACCGAATTTGAAGAAAATCGGTTCAGATTTAACTATAGCTCCCATATATATATTTTACATCCAATCATTTTGAAATTTAGAATGGTAGAGTTTCTTGATCCATGAACCAACACTACCAAATTTGAAGAAAATCGGTAAAGATTTAGCTATAGCTCCCATATATATGTTTCGTCCGATTTGGCCCTTTAGTTCTATAGAAGCTGTATTTTACATCCAATCATTTTGAAATTTAGAATGGTAGAGTTTCTTGATCCATGAACCAACATTGCCGAATTTGAAGAAAATCGGTTAAGATTTAGCTATAGCTCCCATATATATGTTTCGTCCGATGTGACTCTTTAGATCCAATCGTTTTTATACCCTAAACCACACTGTGGTACAGGGTATTATTAAGTATAAAATGACCCAAAAGTAAATTTATGTAAACAATTTATACATGAATTACAAAATTTATATATCAGAGTTATTCAATATTACGAGAGTGGTGTAGGGTATTATATAGTCGGCCCCGCCCGACTATAGCCTTTCCTTACTGGTTTAATATTTTGTTTGTGTTTAGGACGTCAAATTACACCTGAAAATTTTATACACAGCCCTTCGAGAAATGTTTTGTAAACTAATGTAATCGATATGACCTAATGTAAAAACTTTTGTTGTACAAAATGTCCATTATAATTACAATGGATAGCTAGAAAAGCACAAACAAATCTGATGGTTGGTTTGTGCTTTCCCCTATTTGTGCGTCCACGTAATTATATTTGATTGGCTTATTTAGTAAATATTAGCTTTACCATTTTTCGATTATCGCTAATTAGAATTTTTTGCCCTATTAATTTTTTTATGAAAACCTTGAAAATTGTATAGCAATTGTTGTGTCAAAATTTAAAGTTTAAATGAAAACAGCAATAACTAGTTAAGAAAAGATTAATTATTTTATAAAAAAAAATAATTAAAATTTTGGGCCTAGAGTCACACAGAGGCATTTTGAATGCAAAAAATTAATTTTTCGTCAACTACTTTCAAAAATCGAATGATTCAGTTCTATATAGAAGTATTTCAATGAGAAAAACCCATAATTTTTTTAGTAAAAAAATAAATATTTTGTCATAGAAAAAACTAGTAAAGTCAGCTAAATATTTTAAAGCGAAAACTAATAAAAATTTACATGGAATTCAGTACGTTATGCGTGTAAAATATTTTCATGGCTAAAATTTAAATGCCTTCTTTTTAATTTAAAGAAGAAGTAATTTGATTGCATATACTCGTATAGTTAAGTTGATATGACATAATTAAAATGGTTCTATTGAATTCAGCGTTTGCTGTTTTCCTTGGAATAAAAAGAAGTTGGCTTGGTCGAGCTCGGTCTTCTGACGTAAACGAAATGAAGGACGAGATACTTTTCTTTAAATTAACACAAAAACAAATCCACCGTCTTTCACCGACCGCTTAACAAACTAATAAAATTACTGAAAGTGGATTATGCATTTTATGAGAAAAAATCGATTTTAATTGTATGAGCAGTGGGCAGGTGGCGTGGTCGATTTCGATGAATCTTGGCATGCATATTTTTTTTTATTCTAGAAAGTGTATGTACCAAATTTTAAGACTTTTGCTTGGATAGAAAACAGTTTATGAGAAAAAATCGATTTGGATTGTATGGGTGGTGGGCGGCCGATTTTGATGAAATAACATTTCTTTTAACTTATTCCATATATTACTCGGTGCCAACTCGGTTCAATAAACTAGAACAACTCCTTATAGTTTTTGCACAAAAATGTATGAAACCAGCCCAAAACCATGTATGTCAATATGTATGTCCAAAAATCAATGTTCGTTGTTGTTGTGGGAAAAATTTGGGGTTTGGGCATCTGCATTGGGCAATATGACATTTTCTACAACAATAGAGTAATTCCAAAGGAAACCGACCCACTCTGACTATTTATGATTCAGACTTGTATGAAATTTTGCATATATTACAAGATAGGATTAATTTATAATTCTTAGTGTTCTTAATGTTGTAGATGACCTACTTTGGAACCATATAAAATCTAAACCTCTATGAATTTGGACAAACGGTAAAGGCAATAACTCCACATTGTCTTGTAGTATACGTGTGAAAATTTTCAAAGCAATCGAAGGGGTTTTGGAATAACCCAATAGGTAAATTTTTAAATTTGTTCGCTCAAAAAAAGAAAATTATGTCATAATGCCCAAAGAACAAAAACCAATTTATTATCAAATGTTCAACACGCAGACCAAGGTTTGTTTAGGTTAGGGTGGCAGCCGTATTTTTTACCAGCTCACATAGACCAGTTTAGGTCCCTATTGTTACCACGGGCTGAAATGCCCCTAATCGAAACCAACGTGTTTGATATACAAATTTATCGATAGTACGAATATGGGTACTGGAAAGATCTGTTAGACTGCCCAGTATGTCCAGTCATCGTTTAATCAAACACAACTTCTGCAGAAGTCATTGGAGTCAATACCCAAACTTTTGCCGTGTTTGCCGATCAAGCAGTGCCCCGTCAGAACTGATGCTAACGTAGACTTTCCTCTCTAGCGCGAGGACATATTTAGACCTTCTCAGGTCATACCTAGGCCAGTTTTGTCTAGCTACCCTGCAGGTGCAGCTTTCTGTCCATCTTTCGTTGGACTGCCTGATTACCTCTTGCCTAAGCCATACTTGCACGTGGATTGTGGCGAACCAATATATGCAAATTCTTCGAGAATTTGTAATGTCGTCCCTTTCCTAGCAAGTTCATTAGCTTTGCAGTTCCCCAGGATATCCCTATGCCGAGGCATAGTGTACTCCAAAGCCAACCTTTTCATCAAGCTTTGAACCATCCGTATAGAAGTGGAGACGGTTTTATTACCTGGTATTCTGTCAACCCATTCATCTCTGGCTGGTATAATAGTGATGTAGTTCCTCTCGAAGGTGTACACCGTTTGTATAAATTCCACTCGGTCCGTTACCATAGCACTACACTATGATATCCTCATGTGACCGTAGTTCTTGTACCTCCACATTGATAGGCAATTCAATAGAGCCGCTGAGGCTGATTTAGCATGATGGAGGTTAATCTGTAGAATTCTTACCATCATTGATAATCGACAGATTAACATTCACCCAATAAGGGTGTTATCGAACTCTTCGTCCGAGTATCATCGATAAGAATGTCCCCACTAGATTCGTCAGAGTCCGGAGACTCCCCTCAATGTCCGATGTAGAGCTATCGTCCTCAGAGAAGGACGTTGCATATCTTTCTTTAGAGTTGGAGTCACCAGAAATAATGGGCGTGGTTTCCTCTGCACTTCCAGAAAGCCGTGTATCAATCACTGTGGACGACTCACCTTCCGCAGTGGGAGCTATATCCTGCTTGTATACCTTCAAGCTTATAGTCTCGAAACCATATTGCAGGGTTGCACTTGCACGTTGTGTACGGGAGGTGGATTCAGCGTTAAGGACAATTTGATCTGCTGTTTTTACCATCCGCCTCACCCACCTGGCTTATTATCCAATTATGCGTCGGCAGACCAGGATTGGAATCTTTTATTATCACTAATATGTCAGCTCTTCTGTAACCCAGGTGATGGCTTTCGACAACATATAACGGGGCGCCCGGCCACACCTCACCCGCTCGATTCAGAGCAGCCTTATACAGGTCTACTGATCTGGCATCTCCGAAATATAAGAGCTTTATTCTCCCCTGATGCCATCCTGCATCGTTGCAGATTGGTGGTTGTCCCGGCATTTCTCTACATCGAGGTAATGAGCCATAATGACTGATGGCACATGGCTCCATTTGTCCTTGAGGATGGATCCATCCATCCTCACTACTTCTGTCTATAACAGCCACCACTAGACTCTCCTTCGCCACTTCATTGAAGGGCTAGTTGAGTGTCCTGTTGATGGTGACATCAGGTGATTTGATTCTTTTGACTTTGTTAACCGTTATCAACGAAGAATTTGTGGCTCTTTCAGCCAACTCATTGGCTTTAGACGCATCTATGACGCCTTTAGCCCAGGTAAGTGACTATTTTTCTTTTTCGGTAAGAGCCGAAACCTCAACAGCATTCAACTTCGTCAAACCTTTGAGCGCTATCCGGTGCTCATTGTGCTTCCGTTTCGACGGTCGGACATGACGTTTTCCTCTCACCGTACAATCTGTTATGAGTACTGGGGGGAAATTGTCGTCATTTTTGGTGTGGTCGGCTTTGGCCAAGACCAACAGACGGAGAGTCGGACGATTGGGGAACCACGCTCCATTCGATGACGAAAGCATCCCCGTCAAGAGAATTTATTTATTTCTTTGTAGGCGATGTAGGCATTCACGACTGTGTACGGAATTTTTTTCGATTGCGTATTAGGTAATGCGTAATACGTTTTAAGTACCCGCTCTTTGATAGACACGTCCGTTCACTACGACTGGTCAGAAACAAATCCTTCTGGTATTACAAATAAAAAATAACCGCGCCGTAACTACGGTATATGCCACCGCGCTTACGAAGAGAACGCAGCAATAGAGCCGCTGAGGCTGATTTAGAATGATGGAGGTTAATCTGTAGAATTCTTACCATCATTGATAATCGACAGATTAACATTCACCCGATAAGGGTGTTATCGAACTCTTCGTCCGATAATGATCGTCCGAGTATCATCGATAAGCATGTCTCTGCTAGATTCGTCAGAGTCCGGAGACTCCCCTCAGTGTCCGATGTATTTTCTAAATAATGCAAACAATTGCGCTAAGATACACCAACTCAGACAAAAGTTATGGCCATTTGAATTTCGATCGGAAAATGATAATTCTAAAACAAATTATTTGAAAAGTATACCAAATATTCCTCATGAAGGAAACTACTTGTAGAACATTTTTGAATATACCACACTGTGGTACAGGGTATTATAACTTTGTGCATTTGTTTGTAACACCCAAAAGGAGAAGAAATAGACCCATCGTTTATTATACCAATCGACTTAGAATCACTTTCTGAGTTGATTTAGCTATGTCCGTCTGTCCGTCTGTCTGTGCATGTATTCTTGTAATCAAAGTACAGGTCGCAATTCCACATATATTTTATTTGGCCCAAGGACGATCCCTATTGAATTTGGTTAAAATCGGTTCAGATTTAGATATAGCCCCCATATATAGGTTTAGGTTTAGGTTAGGGTTGCAGCCGATTTCTTTTTTATTTCTTCAGCTCACATAGACCAGTTTAGGTCCCTAGTGGTACCACGGGCTAAAATGTCCTTCATCGAAACCAACCTGTTTGATATACAAATGTATCGATAGCACGAATATTGGTACTTGAAAGATCTGTTAGGCTGCCTAGAAAGGCCGACCCCAGTAGGTCCAGTCAACGTTTAATCAAACACAACTTCTGCAGGAGTCATTGGAGTCAATACCCAATCTTTTGCCGTGTTCGCCGATCAGGCAGTGTCCCGTCAGAACTGATACTAACGTAGATAATCTTTTCCTTTCCAGTGCGAGGAGATATTTTGACCATCTCAGGTCATACTTTGGCCAGATTTGTCTAGCTACCCTACAGGTGCCGATTTGTGTCCATCTGTCGTTGGACTGCCTGATTGCCTTATCCAAAGCTTGCACGTGGATAGTGGCGCACCAATATATGCAAATTCTTCGAGAATTTGTAAAGTCGTCCCTTTCCTAGCAAGTTCATCGGCTTTGCAGTTCCCCGGGATATCCCTATGCCCAGGCACACATATGAGGTGTATATTAAACTGCTCAGCCATCTCGTTAAGAGATCTGCGGCAGTCGAGGGCTATTTGTGAATTTAGGAATTGATGGCAGCCTGGCTGTCCGAGTAAATGACAACGCCAGTGTTGGTTACTATGTTCCGACTCAGCCATATTGCCATTATTTCGGCTTGATAGACACTGCAGGTATCTGGTAGTCTGTGAGCTATTCCAAATTAAGTTCTTCACAGTGTACAACGAAGCCATCCTTTTCATCAAGCTTCGAACCATCCGTATAGAAGTGGATATGGTTTCTATTTCCGGGTATTCTGCCATCCCATTCATCCCTGGCTGGTATCATAGTGATGTAGTTCCTCTCAAAGGTGCGCACCGTTGATATATAGTCAACTCGGTCGGTTATCATAGCACTACACTTTGATATCCTCATGTGACCGTAGTTTTTGTACCTCCACATTGATAGGCAGTTTAATCTTATTGCCGCTTTGGTTGCAACTTCTCTCGCCACAACATTAATCGGCAGTATATGGAGAAGGGCTTGTAGAGACTCAGTCGCTGTAGTCCTTAACGCTCCGCTTATGCACAGGCAGGCAGTTCTCTGAACCCGTGATAGCAGGTTTGTGATTGTTAGTTTGTCAGTTGCCGTCCACCATACCACTATGCCGTATAACAGTATTGGACGAACCACTGCTATATGTATATATCCAATGGACAATTTTAGGAGAGAGGCCCCACCGCGATGCTACAGCCTTCCTGCAGGAATATAGGGAGATGTTGGCCTTCTTTACACGTTCCAGTACGTTTAGTCTGAATGACAGTTTCCTATCCAAAATTATTCCTAAAAATTTTGCACTTTCAGAAAAGAGTAGATCTGTTCCATTTATACGAGGAGGAGGGTCCACATGAGGGACATTATTCATCCTAGTAAAGAGAACCAATTCTGTCTTGTTTGGGTTAACACCCAAACCGCTGCTTCTGGCCCATCTAGCCAACTTGTTCAGAGCCACCTGTAGAATATCTCGGAGGATGTTTTCGAATTTGCCACTCACTGCGATTGCCAGGTCGTCCACATATCCCACGACCTTGCAGCCACAACGTTCTAGATCTAGCAGGATTTCATTCACCGCTAGGTTCCAAATTAGTGGAGACAGTACTCCTCCTTGTGGGGTCCCTCAGTTTACAAACCCTGTTAGAGTTGTGGACCCTTGACATGCTGTTATACGTCTTCTGTTGAGTAGTCTTTGAATTAGTCTAATCAAGCTGGAGTTCACCTTTAGATGTGACAATGCCAAGAAATGCCACCATGGTGAATTCTTTGAAATGTTGGGACGATTCCATAGTGCTCACAAGTTCGTGCAGGACTGATTCTGTAGACTTTCCCTTATTGTAAGCATGTTGGTTCCCCGACAGGAGTTTTGTATCCAGGTTTTGCCTAATGAAATAATCTAAAAGTCTTTCCAGACTTTTCAATAGGAAAGAGGATAGACTAATTGGTCTGAAGTCTTTTGGCCTAGTGTGCGATATCTTCCCCGCTTTGGGTATGAATACCACTTTGGTATCCCTCCATCGATTCGGGATGTATGAAAGCCTAATACAACCTACATAAATTTTCTGCAGCCAGGGGATAATGTACTTTAACATTTTCTGCTGGAGTGATGCCGTCTGGTCCAGGTGACTTGAAGGGCTCAAAGCTGTTTATAGCCCAGCTTATTCTAGATCTCTCAGTCAACAAGCTAGCGATGTTCGCAGTCCACTCGCACTCTTGTTGGTTATGTTGATCCTCGGGCTCTGTTGATGAGTTCCCCTGGAAATGTGTGTCGAGCAGTACACTTAGCGATTGCTCGCTGTTTTTTGTCCAGTTGTTTGCCTCATCCTGCAAATACCCCACTGTGCAAGGAGACGCGGATAGTACCTTCCTCAGCCTTGCGGCGTCGGAGACCATTTCCTCTTCGCCACAGAAGGAATACCAAGAGCGTCTTTGCGCCTTCCTAAGCTCCTTCTTATAGATCTTGAGTTGCCCTTTATATGCATCCCAATCATTAAAGGCTCCTGTAGATTTCGCCTTGTTGAATAGCTTGTTGCAGGTCATTTTCCTTGCCGTTAGCTCAGAAGTCCACCATTGGGGTTTAGTTTTACCATTGTACCTTGTTTTTGTACAGCCTTCTTCAAGGGAACTATTGAATGATGTGGTGATATGCTCGACCAGATTATCCAGACCGGCTTTGTCATTCGGTTCATAAAGAAGTTTAGAGTTGAGGACCTTTTTAAAATTCTTCTCATACAGGTGCCACTTTGTCTTCCTCCAATTTCTGTGGACAGCAGGTTTATGCATTTTTTCGGCGAGTTTGAACTCTATATAATGGTGATCCGAGTATGAGTGGTCGTCCAGTACATTCCACCCAATATTTTACTGACACCCGGTCGGTAGCAAACGTTACGTCTAGTACTTCATGTCTGCCTTTAATTGTAAAGGTCGGTTTATTGCCAATGTTACAAATAGTTAGGTTGGTAGTTAGAATAAAGTTAAGATGCGAATCACCCCTATTGTTTATATCCGTACTAGCCCAGATAGTATGATGAGCGTTCGTGTCTGCGCCAATAATCAGCTCGAGCTCGTCAGACGTTGCTTCTTCTACTAATTCCCTGAAGAGAGCTGTCGGTATTGCAGCTTCATAAGGAAAGTAACTGGAGACCACCCAGGATATGCGATTACCAATCTCCAGACTGGCAGCTGTTTGGTCTTTACCGCTTAAGTTAGTCAGGAGAAAAATACTTAGATCTTTTCTGGCCAAAATGCAGGCTATTGTAGTGCCTTCACAGTTGGCCACAAGCAGTTTAAAGTTTGGTGTCTTGATACCGCACACCCGTCCTCCTACTACATAGGGCTCCTGGATCAGGACGATGTCTACTGCACCTGTGGACAGGCGCAGCAATAGAGCCGCTGAGGCTGCTTTAGCGTGATGGAGGTTAATCTGTAGAATTCTTACCATCATTGGTAATCGACGGATTGACATCCAACCCGACAAGGGTGTTATGGAACTCTTCATCCGTATCATCGGGCAGCATGTCCCCGCCAGATGCGCCAAAGAGTCCGGAGACTTCCCTCAGCCCCTCAGTATCCGAAGTAGTGTTTTCATCCTCAGAGAATGACGTTACAGATCTTCTGTTAGAGTTAGAGTCACCTGAAATAATGGTCGTGTGGACCTCCGCACTTCCAGAAAGCCTTGTATCCACCACGGTCGACGACTCGCCTTCCGCAGTGGGAGATATATCCTGCTTGTATACCTTCAAGACTATAGTCTCGAAACCATATTGCAGGGTTGCACTTGCACTTTGTATATGGGAGGTGGATTTAGCGTTAAGGATCAAATTGACCTGACGCTTTTTACCATCCGCTTCGCCCACCTTGCTAATTCTCCAATTATGGGTCGACAGACCAGGATTGGAATCTTTTATTATCTCTAATATGTCAGCCGGGTTGGAGGGGTCTTCTGTAACCCAGGTGATGGCACTACGGTGATTAGGGATGTTGTTTTTTCGACAACATCCAACTGGGCACCCGGCCACACCTCACCCGCTCGACTCAGAGCAGCCTTATACAGATCTACTGATCTGGCATCACCGAAATATAAGAGCTTTACTCTCCCCTGATGCCATCCTGCATCGTTGCAGACTGGTGGTGTGCCCGGCATTTCTCTTCGGACATCGAGGTAATGAGCTATTATGGCGGATTGCACATGGCTCCATTTGTCCTTGAGGATGGATCCATCCTCACTATTTCTGTCTATAACAGATATATGTAACCCCAGATTTGACATTTAAGCGCTGTAAAAACTTTATTTTATATCCGATCAGTCTGAAATTCGGCAGAAAGAGGTTTCTTGTTATATGAATGAACTCTGTTAAATTTGGAAGAAATCGGTTCAGATTTAGATATAGCCCCCATATATACGTTACCCCCGATTTGAAGTGTAAGCGTTGTAAAAATGTTATTTTATATCCGATCAGTATGAAATTCGGCATAACAGTTGTTAACAAAATTATATATATGATAGAAAAATTGGCATTTCCATAGATGACAGGTAACAGGTAGAAAACAGAATCTTTTTGACCACAAAAAAACAGTCCCTTCAATATAATAAGCATTAAGCTAAGCATTGTGTGTTATAGGCTATTATTATATCGAGTTGATGATTTATTTTAGAAGCATATTTTATGTTTTAGGAATTAATTTACGTTTACGATACCTGTTTCCATTTGGGGAACATAAGAAGCGAACTATAATGTAAATGTTTTGAAATAAAAGTCAACAATGTTTGAGAATAAAATTTTTATTAGCAATCTTAATTGGAACTAACTTAATTCAGTAAAGTAGTCGGAAAAAAAAATCCATGTCTAAAAGATAAAGAAAATCCTTGAATTCTTCAGTATTGTCAATTGTCAGATCACTGTAACAAATCCATCTTTTGCTCATTGACGACAGTACGGGATCGTAAGAAAGGAGTAGATTTTTGAAAATATCTTCATTGTGCAATTCTTTGAACACTTTCGGAAGTGAAATTGCTGAATATGTCGAAAATCACGATTTCTTGCCTCCTGAGGTTCTTCCGTAAGCTCTCATAAGGGAAGAATATTAAACGCGATAATTACTTCTCCATGACGCAATGCTTTATGCACAGTAGGAGTCATATCCTTCCAAGGTTACAATGTTATAAGCTGCTTTATGATATCAAGGCAGTATTTTCCAAACTTTTCTGGATCAATTTTATGTTTTCTATTTATTGCCATTCAAATTATGTTGATACTTCTCAATAATTCCATATCAATGCTAGTTATTTCTGATGTTATTTCATAATTCTTGAAGAAACGTCTTGCAGTATTGCCATCATTTGTATTTCCATATCCGGAAAGAGGTTTGTCGATATTTAACCCAGTCTATCAGCCTGTTTCTGTAACTTACAAATTTGCTTTCGTTCGCCTGCCAGACGACAAACAGCTGATTTGGGTTTCACTAACCACAATCACAACGACAAGTCGCCCGAAAATGAACTCGTGCGAAAACGTAATCATTTCAGTGTAAATTTTGGTTTCTCTATCTCTCTTTGCTGTCATCTGGGCGAACACAAATGTCAGATCGAGTCACTTTATTTTATTTGTCGACTGATAGGAACAATGACAAAAAATCGGTATTAAAAGCAACAAATAAGTAGATATCAATATAATTATGGTAACAAAATTAAATAGTAATAAAATTGTATACATGTGTATACATATTTAAGCATAAAGAAGTCAACATTGGCAGCTCGCTGAGATGGAAAAAATTCATCAGTGCACAATGAGAGAGACGGGAGAGAGAGAGAGAGAGAAAGAAATGAGAGTGTTGCATCAGCTCAACTGACCCACCCAGGGTTGATTTTTGGCCACCGCTAGTGTAATGGATACAGAGGTGTATTTTCTAAGGTCGACCATACAAAAAAGTGTGCTTTTTTAGACCGGAAGTTGTGAAATTATTGATCTGGCAATTACATTTTTATCCAATTGGTAAATTGCTAACGTCATTGGCGTAAGGCCAGGCGAACGAACGAACGAACCTTAGAGAAACCAAATTCCTGACGAAAATGAGTGACTGGTTTTCGTTCGCAGAGACTTTCGTTAGAAATACAGAAACAGGCCGTAAGTCTTAAATTCTCTTCTTCCCGATATCTCTCGATCTTTTCAATTCCTTGGTATCCACAGGCTTGTTTGCATTTTCTGATTTATTGTGGTAATCTAAATCTTATGCTATGTGCAGAAAATGTTCCAAAAAACGTATGCGAGCATGTAATGGCGAATTTTAATGTATTCCGAATTTTAATGCGTCCTTATTAATTGTTACTTCCTTGGATATATTTGAAAACTGCGCTTTAGTTTCCCCACATAATGGACATCTCCAAGTAGATGATGTTCCAGTTATGGCATTGCAAACTTTACCGTCGATCATGGTAAGATTTACAATAAATCCAATTGTAAAAGAAAAGTCCAATATTGCAATTTTTATAGGTTCCAGGCATTTAATTTCCTTCTCAATACGATCTACAAGTTTATGTGTGTTGAAAGCCGACTCTTTTGTATACTCGAAACATATTGGTCTACAAAAGCTTTTCGATCCAGGTGTTGAGTTTATCCAAACGTCATGAAAATTGGTTGAAGGAGAATCCGTGTCTTCTTTCATCCTAATTCTCAGCGGGACTAAGGATGCCATGAAAATACTCCTATAGTCTGCAATATTTTGGGCTGCTGAGGCTTGCTTACATTCCGATAGTGTTGATAAGCCATCGCATCCCCACTTACACATGAGTTGTAAGTCACACTTATTAATTTGTTTCAGCTGTTCTTTAGAAAGAGTAGAAACTATTCGTGCCGCAGTATTTTCCAGAAGTTTGGATAGTTCAATAATTACTGCGCAGTTAGAAACTTGTAGAGGTGATGGTATAAGCGATTTCTTCTTCTCATTTATGATGTCGTATGAGGGTAAAACGTTGACGCCTTTTTCTTTCAACGCCTTTCTTAATATGATGTAACGGATTTTTCAACAGGACGCTAAAAAAAGTAGACCGACAGGGACAGCAAACGACGCCATATTTTGAAAACCGTCGAAAATTGGGTTCAGCGTCTGGACTTTTGCAAGCGTGCCCGTGTTGGCCATGCAAAAGAAATCGGGTTCCATACATAATGGCATCGAACGTACTTTCACAGGAATAAAGAATTTCATTGATATCCAAAACCGTTTTTGTTTTATTTAAATAAACTTGTGTAGCGCTCTTTTTGTCCCTGTTAAGACCCAGTTGGTCGTTTTTCCTGTTTTAACAATGCCTTAAAAGTATCCGAAACTTCATCAGTAGACATAACAGAAAGATTGTTTGACATACGTTTTCGCTTCGTCTTTATGGATAAGTCTTCGTAAGATTTGTGAGGAGCACCGACTGAAGATGTACCCACTGAAAATTCTATATCATTGTCGAGCCAATCAGAATATTTAGAAAGAAATTTCAGGTCTGATTTTGAAGATGACCATTTCACATCAAACATTTTAACAAATTTTTGAAGTTTGCACATTTCTGTTTTCTTTATTTTGCTATTGTATGCTGTTTCGATAAATGTCACTAAATTACTGACTTTTTCCTCAAAAGGAGGGATGGTATTTTAATCAAAATACTTTACAGTGTTGCGTGCTTTAATGATAACGCCATGTTTGAATGCTCAGTTCTTAATGATGGGGTATTACAAAAAATCGTTTTTTTTTTAAATATAACTTCAAGTAGCCATAACTTTTGTCCTACTGGGTATATTGAAACAATTTTTTTTTTCATCATATACGAAATATTATTGCCAATCTAGATATGCTTAAGTGGATAAAATTGGTGCATATTCTGCTTCGATATTTACAAAGTACTAGCACAGGGTCGGGGAAACAATTAAAAATTCAATTTTCAAATACAGATATCTCGGTAACTATACAAGATAACTGTTAGGTGCAAAAAGCCTTTTGTAGACCTCGGTTATTAGAATACACACAAAAAAAGATATTATGAATCGCACGGAAAAGACAGAAAGTTACACGCGCTTAAACATTTTGTTCATTCGGTTGTCTGGTTAAGAAACGGCAGAATTATTTCCCTTTCTTTGGATTCCTCCCACTGTGAAACGCAAAGAAACTACCCCAGAGGAGAAAATCGTTAATTTTGACCGATTGGTGGTTAATCCATCGTTGGTTGGAGCATTCATTAATACACATCGAATTCTGGAAAATGTTTGTGAAGATTTTATTCATTTTGAAGATTTTCGTTCAAATTCGTCTGGCAACATAGCTAGTAGTATATTTAAAGCTAAAAGTCAGTGGCAAGGCAATATAAACTGGAAGTAATTAATATTTCTTATATATCATTGATGTGATATACAAAGGCCACAACTTCTGGGAAGCAAGGCATTTAGGAGAAGTAAACAATGGAATAAAAACGTTTATTTGTAATGCATTTATTAATACATCTTTAATGGAATATCATTGTAAAAGGGATTTATCAGCCGCATTCTTTATTGCATACTGTAAAATTTGTGTGTGTACTTCCAACCAAAAAAAATGTTTTTTGGCATCTCGAGAGTATAGTGTATGTATATTGTAGACTTCATTCCAAATTATTTAATTTGTAGTAAATAACTTAATATATAACGAATCGAAGTCGTTTTACTCAAGTTTTGACATCTTAAATACTCTTTCTCTTTTGTATCAATGTTTATAACAATGTTATTTTTTCATTTTCTACAAAAAAATAATTTCTAAATTAGAGTACGCTGTGCGTCCTGCAAGAATACTCTAAGCTGAACTGTTGTCAAAATGATGTTTAGGTCTGTTATTCTCGATTTTTTTAGTTTTCCACCTATTTTCTAAAGTATATTGATAATTGTTAACTTCATCTATGTATGTATATATATGTATAAAGAAGAATGTGTGTTTGTTGGTTTGTTTGTACCGTATAGTTTGTTTGTACCGATCTTCTTGAATATACAGAATTGTGAAAATAGGGTACTTGAATTTTCGATATATCAAGTGGGCGTGGCCCCGCCCACATAAAACAAATTTAAAAATTTAGATATCTTGCACAATTTGTTAGCGAGAGTTCTGGAATTTTGTGTATATGTATATGGGGGCAGTCGGCGGGATCGGACCAATGGACGTGGCCCCGACCATATAAGCCAAATTTTGAATTTAAGATATCTTGCACAAATTGTTAGCGAGAGAATTGGAATTTTGTGTATATGTATCTGGTGGCAGTCTACGTGATTGGTCCACAAATGGGCGGAATCGGGCCAATGGGCGTGGCCCCGCCCATACACGCCAAATTTTGAATTTGAGATATCTGCACAATTTGTTAGCGAGAGAGATGGAATTTTGTATATATAAATATAACTGAAGACAGTCTACGTGATTGGTCCCGCCCGCCCCTTATAGGCAAAATTGTGTTGGCGATCTACGTGATTGGTCCAAAAATGGGCGGGATCGGACAAATGGGTGTGATCCTCCCATATAAGCCAAATTTTGGAAGTGGAGAGCTGGAATTTTTGTGTATATGTATCTGGTGGCATTCTACGTGATTGGCCCAAAAATTATCCAGATTGGACCAATGGGCGTGGCCCTGCCTATATAAGCCAAATTTTGAAACTCAGATATATTTCACAATTTGTTAGCGAGAGTGGTGTAATTTTGTGTATATATAACTGGTGGAATAGGTGTGGTGCCGCCCATATAAACCAAATTTTGAAAATAATATATCTTGAACAATTTGTGAGCGAGATTAATTTTGTGTATATGTAGTTGATGGCAGTCTACGTGATCGGTAATCTGGGTCAACGAAGTGGACCGGGTCCCGCTAACTATATACATAAAAGCGAATGTGTGTTTGTACTGTATAGACGTCTAAACGGCTGTACCGATCTTTTTGATATTCTCACATAATGTACATATGTAGGTGGCAGTCTACGTGATTGGTCCAAAAATGTGCGGGATCGGACCAATGGACCCTCCCATGTGAGCACTGTTTTGAAATTGACATATCCTGATCAAAAAATATTGATGTAAGAAATTTCAATATTTTGATGTAGTGGGAAATTTTAGTGAAATTGACAGTCTTGATGATTGAAGAAGGTATTCATTAAATCCATTGAAATATTACATCAATGCAAGAAATACAAATCGAGGACACTTTTACATTATTTTAATGTACGATTTTTCTTTCATTGCAATTCGTTAAATGATTTGCCAGTTTCATTGAAATCATCCCGAAAAAATCACTGCTTGTGTGAATTGTGGGCTGGCGGCTTCAACAGTCCATATTTCTTTGAGAACGACGTTGGGCAGGTCAGCATCTCTTCATCATCTCCACCCTATTTTGGTCTGAATAGGACGGCAAGGACATCAACGTCATATAATTTCAAGGACAATTTCACGTGGAGCTGATATGAGCCGTCACCGAGATCGTGCGCTTTGCCCCAGTTAAACTTAGGGGGTTTTCTTATCTATCTATGTGAATAAGCCACAAACCAGAGCGACCCTAAAAGCCCACATCACCCATGCCATCTGAGAAATTCAGCCTGTGTCATGAGCCAGAGTCATAGAAAATTGGACATTTTGGACGCGCGACTAATAAAAGGTGGATATGTGGAGTTATTTATTATTTGTTTATTATATTAAATAAAGCATATACATATATTCTTTGTAATTATATTTTTTATTTTTTTAACGGCAGGATTGCACTGGTTTATTGCCGTCATCTGAATAAAGGTGGAGTTTTTCACAAACATCCGTCAATATCTACGTCTCAATTTGTGAGTAGAATTCATTTGTGTGTTTCAATTTAGTTCACAGTTTAAAAAATAATGAAATGGATATGGACTCTTTAAGTCAGCTTTCGACACAAATACAAATTTAATTGACGTAAACCTCCAAATTACATAAACAATATGTCGCCAACACTTCCGTCGGTATACGATTTCTGACCATATATTGCTAGACTAAAAAAATATCATTTATTTTGAATTTTTCCAAAAAAAATATTGCGTCCAAATTGGCTAATAACATGTCAGACACACAGTACTTACTTATTTATATCATTAATTTTAAGTGTCAGCTTGGTTTATACACCAATAAATTTAAATGTAGGGACCCAACAATTTTATACCGGTTGGTGTATAACGCCACGGAAGGTATTTGTGTCATCTTTAATCATATTACAATATTTTTCAGTTTGAAACCTCTTGCCAAATTTTAAACTTTAATAATTTGTTAATGATGGGCAATATTGTTTGTATGTAACGTTGAAGTTTAGGCCCTTCCGTTAATGAATAATTTGGAGTCATACCTTTATTAGGCCCTAATTCATAAAAATTTAATGAAGGTTTGAACAACGCTTTAACACTGCTAAAGCGTTCCTCAAACCTTCTTTAACTTTTTATGAACAAGGCCCTTAGTCTATAAGGTATGGATGGTCCTTTACATTTTAAACTAATTGGAGTATTAGCCCAAATTACAGTTACAATGAAAGATGCATGTTTAGCAACCCCAAGCATGTATACAGCCTAAAAGTATGCTTTGAAATATAATATAATACTTCAAGAGAAAACCAATGTTGCCACACTGTTCCGTCTGTATGCGTTTTGATGGTCAAACCTTGCCAGACTACAAAAATATTTGAAATTTTGAATTTTCAAAAAAAATTAAATGCATTTAAATTAACAAATAACGTACCAGACACAACGTACACACGAGTACCTTTCATTTATAGTGTATTTCAGGGTCATAATGCAAACAGTTTAAAATTTAGGGGCCAGAACTTTTTACCTATTTGAAGTACAACCTAGAGTTGGGCACTATTGTTCTTTTAAATGATTGCTCTTTTTATTTCAGTTCAATTGATTGAACTAGTTCCTTCATTTAGTTCAACAGCTCACTTTAGCACACCAGCTCTTTAGCTCACCAGCTCACTTTACATAAACAGTTAATTTCGTTCAGTAAATCACCAGTTGAAATAAGCCGCTATTAAAGGAATCTGATTGGAATATGAATGGAAGAGTTGGAAAAACTAATACAAAGGCGTTTGATGATGACATAAAAATGGAAACAACACATAACATCTGAGAAGAGAGAACGGAATTACATGGTTGAAGAAAAAAACATAGTGAACTACTGCAAAGTCAATGAATATAGAAGATGTGCCATCGCAAGTTTGTTTACATTTTCTCGAGTTACGAACGAATAGAAATGATTTTGCAAATATCGATTGATATTAATTTTGTAATTGTGATAATTAAAATGGGGAAATTCGGTCGGAAAATACGTGAAAAACCTTACTCGTTGAAATCAAATTCCTATTCGTTCGTAACAGATACTTACTCGCTACGGGCAAGAGGCCCTAACGTCATCATCAACAGGACACTCACCAAGGCCTTCAATGAAGTGGCGAAGGAGAGTCTAGTGATGGCTGTTATAGACAGAAGTAGTGAGGATGGATCCATCCTCATGGACAAATGGAGTCATGTACAATCAGCCATTATGGCTCATTATCTCGATGTCCGTAGAGAAATGCCGGGCAAACCACCAATCTGCAACTATGCAGGATGGCATCAGGGGAGAGTAAAGCTCTTATATTTCGGTGATGCCAGATCAGTAGACCTGTATAAGGCTGCTCTGAGTCGAGCGGGTGAGGTGTGGCCGGGTGCCCAGTTGGATGTTGTCGAAAAAACAACATCCCTAGTCACCCTAGAGCCATCAACTGGGTTACAGAAGAGCCCTCCAACTCGACTGACATCTTAGAAATAATAAAAGATTCCAATCCTGGTCTGCCGGCCCATAATTGGAGAATCAGCAAGGTGGGTGAGGCGGATGGTAAAAAGCGACAGGTCAATCCTATCCTAAACGCTGAATCCACCTCCCATATACAAAGTGCGAGTGCAACTCTACAATATGACTTCGAGACCATAGTTTTGAAGATATACAAGCAGGATATAGCTCCCACTGCAGAAAGTGAGTCGTGCACCGTGGCACTTTCTGGAAGTGAGGAGGTACCCACGCCTATTATTTCTGGTGTCTCGGGACTCTTTGACGCATCTGGCGGGGACATGCTTCTCGACGATACGGACGAAGAGTTCGATAACACCCTTGTCGGGGTGGATGTTAATCTGTCAATTACCAATGATGGTAAGAATTCTACAGATTAACCTCCATCACGCTAAAGCAGCCTCAGCGGCCTTATTGCTGCGCCTGTTCACAGGCGCAGTAGACATCGTCCTGATACAGGAGCCCTATGTAGTGGGAGGATGGGTGTGCGGTATTAGGACACCCAACTTTAAACTGCTTGTGGCCAACTGTGAAGGCACTCCAAGAACCTGCATTTTGGCTAGGAAAGATCTAAGTATCTTTCTCCTGACTAATTTAAGTGGTAAAACCTAACAGCTGCTAGCCTGGAGATCGGTAATCGCATATATTGGGTGGTCTCCAGCTACTTGCCTTATGAATCTGTAGTACCGACTGCTCTATTGGCGCAGACACGAACGCTCATCATACTATCTGGGGTAGTACGGATATAAACAATAGGGGTGATTCGTTTCTTGACTTTATTCTAATCTAAATCGACCTTTACAATTAAAGACAGACAAGAAGTACTCGACGTAACGTTTGCTACTGACCGGCTGTCAGACAAAATTATTGGGTGGAATGTACTGGACGACCACTCATTCTCAGATCACCATTATATTGAGTTCAAACTCGCGGAAAAAGCGCCTAAACCTGCCGTCAACAGAAATGTATGGAAGACAAAGTGGCACCTGTATGAGAAAAACTTCAAGAAAGTCCTCAACTCTAAACTTCTGTACGAATCGAATGACAAAGCCGGTCTGGATAATCTGGTCGATCATATCACCATATCATTCAATAGATCCCTTGAAGAAGCCTGTCCAAAAACAAGGTACAAGGGTAAAACTAAACCCCAATGGTGGACTTCTGAGCTAACGGCTATGAAAAAGACCTGCAACAAGCTATTCAATAAGGCTAAATCTACTGGGGTCGCTAATAATTGGGATGCCTATAAAGAGCAACTCAAGATCTATAAGAAGGAGCTTAGAAAGGCGCAAAGACGCTCTTGGTATACCTTCTGTGGCGAAGTGGAAAAGGTCTCCGACGCCGCAAGGCTGATTAAAATACTATCAGCTTCACCCTGTACAGTGGGTTACTTGCAGGATGAGGCAAATAATTGCACCAAAAACAGCGAGCAGTCACTCAATGTACTGCTCGACACACATTTCCCGGGGAACTCTCTAACAGAACCAGAGGATCAACAGGACCATCAAGAGTGCGAGTGGACTGCGAGCGTCGCTATCTTGTTGACTGAGAGATCCAGAATAAGCTGGGCTATTAATAGTTTTGAACCCTTCAAGTCACCTGGACCAGACGGCATCAATGCAGAAAATGTTGAAGTACATTATCCCCTGGCTGGAGAAAATTTATGTAGGCTGTATCAGGCTTTCATACGTCCCGAATCGATGGAGGGATACCAAAGTGGTATTCATACCTATAGCGGGAAAGATATCACACACTAGGCCAAAAGACTTCAGACCAATTAGCCTATCCTCCTTCCTATTGAAAGGTCTGGAAAGACTTTTAGATCATTGCATGTCTAGGGTCCACAACTCTAACAAGGTTTGTAAACAGAGGGTCCGGCAAGGAGGAGTACTGTCTTCACTAATTTGGAACCTAGCGGTGAATGAAATCCAGCTAGATCTAGAACGTTGTGGCTGCAAGGTCGTGGCATATGCGGACGACGTGGCAATCGCAGTGAGTGGCAAATTCGTAAACGTCCTTAGAGACATCCTACAGGTGGCTCTGAACAAGTTGACTAGATGGGTCAGAAGCAGCGGTTTGGGCGTTAACCCCAACAAGACAGAATTGGTTCTCTTTACTAGGATGAATAATGTCCCACATGTGGACCCTCCACCTCGGATAAATGGAACAGACTAGCCTTTTCGGAAAGTGCAAAATGTTTAGGAATAATTCTAGATAGGAAAATGTTATTTAGACTTAACGTATTGGAACGTGTAAGGAAGGCCAACGTCGCCTTATATTCCTGCAAAAAGGCTGTAGGGTCTCTCTCCTAAAATAGTCCACTGGATATATATAGCAGTAGTTCGCCCAATACTGTTATACGGTATTGAGGTATGGTGGACGGCAAATGACAAACTAACCATCACCAACCTACTAACAAAGGTTCAGAGAACTGCCTGCCTGAGCATAAGCGGAGCCTTAAGGACTACAGCGACCGAGTCTCTACAAGCCCTACTCCATATACTGCCGATTAATATTGTGGGGAGAGAAGTTGCAACCAAAGCGGCATTAAGATTAAACTGCCTATCAATGTGGAGGTACAAGAACTATGGTCACATGATGATATCAAAGTGTAGTGCTATGGTAACCGACCGAGTTGACTATTTACCAACTGTGTACACCTTCGGGAGAAATTACATCACTATGATTCCCGCCAGAGATGAATGGGTCGGCAGAATACCAGGTAATAGAAACCATCTCCACTTTTACACGGATGGTTCGAAGCTTGATGAAAAGGTTGGCTTCGCCAAAAGATTGGGTATTGACTCCAATGACTTCTGCCGAAGCTGTGGAGATGAGAAAGAAGTGGAGAGCATTGAGCACTTGCTTTGCGACTGTCCAGCTTTGAGTAAACGACGACTGGACATACTGGGGTCGGCCTTTTTAGGCAGCCTAACAGATCTTTCCAGTACTGATATTCGTACTATCGATAAATTTATATATCAAACAGGTTGGTTTCGATGAGGGGCATTACAGACCGTGGTAACACTGGGGACCTAAATTGGTCTATGTGAGCTTGTAAAAAAATATGGCTGTCACCCTAACCTAAACCTTTGTAGCACGTAACACAATAGAAAAAAAAACAGAATTGAAAAACTTTTTTTTAATTCTTTTTATTACATTTCAACAAAAAATAAGGAATTAAAATAGGCCTGCTATTCAATTTCATAATAAATGATTCATACATTTATGAATTAAACCATTCGCTAAAATTTTCTGTTTCTTCAGTTTCACTTGCTTCTGCAAGCTCAAAACATAAATCTTTGTGGGCATCAAGACTAGGCTCAACTAAAAAGTTTATGACATCCGGCGGGAGCGATGAAAAGTTTTTAAAGGGTTTTTTGTCGATATGAATTGATCAGAGGATCTGATGTTATCAACAACATGTTAAGCAAATCTCTGTTTGTATTGATTCTTGAATATTTGCGTGTGTGCGCCAAACTGTATCGCCTACAATCCTTGTTGCGAGCTTCTTCAGATAACTGACCGATGCACAGTGGTTCCGCCCATGCGTCAAAAATAAAAAAATGTATGTCAGTATTTTTAACTCGTGAGGTATAAAAAGATCATAAATAAGGAGCGCACAAAAGGCCGAACCACTGGCTTAAGTGTATGTCCATGGATATGAGACGTTTAAACATCTCCTCTCTTCAACCTTACCTAACCTATGCCAGTATTTTGCAGTTATGATAATATAAATAGTCGCTTATCCCATCAAACTACTGTGTTCCAAACAAGTTTTGTGATATCTAACGGTAGTTCTTCAATAAAGGCAATCGAAGTGCAAGTTTTCATTAAAGTAAATATTTAGTTTAAAGAAGGCGAAAAAGGTGAAATGTTAGCAGTAAAAATTACAAATTAGTGCAAAAATAAATTTGTGAATAATGGCGATTGGGGGGAATGGTATTAACATTATTTTAAAGCTATAATACTTTTAAAATTAATGTGTTGTTTGCAAAAAATGTGTGTTTAGTTAGTAGCATTTTTGTATGATTTTGTCATTCTTTGCTAGGTTTTCTTGGAGTATTAGTTGCTATTCCCCTCGATTCCATCAATCGAATGAATATGCAAATATAGGTAAACGAGATTACAAATATTTGTATTTCAACTGCCAATGTTTGCCTCACTTTGAATGCTATTCGAAACTCCAAACCTATAAAATTATTACAAAACATAAATTATTGTCCAGTATATGTAAACATTGTTATTGCGATTTGGCAAAAACAGTTTTTTTTTTTTGTTGTCTAGTGTGATTTTCCATATTTTCTCAGTAGGGAATGTCTTAAAGACATCCCTGAAGCGAGTGCATTATAAATCATTGAAGACACTTAGAGGACAGGCAAAGATAATCCTCGACGACATTTTCACACAAGTGCCATAAATGTCGTGAAAGACACTGTCTTATAGCAAATCATTCACGATAAATTAATGGAAAATGTCTTCAATCATATATATAGGGAAATATTGAAAAAATATTTTTCTTCAGGCTGATTATGATTGTTTAATGTCATCATTCTTATATTAAGTCGTTGTCTCTTCTAATTCTCATTATGTTAATTTGTTTTTATACCCTACACCACACTGTGGTACAGGGTATTATAACTTTGTGCATTTGTTTCTAACACTCAAATGGAGAAGAAATAGACCGATCGTTTATTACACCGATCGACTTAGAATCACTTTCTGCGTTGGTTTAGCTATGTCCGTCTGTCGGTGCATGTATTCTTGTAATCAAAGTACAGGTCGCAATTATGGTCCGATCTCGACGAAACTTTACACATATCTTTTTTTGGCCCAAGGACGATCCCTATTGAATTTGGTTAAAATCAGTTCAGATTTAGATATAGCCCCCATATATATGTGAGCCCGATTTGACATGTAAGCGCTGTAAAAACTTTATTTTAAATACGATCAGTATGAAATTCGGCAGAAAGAGGTTTCTTATTACATGAAGGAATACTGCTAAATTCGGAGAAAATCGGTAAACCCGATTTGATATGTAAGCGCTGTAGAAACTATATTTTCCCAGCAAAATTTCTCATTACCAAATAATCCGACGAGTAAGCAAAGTTCGATAATGGTAAGTACTTATTATTTAGCCACTTTACTCATTGGAGGGAAGTACTTCCAAAAAGCTTACCATAAAGCAGCAAAATAAGTACTTATTTGTAGCATACACGCTGAAAAAAAATCACTTCTGTAGTATATTGTCCCAAACATATTCGGCTTGAAACATATATATGTTTAGGGTACACTCTAAACATATTTGTACACACAAAAGATGTGTATTTGGAAAGATGTTGTTCTAAACAACTATTTGTTTCGTTCCAATGCGAATGTTATTTCCGAAACAACTATTTACTTGCATTTAAGTATTAATAAAATACATAAATTGTGTTAAATTTTTCAGTAATTCAAAGTTAAATTTTTAGAAATTTCTAATGTTCGTAAAAATAATAATAATAATAATTGAAATCGTATAATCTTGGATCAATATAAAGTACTTAGCGGATTAGCAACTAATGATGGCTTGGAATACTCAGAAATTTGAAATGATACACGGGGCAAAATCGCCTTTTTTAATATGTTTGAATCGAAAAAAAATATATTTGGAACACAAATTTTTAAATATTTTATATTTCTTAGCAAATATATTTTATTTGAAAATCAATAAAATATATTTGGAACGCATATATTAATATATTACAACAAATTATATGTGAAAACTAAATTTCTCAAATAAAATATGTGCTTAAATACAAATAAAACAAGTAAGAAAGTTTCAGTCGGGTAAACCGACTAAGGTATACCCTCACTTTGTGAGTAATGTAATATTGAATATTACTCGAATTATTCTGTCAATTTGTGTGGGAGTTACCAGAAGGGGTTTATATAATACACCTTTTTTTCGCTGAACATTAGATACTTTAAATTCATTGCACTGTGCCGACTTATAAGCATTTATGTGCACTGGTATAAACGTTATGAGACATTAAATTGTGGTATGATTTGGGAATTTTTGTGTGGGAGGTACAAAAAGGGGCGTGGCAATAACGCCCATTTTTCACAGGGCTATAGACACTATAAAAAGATTACACTGTACAAAATTTCAAGTATTTTTATACACTGGTTTTAATGTTATAAGCTGTTAACTTTTGGTGCAAAAAGGTACCTTTGTGTGGGAAGTACCAAAAGGGGCGTGGCAACAACACCCATTTTTCCCTGGACTGTAGGCAATATAAAAGCATAATACTGTACAAAATTTCAAGTATTTTTATACACTGTTATTAATGTTATAAGCTGTTAACTTTTGGTTCAAAATGGTGCATTTGTGTGGGAGGTACCAAAAAGGACGTGGCGACTTCGCCCATTTGTCTCGAGTTGATAGCGACTAATAAGCTAATACTATGTGTGAAATTTCAAAAGATTCGAATAAGTAGTATAGCAGTTATTAAAGAATCAGTATTTTACAACATTTTAACCCTTTGTGGGGGAGGTACTAGAAGGAGTGGACCAATATGGCCCATCTTCGAACTTAGCCGGAGATAGAAAAAAATATTACCACATACCAAATTTGAGGTCAATCGGTTACTCCTTTCGAGAGTTATCGTGCGCACCAGCCAGCAGACACACAGACAGACAGACAGACAGACAGACAGACAGACAGACAGACGGACGGACATTGCTCATTCGACTTAAAATGACCCAAAACGGATTTCCTCCGAACATACTTGGGGTCTTAGGTCACTCGTTCGACGTGTTACACTTTTTTCCGTAGCAAATGATATATACCCTCGTCACACTAAAGTGAGGGTATAATTATTATTTAGGAATTTTTCCAAATATATTTTATTTAAAAAAGATTTCCAAAACTTTCAAATTTCAGTTTCAATTGTTCCTTGGTTTCGAATTGTACATCCCAGTTATGATACCATATGCAGCATTACCTTCTGTTTTAAATCAATCGTTTAATTTAATTCCTGAGTATTCCAAGCCATCATTAGTTGTAAATTCTCTAAGTACTTTATATTGACCCAAGATTATATGATTTCAATTATTATTTATTTACAAACATTAAAAATTTCTAATAAAGTAACTTTGAATTACTGAAAAATTTGACACAATTTATGTATTTTATGAATATTTAAATATAAATAAATATTTGTTCCACAAAAAGCAGTCACATTGGGATGTAAACAAATATTTGTTTAGAACAACATCTTTCCAAATACACAATTTTTGTATATACCAAATATTACATGCTTAGAGTCTACCCTAAACATATATATGTTTCAAGCCGAATATGTTTGGGACAATGTACTACAGAAGCGATTTTTTTTCAGCGTGTAGATTTAAAACAGAAGTTAATGCTGCATATGGGAGGTACAATTCGAAACCAAGGAAAACTTTTTTAAATAAATTATATTTGAGAAAATTTCTAAATAATAATTTTATTTATATTTAAACACATATTTTATTTGAGAAAATTAGTTTGCAAATATAATTTGTTGTAATATATCAATATATGCGTTCCAAATATAGTTTATTGATTTTCAAATAAAATGTATTTGCTAAGAAATATATAATATTTAAAAATTTGTGTTCCAAATATATTTTCTTGCGATTCAAATATATCAAAAAAGGCGATTTTGCCCCGTGTAGGCATACCACATAAATATGTGCTTATATTTTCACGATTTAAGTACTTGAATAATCCATTACCAATAAGTTATAAAATAAGTACTTATTCCTAGCTTATGTGCACTACATAAAGAAGTACTTATATTTTAAAATAAGAATTAATTTAATAATGCATTACCAATAAGTACTTAAATGAGCCGTGTCATGTCAGTGCATGTTTTGAAATCATTTGTTCAATAAAACATTTTTGTAATTGAAAAACAAAATATACTTATTTCATAGTTCGAACAGGAATGTATTGGTGTAAAGAAATACATTAACATTCCCAGCAAAATTTCTCATTACCAAATAATCCGACGAGTAAGCAAAGTTCGATAATGGTAAGTCCTTATTATTTAGACACTTTTCTCATTATTTTAACATGGGGATGTCATTGGAGGAAAGTACTTCCCAAAAGCATACAATAAAGTAGCACAATAAGTACTTATTTGTACCTCGATTTTATGTACTTGAATAATGCATTACCAATAAGTTATAAAATAAGCAGTAGATATGTAGAAATGGCCATTTAAAATGATTTTTTGCATATTGTCGCGCATATTTCTCGAAACAAATAATTTCCTCATGCCAGATTCGAATTTCTGGTATTTTCATTCTGCACGTATTGTTTAAAAACATGTTGAAATACAAATAAATCTTGTATAATAACCTACATATAGCCAAAATTGCATTATATTAAAATTTGCCAAAATGATTTTGATAACAAAAATCACAAATTTCTGTTATTATTGGTAAGTCATTATTAATAAGCCGAAAGTAATGCAGCGAATAATGAGATGTCATTATTTGGTAATGCAGGGAATAATGACAGGTACTTATCAAGATTTTGCTGGGTTAAATTTAAAACCCTAAATTAATAGTTATTCAGTTATTAAAATTGCTGGTATTTCTTATTATCAAAATAAGTAAACAAATAAAATTATTTCTCAACTAATTCAAACATTTCCAGACCAAATTAAAGCTATTCGATTTAAAGTAAACATTTTCCAAATGAAATGAGATGTTTTTAAATTTAAATGAACTCGAATTTCAATACATATAACAAAAACTATAAATTTTGGGGTTCATTAAAATTGGAAAAAAGGTTGATTTTGGAAAGTGTTTCCTATAAATCGGAAAAGGTTTCATTTTATTTAAAAAAAGTTATTTGGTTGGGAAAAAGTTTAATTTTTAATGTAAATGCTTCATTTTATCAGGAAAAGCGAAATAATAAAAGGATATATGAAATTTCATTTCATTTAAAGTATTTTACTACTTAAAGTTTTCCATTTTATGCAACTTTTTTAATATTGCAGAATAAATATGCGACCGTGCGACACCAATGTTTTTTCATGAAAATCTATACATAATTCAGAAAGCTGACACGAAACAAAACAAAATCACTAGCTGAGTCGATTTAAACATGTCTGTCCGTCCGTCTGTTGTTCGTCGACTACAGGTCGCAATTTCACTCCGATCGTTTTGAAATTTTGCAGTTTAGAGTATTCCGCAGCTGTTAAGATCGCTATTGAATTTGGTTGAAATCGGTTCAGATTTAGATATAGCTCCCATATATATCTTTCGTCCGATTTGACCCTTTAGTCCTATAGAAGCTGTATTTTACATCCAATCGTTTTGAAATTAGGAATGGTAGAGTTTCTTGATCCATGAACCAACACTGCCGAATTTGAAGAAAATCGGTTAAGATTTAGCTATAGCTCCCATATATATGTTTCGTCCGATTTAGATCTTTAGTCCTGTAGAAGCTGTATTTTACATCCAATCATTTTGAAATTGGGTATGGTAGAGTTTCTTGATCCATGAACCAACACTACCGAATTTGAAATAAATCGGTTAAGATTTAGCTATAGCTCCCATATATATGTTTCGTCCGATTTGACCCTTTAGTCCTATAGATGCTGTAGTTTACATCCAATCGTTTTGATATTTAGAATGGTAGAGTTTCTTGATCCATGGACTAACATTGCCGAATTTGCAGAAAATCGGCTAAGATTTAGCTATAGCTCCCATATATATGTTTCATCCGATTTGGCTCTTTAGTCCTGTAGAAGCTATACTTTACATCCAATCGTTTTTATACCCTACACCACACTGTGGTACAGGGTATTATTTATGTATAAAATGTCCCAAAAGTAAATTTATGTAAGCAATTTATACATGAATTACAAAATTTATATTTCAGAGTTATTCAATATTACGAGAGTGGTGTAGGGTATTATATAGTCGGCCCCGCCCGACTTTAGCCTTTCCTTACTTGTTTTTTATGAAATTTAAAGATTTAACTTACAGTCCAAGATCTTCATTAGATTTTTATAATCGCATAAAGGAAGTTTATTGTGAATTCCTTGGTAATTATACATAATTAGTAATTCCTGCTTAATTAGTAGCGTCAGACCCTTGATAATTCCTTTCCCTCCAATAAGTTTTCACTGCAGCGATCTAGAAATAAAAACAATTACAAAATTGAAACAAACCTTTAATGTTTAGTACTTACTATTTTGTTAGTATTATCCTCGGTTACAATTTTTTCGAATTCCATGAATCCTTGCTCGGTGGTGATCGGAAACATATTTATATAATTGGCTATATGACTATTCTTTGATGATTTTGTTAATGATTTTAAAATCACATTTTGTTCTGCAAGTATGCTACTATTAGTAACGTTTTGATTTGCGATGGTTTCTGTAATTAGAGAGTGAAAGTATAAATTATTTTAATTTGATATTTAATAAATATTTAATTTGAACGCTAAGCAAACTTGGTTTTTGAGTTTAGTGGAGAAAGTTTTTAGAGTATAGTTTTTAACCTGACTGAGGTAAAAACCAGTAAGGAAAGACAGAAAGTCGGGCGGGGCCGACTATATAATACCCTACACCTACCTACCAATGCGAAAATGGGCATTGCGATAAGAATTTGGCAGTGTTCATACATGTAATAAGCAAACTCTCTCTGCCGATTTTCGTACTGATCGGATCTAAAACACGGTTTCTACAGTGCTTACATGTCAAATCGGGTGTAACATATGTATTGGGACTATGTTTAAATCTGAACCGATTTTCCCCGAATTTGGCAGTGTTCATACATTTAATAAGAAAACTCTCTCTCTTAAATTTCGTACTGATCGGATATAAAACACGGTTTCTACAGCGCTTAAATGTTAAATCGGGTGGAACATATATATGGGGGCTATATCTAACTCTGAACCGATTTTCCCCGAATTGCGCAGTGTTTTTTCATGTAATAAGAGAACTTTCTCTACCGAATTTCGTACAGGTCGGATGTAAAATACGGTTTCTACAGCGCTTTCATGTCAAATCGGGTCAAACATATATATGGGGACTATATCAAAATCTGAACCGATTTTCCCCGAATTTGGCAGTGTTTATTCATGTAATAAGAGAACTCTCTCTGCCAAATTTCGTACTGATCTGATTTAATATACAGTTCCTACAGCGCTTACATGTCAAATCGGGTGAAACATATATATGGGGGCTATATCTAAATCTAAACTGATTTTCTCCGAATTTGGTAGTGTTCATTCACGTAATAATAAAACTGTCTCTGCCGAATTTCATAAAGATCGGATGTAAAATGTGGTTTCTACAGCGCTTACATGTCAAATCGGGTGAAACATACATATATATGGGGACTATATCCAAATCTGAACCGATTTTAACCAATTTCAATAGGGATCGTCCTTGGGCCAAAAAAAAGACACTATGCTAAATTTCATCACAATCGGACCATAAATACGACCTGCACTTTGATTACAAGAATACATGGACAGACAGACAGACAGACAGACGGACAGACGGACATGGCTAAATCGACTCAGAAAGTGATTCTGAGTCGATCGGTATAATAAACAATGGGTCTATCTCTTCTCCTTTTAGGTGTTACAAACAAATGCACAAAGTCATAATACCCTGTACCACAGTGTGGTGTAGGGTATAAATATGGTAATTATTAAAAAAAATTGATCTTTTTAGGTAGTATTAAAATCTTGAGTAGCCAACAAAGGTTAATTACCATCTATACATATAGTACGAAAATACTTACGTAAAACCGTATTGTGTCTCGTTTCATCTATTTGTTGATTCTGATATAGTATTTGTTGATAGTGATGATAGTATCTGGAACAAATAAAACCAGTAAGGAAAGGCAGAAAGTCGGGCGGGGCCGACTATATAATACCCTACACCTCGCTAACAATGCGATAAAAGTTATTGCGATAATAAGGGGCCGTTCAAGTATTACGTAAGCTCTATAGGGGGGTGGGGGGGTCTTTGCTTTGCTTATTTTTGATGACATTGGGGGGGGGGGGGGGTGTTGGAGATGGTGATTACGTCAGCAGGTGTAACTGCGGCAAATAAGCAAGCACCTCTTCTAATGCACATGGAATATAGAATCAAATTGCCTGATCAGGACTGGGTAATCGCTGAGCGGCATAAATTAATACCATCAGTTTATGCTGGTATCAAAATCACTTCCAGTATGCTAGGACAACCGCAAGCCGTTGGATATTCTGGACCAACATACATCGCTATTCGAAGTGGAAAGCATAGTTCATCTACTGCAAATACTCATGCTCATGATTTCGAGACGCTTCTCGAACTTGAAGAGTTTCAAGCATTAGCTAAAACTGACCATGGGTTGGTAAAACCAGTAGTAATCATGACGGTTGATGGAGGGCCAGATGAAAATCCGCGTTATACAAAAGTTATAGGGTTTGCTATTAAACACTTTAAGCGACATGATCTCGATGCATTGTTTTTAGCTACCAATGCTCCTGGCAGAAGTGCGTATAACAGAGTAGAGCGCAGAATGGCTCCTCTTAGTCGGGAACTGGCTGGTTTGATATTGCCTCATGACCATTTTGGGTCACATTTGGATGCACGTGGTGTTACAATTAATGAACATTTAGAAAGATCCAATTTCGAGTTTGCAGGAAATGTGTTAGCTGAGATATGGAGTTCAATGGAAATTGATGGCTATCATGTTACTGCACAATATGTTGGGCCGGGCGAACAAGATCTGCCTGATTTGCCAGATATTGAATGGTATTCAGAACATGTGCGTGAAAGCCAATACTTACTTCAAATTGTAAAATGTAGAAACATAGAATGCTGTCGTCCAAGAAGTGGCCTATTTAGATTACTAGACAACAGGTTTCTTCCACCACCAGTAAAAGTAAAACAAACAGTTGATGACTTGGTTTTGGATGATGGAGGGCAATTTCTCAATCTTCCAGTCAATTTAGCTCTACGCTTAAATTCTTCACTCAAAGATTTCCTACAAATGCCATACGATTATTTTTGTCCGACGGTAAAATTGAAGCTATTAAGTCGAACATGCAAAACGTGTGGTCTTTATCATACTTCCGTCAAGTCACTAAATCGTCACATCGAGAAGATCCATAAAAAAGTAAACACGCACACTGATATGAAAGTTAGGCCTTTAAGAGTGGCTGCTCGTCGTGCTAATGAACTGATGTGCATTATTCAAAATTTAGAGCACCAAGATGTTGAATGGCTCGATGAAAACGACGTAGACATTCCAAAATCGAATGAAAGTGAGCAGACACACAACATTGAGCAGCAAACATCCAATGTCATCGAAAACTTAGAATCATGGATTCGGGTGTCATGGACTGAAGACTGTTAATTGGAATTAATATGTACACCAAAAATTTAAAAGAATTTTGTTTAGTTCGTAATATTACTTAATAAGATTATAATATTTGTACTTTACTCTATGTTGAATACTGTATCAATAAAGTTTGTTTAAATGAATATTATGTGCGTTAAAGTCCTCTATCCTAAGCCTATTTTCTTATTTCTAGAATTTTAACTGCTGCTCATGAATGAATAACAAAAATAGAATACATTACATGAAAAATGCATATAACAATGTTTACGTAAGCATGGGGGGGGGGGATAAGAGCTTTGCTTACTTTTGATGACAAGGGGGAGGGGGGGGTAAATAATTGCAATAAATCTGCTTACGTAATACTTGAACGGCCCCTAAATTGGAATAATTGGTAAGTAGACAGGAACATATTATCTAATTCCGAGCCGATAATCACTAAATTAAGCAATATTCGTTCCTAAATTGAGAAACATCTTTCCGGAAAATATTAATGATCGGATGTAAAGTACAACTTCTATAGCGCTTTGATACCAAATCAGGAGGAACATATATATGGAGGTTATATATAAATCTGAACCGATTTTCCCCGAATACTCATTCATGTAAAAAGACCTCTTTCTGTAGAATTTCGTACTGATCGGATATAAAATACAGTTTTTACAGCACTTACATGTCAAATCGGGGGTAACAAAAATTTGGGGCTATATCTAAATCTGAACCGATTTTCTCCAAATTTGGCAGTATTCCTTCATGTAATAAGAAAACTCTTTTTGCCGAATTTCGTACTGATCGGATATAAAATACAGTTTCTACAGCGCTTACATGTCAAATCGGGGTTTACATATATATGGGGGCTATATCCAAATCTGAACCGATTTTCTCCGAATTTAGCAGTATTCCTTCATGTAATAATATACCTCTTTTTCCTGAATTTCGCACTGATCGGATATAAAATAACATGTTTACAGCACTTACATGTCAAATCGGGGGTAACGTATATATACATGCTATATCTAAATCTCAACCGATTTCCCTCAAATTTGGCAGTATTAATTCATGTAATAAGAAACCTTTTTCTGCCGAATTTCGTACTGATCGGATTAAAAATAAACTTTTTACAGCGCTTACATATCAAATCGGGGCTAACATATATATGGGGGCTATATCCAAATCTGAACCGATTTTAACCAAATTAAATAGGGATCGTCCTTGGGCCAAAAAAAATATGTGTAAAGTTTCGTCAAGATCGGGCCATAATTGCGACCTGTACATTGATTACAAGAATACATCTACAGACGGACAGACAGACGGACATAGCTAAATCGACTCAGAAAGTGATTACAAGTCGATCGGTATAATAAACAATGGGTCTATCTCTTCTCCTTTTGGGTGTTACAAACAAATACACCAAGTCATAATACCCTGTACCACAGTGTGGTGTAGGGTATAAACATATATTAGCACAAACGTACTTCTAATGGTGATTATTCAAAAACTTACCTTTAATTAATCGGACTTCTTCTTGAATGGTCGTAAGTTTTTCCTCCATGTTTGAATTAAGTGAAGAGTTTTTCGATAGCTTTTGCTTCTTTGGTGGATTCATTTTGAGATTTGTTTAACAAAAGGAATGGATTTCTGGAATTAGAACGAATCCATTGTTATATGGCAGTTTTAGTAGTTTAGCCGAGATATCTCGAAAACTGTAGATTTCTTCTTCGGAATAATTTGGTTCAGCAAAAGCTATGTGAATATTTAGGGAATTAATTGGATTATTGAAGAAATTACGCACAGCTAGAAACGACTTAGCTTTAAATTGAAGATTGTCTATAATTTCCGTTATTTTTACAAAATGCATCTCCTTAACCAAACAGATGTCATCAGGGGTTCTATTACAAAAGTATCCCCGGTTATGATGTATGCAGTGTATGTTACTGTTCTTATATTTTAGGTCTAATGGGGGTTTTCTTACTGCAACGGGAATATTGGAAAATGCTTTAAACATTTGTTTAAGTATATGTTTTGGCATGCGTACCGAACTTTTTACGGATTGCATGACATTTTCAAAGAAGTATGCAGAAAAATCGCTTAAATTTCAAAATTCTTTTACACATTCCACCAAATGCAAAAGGGAATGGACATTTTATGAGACGCTTGACCTCCCGTATAGAAAAGGAAATGTCTCAACAAATCTACTGGACTACTTCTAATTTGTCATTATTTGGAGATGATAATAGAATTCTACAGGGTGGCTGATATGTAATTCAAAATGTCGGAAATAACATAACATTTTATAAACAGTTTAGATTTGTTCGAATTGGCCACCTTTGACACGAATTATGGCCTTCAAACGGCCGACAAAGCCATCACACGCTGCACGAAAGTGGCTCTGCTGTATTTTGGCCCATTCCCGGCGAAGCGCCGTCTTGAGATGATCGATACTTTGGTATTTTTTAGTGCGAACCTTACTCTCTAAAATGCCCCAGGCGCAAAAGTCCAACGGATTGAGATTCGGAGATCTGGGTGGCCATTGTGCGGTAGAAATGAAGCGAGGAACCTCCTTTTTAAGCCATTCTTGGTTGACGCGTGCTGAGTGCGATGGTGCTGAGTCCTGTTGGAATGTCCATGGTCTGCGGCCGAAATGTTTGTCTGCCCAGGGCTTCAATACTGTCTTTAGGACATTTTCCCGATAATATTCGGCATTTATTTTGACCCCATGGTCGATCGGGGAGCGACCATCGGCCGTTACGGCGGCCCACATCATTACCATCGGCGGCGCTTGAGTTCTGGTGGCCAATCGAAGGTGTAAATTTTCAGCTGACCTCTTTGGCAAGTAAACCCGATCATTTTGTTTGTTCACAAACTGCTCAATTTGGAATGGCTTCTCATCGGAGAAAACCAAATTCGGTAACTGGCCACTTTCGTGCAAGCGAAGCAACTCCTTGGCTCTTTCCAGTCTAACTTTTGTTGTGCATCGGTGAGCTCTTGCACTTTTTGGAACTTCAATGGCTTTAGTCCAAACTCATTTTTTAATATGTGTTGTATCCGTTCTCGCGATATGTTCAGCTCACGAGCAATTTTTCTACCACTGCGGCGTGGATTTCGATCAAATCTGGCCTTCACTTTTCGGATCATTTCTGGTGTTGTTACCGTTTTTTTTCGTCCACTTTTCGACGCGATGCAACACTGCCAGTATCACGGTAACGAGCAATGGTACGAGAAACAAATGATTTATTCACATTTAAATGCTGGAGGGCTCTAACGATAGCCACCTGTGTTTTTCCACCCAAATATAAAGCAATCACACTATCATGCTTGAATTCCATCACGAATAACTTTTTTTCTGAATGCAATAGATCAAAATGCTTTTGTAAGCTTGTAAACAATAAAATGAACTGTCACTGAAATAAATCTGTCAGCTATCAGACTAGCGGTTTAGAAATGATAGCAACCTGAAGTTGGTCTTGAGATCAGCCACCCTGTATGTACTGCAAACTCAAGAGGTGGTCGAAGAAGTATGTGGAGAAGAGATGTTTTCGGAGCTGTTAAAATTAATTACTTATATTTGTAAGTAAATTGTGGTCTTTTGGAGACATTATTTCTTTCTTCGAAAGAAAGAGTTGCTTTAAAACTAACATTATCACCTTTACCGCGTGCAGTGCAAGAATCAAATGCAAGCAAAAAACGCGGGCGTCCTAAAGTGGATTTTTCGGATTTATCGAAGGGAACGGAGCAGCGCAGATTAGCAAAATTGCCGGAAACGGATGCATCTGCAGCTGCTGAAAACGCACTGCACGTTTACAACCAGATCAAAATATATTGGAAGTAATAGTACAGAAAGTCTTGCGCTTTTTAACACTAAGTTATCAATATTGTATAATGTATTTGAACGTATATAATAATACCATCGAATTCCTTATTCATATCATATTTAAACTTAGGGTTTTCTAATATAGCAGCTTTTGGATACAAGCCATCGAATATTGTACATCATAAAGAATAAAATTTGTTTTGTCGTAAATAACAAACCTGAGATATTTTTATCTATTTATTTTTATATTGTTTACTAACAACTTAGTAAAATTTAAAATTATATACGTTTATTTCAAATTCATGGAGAAATGTAAGCAAAGGGGGCGTTACCGTTATGTAACCATGCCTATTTCTGTGAAATACATTATGTATATTAGAACACGAGAGCATATGATGAAAATTGAGTTCGATATCTCTTCTTTTACTATTTTTGTCGCTCTCTCCCATACAAATGGATCCACTGTGCGATGGGTACAATGCAATTTTTTATAACCCCGATCGCATGGCATAATATCATGTGCACGCTGACAGACATAGGGTAATAGTCGTACAATTTTAAATATTTGTCTCTAGTTTCTTGGAGGAATCGTTGAAACGCATGCAGATTAATTTCAAATCCTGATGACAAGACACTTAAAATAATATAAAAACTTTAATGACTTCTTTCTCTAGTCCAGTTATTTGAGCACTCTTTGAATAATTCATAAAAAACCTTCTGGCTGTATTTCCATCATTTGTCGAGCCATATCCCGGTTTTACGCCATCAATAATCGGGCCCATCTTATTTTTGAAACGCATTTGAATATCTTTTTTCGATTCGCTGCAGACTCTTTATCTTTCCGAAAATTCGAACAAATCTAAACTGTTTCTAAAATTTTATGTTATTTCCGACATTTTTGCTTTTGAACAATAAAATTAAAAAAAAAATTAAAAAAATATAGCGTTTTACTTTGTTGCATTACATATCAGCCACCCTGTAATGGGTAATATTTTGACGCATTATTTTTGGCAGCTTAGCTGTTTTCATCCTTAAACATTGTTTTTCGTCTTTAAACATTGAATTATATAGATTCAACTAAAGATTTTACACAGTTCTCAAAATTTGATGTGCGAGTTCTACGACTTTTGATAAAGCATTATTTGTGGTGGGAGATTTTCAGGGGTAAGGAGATGAGATGGGGTATCGTCTGTATTGGGAGAAATACTTCTTGAAGTGTTTTCTATTTTGTATTTTTTGACATGGAACATCTATTCCAAAGTGTTATATACAAAAACAAGTAAGAAATGTAAACCGACTATGGTATATCCTTTGTGAGTATTGTAATATATAACATTACACTAATTAATCTGTCACTTGTGTGGGAGGTACCAGTAGAGGTTTAACAAGTACACATATTTTTCGGTAAACAGTAAATTCTTTAAATATATTGCACTGTGCCGCACTAAAAGCGTTTATGTAACGTTTCGAGCTATTCTATTTTGGTATGATTTGGACATTTAGTGTGGGAGGTACACAAACGGGCGTGGTGATAACGCCCACTTTTCACAGGACTGTAGGCACTATAACAGCATTACACTGTACAAAATTTGAAGTATTTGTATGTACTGGAATTAAAGTTATAAACCGTTAACTTTTGGTATAAAACGGTCCATTTGTGTGGGAGGTACCAAAAAGGGCTGTACCATAATGCCCATTTTTTTTACCGGACTGTAGGTGCTAAAAAACGTATACTGTACAATTTATAAACCTCTTTGTTTACCCAGCAAACTGTGTGGCTAAATATTTTGAAACACGATGTCACAGAAAACCAGTAAGGAAAGGCAGAAAGTCGGGGGGGGGGGGGGGGACTATATAATACCCTACACCTCCCTAACAATGCGATAAGGGTCATTGCGATAATAATTTGGAATAATTGGTAAATAGGTAGGAACATATTATCTAATTCTAAACCGATAATCGCTAAATTTAGCAATATTCGTGGGAAACATCTTTCTTGAAAATTTAAATGATCGGAAGTAAGGTACATCTTATATAGCGCTATGACACCAAATCAGGAGGAACATATATATGGAGTTTATATTTAAATCTGTACCGATTTTCCTGAATACTCATTCATGTAAACAGACCTCTTTCTGTCGAATTTCGTTCTGATCAGATATAAAATACAGACACTGATCGGATATAAAATAACATTTTTACAGGGCTTACATGTCAAATCGGGGTAACTTATATATGGGGGCTATACCTACATCTGAACCGATTTCTTCCAAATTTAAAAGTGTTCATTCATATAATATGAAACCTTTTTCTGCCGAACTTCATACTGATGGGATATAAAATGTTTTTACAGCGCTTACATGTCAAATCGGGGGTAACATATATATGGGGGCTATATCTAAATCTGAACTGATTTTCTCCAAATTTGGCAGTATTCCTTCACGTAATAAGAGACCTCTTTCTGCCGAATTTCGCACTGATCGGATATAAAATACAGTTTCTACAGCGCTTACATATCAAATCGGGGGTTACATATATATGGGGGCTATATCTAAATCTGAACCGATTTTCTCCGAATTTAGCAGTATTCCTTCATGTAATAAGAAACCTCTTTCTGCCGAATTTCATACTAATCGGATATAAAATAAAGTTTTTACAGCGCTTACATGTCAAATCGGGGCTAACATATATATGGGGCTATATCTAAATCTGAACTGATTTTCTCCGAATTTGGCAGTATTCCTTCATGTAATAAGAGACCTCTTTCTGCCGAATTTCGCACTGATCGGATATAAACCAGTAAGGAATGCGGAAAGTCGGGCGGGGCCGACTATATAATACCCTACACCTCCCTAACAATGCGATAAGGGTGATTGCGATAATAATTTGGAATAATTGGTAAATGGGTAAGAACATATATATGTGGACATACCTAATTCTGAACCGATAATCGCTAAATTAAGCAATATTCGTTCCTAAATTGCGAAACATCTTTCTGGGGACTTTTGTAATGGTCGGAATTAAAGTACAACTTCTATAGCGCTTTGTACCCAAATCAGGAGGAACATATATATGGAGGTTATATATAAATCTGAATCGATTTTCCCTGAATACTCATTCATGTAAAATAGAAACCACTTTCTTTCGTACTGATCGAATATAAAATACAGTCTCTACAGCGCTTAGATGTCAAATCGGGGGTAACATATATATGGGGGCTATATCTAAATCTGAACCGATTTTCTCCGAATTTGGCAGTATTCCTTCCTGTAATAAGAAACCTCTTTCTGCTGAATTTCGCTGTGATCGGATGTAAAATACAGTTTCCATAGCGCTTGAATTTCAAATCGGGGGTAACATATATATGGGAGTTATATCTAAATCTGAACCGATTTTCTCCGAGTTTGGCAGTATTCCTTCGAGTAATAAGAAACCTCTTTCTGCCGAATTTTGCACTGATCGGATATAAAATACAATTTCTACAGCGCTTACATATCAAATCGGGGGTTACATATTAATGGGGGCTATATCTAAATCTGAACCGATTTTCTCCGAATTTAGCAGTATTCCTTCATATAATAAGAAACCTCTTTCTGCCGAATTTCATACTGATCGGATATAAAATAAAGTTTTTACAGCGCCTACATGTCAAATCTGGGCTAACATATATATGGGGGCTATATCTAAATCTGAACCGATTTTAACCAAATTCAATAGGGATCGTCCTTGGGCCAAACAAATGATATGTGTAAAGTTTCGTCGCGATCGGACCATAATTGCGACCTGTACTTTGATTACAAGAATGCATGCACAGACGGACAGACAGACAGACAGACGGACAGACAGACAGACAGACGGACATAGCTAAATCAACTCAGAAAGTGATTCTAAGTAGATCGGTATAATAAACGATGGGTCTATTTCTTCTCCTTTTGGGTGTTACAAACAAATGCACAAAGTTATAATACCCTGTACCACAGTGTGGTGTAGGGTATAAATGTCATTTGAATTAGCGGGTCAATATTTATGCGGAGTACGTTGTTTTTATCGAGTATAAATTTTTGTGCACACACAGTGTTATTGGTGGTTTTTTGTTGATTTATCGGGTAGGAAACTATATTTCACAAACATAGAAATTGATTTTATCCCATTCGCTTGTCACGTTCATTTTCTAAAGGCTACACAAATCGTCCATAGCCGGAATTTCAAATTTTGAGTTGTGGCGTTCATGCACTAAACGAGCGATATATACGATTTGGGACTGTTCAACTTACTACCGCTCCTACTTGTTTTGCAGTGAATAAACTCTGTGTATCCTTCTCTCTGCAAACTATAATACATCATTCAATGCATCTCATTCAATGATAATCAGCCCTTTCAGTGTAACCGTAAATTGAGGAATGAAGTACAACCATTTCGTGAAATTGCCATTTCCTTGAAGTAATAATTATTCTCCCTTGCCTTGGTTAGTTTGTACAATTTTGAAGTGCACAGTATAATAATCAAGTACTCGGTTGATAATTACAAGTCCTGAGAACTGTGATGGTCATTGAATTATCAGCGGGAAATCAAATTGTTCTTCATATCCTCATGTACTACATATTTACCTCTCCATCGATTTCCAAGGCATTTTCATATAATTGACGTGGCTGTCATAACCAACCACATACCAATTTTAATTCCAATGTGAAGTTCCGTGCAACATAAACCAATTGAGAAACTTTGCACAAGTCGTCATCAAGGAAATCGATTGAATTTCAGAATGAAGACATTATCTGTAGCCACTGGAATGAGTTGCAGCTATAAAGCCACAAAAGTTGCATTGTTCTTGATAAAAATCCATCATATGTATATGTATAATATTATTGCAATTAAATACATAATGTGTATTCTCGCTATTGTTCTCATACATTTTTATATGACATTGCACAGTGGTGTGTTTTAGAAGCATGTCGGCTATAGATTCTGTGTAGTATAAAGTTTTATAAATTAATATGCAGTGTCCAGAACCGACAACAGTAAAATTGGGAGGTACACATAAATACATACATAGATTAAATTTGTATAACCTAGAGATGATTCCAAATTTGATCAAGATTAATGCATTTCATTTCAAACAGCAACTTCGGAAAAAACTGTTAAATGGAGTTAGATTTTTTAAAATAACAACTGTAAAATGTGACATTTTGAGAATATAAAGAAGTAAATTCAAAGGATATATTTATATGTTGCATATTTCATAAATAAGAATCATTATAAGCCGATCGTAATAATATTCGGGTACAAATAAAAAATGTTAACGTATACCCTTTCATTATGAGAAATGTAATATAGAATACATACTTCGTGTGACAGATGCCAGAAAGGTGGAAAAATATTGCTCATTCTTTTTCGGGCTATCTATTCAGAGAAAGAAGTCGTAGTCGTGTAGTGAGAGGAATTAAAAGAGGAAATATTTCGGCGGTTTCTTAACCAGACAACCGATTGCGACAAAACTTGGCATGATTGTAAAAGAGGTATTAGAGAGCTTAAGTTTTCAAAATTGGCCACCTCGGGTGAACACATGTTCAAGCGTGTGTATATTTAGTATTTTTAGTCTGATTCCAAAAATCAGACTTTTTACGCCTAAGAGTTAGCTCATATAGTTACCGAGATATTCTCAATTGAAAATTTAATTTTTATTTTTTCTCCGACCCTGTCCTAGTATTTTGTGAATATCGAATTGGCAACAAAATTTTCTTGTTGAAAAAAAAACCGATCCGATATACCCAATAAGAGAGAAAGTTATGGCCATTAAAGTTATATTTAAAAAAATTGATTTTTTGTCATTTTTTGGGAAAAAGTATATGTCTTCTTTTGAAGTTATAGGTATAGGTTAGGTTTTTTTGTCAGCTCGCCCAGAGAAAAAACAACTTAAAATCAATAAAAAACCATATTGAATCAATAAGAAACATTAACGTAAGTCTAGTAATTGAAAATTTTTATTTCATTATGGAACAATATTAATTTCAAGTTGCCTTATTTTGATAATTTTAATATGGAAACAATACAGAAATAATAATTGATTTAATATTGAATTCTTATAGATCAATATTGTCGTCTTATTAAAATAATGTGCAGATGTTATTGAAATTATATTTTTTATTTTAGAAAGAAAATTGTAACAATTGTTATTGATTGATACCAGGTTAAAAATATAATTTAATTTAAATAAATAATTTACAAATCTCCGTGACAAGAGCAAGAGTTGGTTTCTTCAACAATTATGTTTGTAGATGAGTTCATCCCTGCCATTCGAATATGACATTTCGACTACAGGGGATCTCGCTGAAGATGTATTAATACTGCTGTCTTGTCCCTCTTTTTATTTCATACTTGAGTGAGTCATCTTCAACTCTAAACTAAACCAGTAAGGAAAGGCAGAAAGTCGGGCGGGGCCGACTATATAATACCCTACACCTCCCTAACAATGCGATAAGGGTCATTGCCATAATAATTTGGAATAATTGGTAAATGGGTAGAAACATATTATCTAATTCTGAAACGATAATCGCTAAATTAAGCAATATTCGTTCCTAAATTGAGAAACATCTTTCTGGAAAATTGTAATGATCGGAAGTAAAATACAACTTCTATAGCGGTTTGATACCAAATCAGGAGGAACAATCAATATAAATCTGAACCGATCTTCCCTGAATACTCATTCATGTAAAAAGACCTCCTTCTGTCGAATTTCGTACTGCTCGCATATAAAATACAGTCTCTACAGCGTCTACATGTCAAATCGGGGGTAACGTATATATGGGGGCTATATCTAAATCTGAACCGATTTTCTCCGAATTTAGCAGTATTCCTTCATGTAATAAGAAACCTCTTTCTGCCAAATTTTGCACTGATCGGATATAAAATACAGTTTTTACAGCGCTTACATGTCAAATCGGGGGTAACATATATATGGGGGCTATATCTGAATCTGAACCGATTTTCTCCGAATTTAGCAGTATTCCTTCATGTAATAAGAAACCTCTCTCTGCCGAATTTCGCACTGATCGGATGTAAAATAACATTTTTACAGCGCTTATATGTCAAATCGGGAGTAATGTATATATGGGGGCTATATCTAAATCTGAACCGATTTCTTCCAAATTTAACAGAGTTCATTCATGTAATAAGAAACCTTTTCCTGCCGAATTTCATACTGATCGGATATAAAATAAAGTTTTTACAGCGCTTACATGTCAAATCGGGGCTAACATATATATGGGGGCTATATCTAAATCTGAACCGATTTTAACCAAATTCAATAGGGATCGTCTTGGGCCAAAAAAAAGATATGTGTAAAGTTTCGTCGAGATCGGACCATAATTGCGACCTGTAGCTAAATCGACTCAGAAAGTGATTCTAAGTCGATCGGTATAATAAACGATGGGTCTATTTCTTCTCCTTTTGGGTGTTACAAACAAATGCACAAAGTTATAATACCCTGTACCACAGTGTGGTGTAGGGTATAAAAACAAAACAAAAACAAGCAAAAGCGTTACGTTCGGTCATACCGAATCTTATATACCCTCCACCATGGATTGCATTCAATTTTATTGCTGGACAAATCTATGGAAATGGAGCAAATCATGAAACGATCCTTTTTGTTTAAGTAAATTATTAAAAAAACGAACGCTGCAATTTTAGGCCGCAAATTCTTTAGCCAAACTCTTTGCCTGAAAAATGTGGTATTTATGGCTTAAAATAGCTTTTTTGAGAGCTACGTCTACACGGGAACTACAACAAAATACAATTTTATTTGTAAATGGTTTTCCAACAAGAGGTGTAATTTTGGTATTCATAGAAAAATGCCATTTTTTGAGATGAAGGATCGGATGCTTATTTCATAATAAAGAGGAAGGTATGCCGCTAATAATGAAAAACAACATCAGCCAAATGGCCACCACGACCACTCATACAGGACCATGAAATTTTCCATAACCAAATCGCAACGTGGCTGCCCTATGTCCTCGATAGCCTCACGAGTTCTATCTTTGAGGTCTTGAATCGACGCTGGGCTGTTGGCGTACACCTTATCTTTCACGTGTCCCCAAAGGAAGAAGTCGCAAGGTGTTAAATCACAAGATCTCGGTGGCCAATTGTGATCACCTCTTCGAGAGATAACACGGTCAGGACAGAGCAATGGTTTCGTTGCTTGTGTGGCACGTAGCGCCGTCTTGTTGAAAGTAAACGTTGTCCAGATCAACTCCGACCATAAAAAATCATTAATCATCTCTCGATAGCGCAATCCATTCACCGTAACTGTTGATCCAACCTCATTTTCGAAAAAGTAAGGTCCAATGACCCCGCCGGACCATAAACCGCACCAAACATTCACACGATGAGGATGGAGATGCGTCTCAACAAGACTTTTCTTGGGTTTTCCGAGCCCCAGATGCGACAATTTTGCTTGTTAACGTAGTCACCGAGGTGGAAATGCGCCTCATCAGTCAAGATGATTTTCGATAATTTTCGATTTTTCGAATTTTAATAATTTCAATGCGTTGTTGTATCGTGTACCGTTCCATTTGTATACCCCACACCACACTGTGGTACAGGGTATTATGACTTTGTGCATTTGTTTGTAACACCCAAAAGGAGAAGAGATAGATCCATTGTTTATTATACCGATCGACTTGTAATCACTTTCTGAGTCGATTTAGCTATGTCCGTCTGTCTGTCCGTCTGTCTGTAGATGTATTCTTGTAATCAAAGTACAGGTCGCAATTATGGCCCGATCTTGACGAAACTTTACACATATATATTTTTTGGCCCAAGGACGATCCCTATTTAATTTGGTTAAAATCGGTTCAGATTTGGATATAGAACCCATACATATGTATGTTAGCCCCGATTTGACATGTAAGCGCTGTAAAAACTTTATTTTATATCCGATCAGTATGAAATTAAGCAGAAAGAGGTCTCTTATTATATGAATGAACACTGTTAAATTTGGAAGAAATCGGTTCAGATTTAGATATAGCCCCCATATATATACGTTACCCCCGACTTCAAATGTAAGCGCCGTAAAAAATTTATTTTATAACCGATCAGTGTGAAATTCGGCAGAAAGAGTTTTCTTATTACATGAAGGAATACTGCCAAATTCGGAGAAAATCGGTTCAGATTTAGATATAGCCCCCATACATATGTTACCCCCGATTTTACATGTAAGCGCTGTAAAAAGTGTATTTTTAATCCGATCAGTACGAAATTCGGCAGAAAGAGGTTTCTTATTACATGAATTAATACTGCCAAATTTGAGGGAAATCGGTTGAGATTTAGATATAGCCCACATATATGTATATTTTACCCCCGATTTGGCATGTAAACGCTGTATAATTGTATTTTAAATCCGATCAGTAAAAAAAATTGTCAGAAGAGGTTTCTCATTACATGAATTAACATTGCCAAATTTGAGGGAAATCGGTTTAGGTTTAGATATAGCCCCCATATATACGTTACCCACGATTTAACATGTAAGCGCTGTACAATCTGTATTTTATATCCGATCAGTAAAAAAATCTACACAAAGTGGTTTCTTATTATATGAAAGGATACTTTCAAATTCAGAGAAAAGCGGTTCATATTTAGATATATCCCCCATATATATGTTACCCCCATTTAACATGTATGCGCTGTACAATCTGTACTTTATATCCGATCTGTAAAAAAATCTACACAAAGAGGTTTCTTATTATATGAAGGGATACTTCCAAATTCAGAGAAAAGCGGTTCAGATTTAGATATAGCCCCCATATATTTGTTACCCCCGATTTGACATGTAAGTGCTGTAGAGACTGTATTTTATATCCGGTCAGTACGAAATTTGACAGAAAGAAATTTCTTTTTCAATGAATGAGTATTCAAGGAAAATCCGTTCAGATTTATATATAACCTCCATATATATCTGTTCCTCCTGATTTGGTACCAAAGCGCTCTATAAGTTGTACTTTACTTCCGATCAACATTTTCCAGAAAGATGATCCTAATTTTTTTATATAAGCGATATTTTAGAGACCTGAAAGGCTTCAGCGGAAAAGAAAATTAAAATATTACTTAAACCAATTATTCCAAGGTAGTACCAATTATTCCAAGGTAGTACCTACCTAACATACCCTGCATATATTACATACTTATTGTGTACGACCAAAAATCGGACTATTTATTGTGTTAAGGCTAATAATAACCAAAGTAAATGCAAATATGTGGAATATTACACAGTGCTACAGTCAAAAATAACTTCTGATGTGACATAGTGTAGGTTGTAGGTCGCATTGAGTACAACCGGAAAAACAAAATTTTAAGTGTTGAATACCCTTAAAATCTCATTTTAGCGTTGAAAAACCGCTTTTTTCGACTTCTTGTACAAATCGATTTTTTAAACTCTTATTTTTCAACCGATTTTTGGTTACATAACGGCTTTTGAAAGAGGAGACATAGCCCTTTGAAAATATGTGCATATTATGGTACTTTAAGTTAAATACACAGAGCTACAGGCGTGTAAACTTGAAACTTCCATAAATTTTCCCAATTTTTCAACTTTGATCGCGACGCATTGCAATATTTTATTAGCAATGGTGCTCTTTTTACGTATCATTCTGAAAGTGTGTTTATTCTCAATTAAATTAAGTGTGATTTCACAGCAATCGGAGAAAAATTGCGTCAGTTAGGCGAATTTTTCAAAAAAAAAGAAAATTTCAATTTCGCTTTTGTATGGGGTTGTTACATGTACCTTATTACGAATGTATTATTCTAATAACAGTGATAGTTGTTATATTAGTGTTAATAATGACGTCACAGTTTGTTGTATTTATTTACTATTTCTACAATATTTACAATATTTTTAAAAATGTTTGTTGGATCTACGACGCTTATAAGAAGAATCATCAGTTTCGCGTTGCAGAGACTAACAGTAATCAGCTAACATTCTTATTTTATTTTTTCCTAAAAATCGCTGTTCAATTGAAGCCATCTGGGAAAAAACTTAAATGCGAATGCAAAAAACGGATTTTAATAGAAGAATTTATTCACTCTCTCCGTATAATCACAGCTTCTCGTATTTCCTAAGAAATTGTTACATAAATCGATGAAGCTACTTTTTCGACCTGGTTCAGCTTGTTTGTAAATTCGTTGTCTCGCATAATCTTACGGATTTTTGGACCTATGAATATTCCTGCAAACAACAAAATATTTCAAATGAATCATGGAATTGAACACAAACGTTACCTTCTTCGATTTTCGCCTTGCTTAGTCTTGGAAAAGATTTTTTTAAATGCAAAAAAGCTTCGCTGTCTCTGTTAAGACATTTAACAAACTGCTTCATGTAGCCCAGTTTAAGGTGTAACGGAGGTTCTGTGCACGACTATCCCATTCACAAATATAACATGGATCTTTTGTGTAACCTCCTTGCATTCCAAACAAGATCGTCAATACTTTTAAATCGGACACTATTTTCCATTGATGTTTGGCGTAATTGATAACACTTAGAATTGTTGCCACAGTTTCGTAGGTTTCGCTCATGTCCGTAGCATACGCAACAGGTACTGATGGCAGCTGACTCCCATTGTAAAGCAATACACATGTATGTACATATCAAGTGCTAATTTTATATTTATGGTGTTCCCCAACTTATAAACCCATTGAACACTTACTCTTGCATGATCCATCTATAAATAATCTCCAGTCCTTTGGATTGTGCTCGTGACCGAAGCATACAAACAATTCCTGAACGTCGGTACAGTAAACGGGATTGATGTTGTCATCATCTATTTTGAAAAGTTGTTCAAATGTGTTTCGATTCTTCTCCCTTGCAAATGTGATTTTAAAGCCATTTTCGACGAGATTCCATTGTTTCAACCGTGATCCTATAATTTCAGCTTGCCTCCATGACAATCCAGAATCTCGAACTAAATCGTGGTAATCTGAATTAGACACTAAATGCCTTTCCGTCGATGATGAATGCACTGGAATGAATGGAGCATCGATTTTATCACTAGATGAGTTTTCATCTGATGAGGAATTATCGATTTCAGCATTTTCAATAGATTTTGGGACTGGCTTAGAGACAGATAGCACATTAGCATATCGTATAATGTCGCGATTTTTGTAGCTATAGCCTACGACTTCCGTTTGGCAGAAGTAGCAGTAATCTGACTTGTGTACAAGCTGACGGTGCCAAATCATCGGAATTGTTTCTTGCTTTTATCATATTTCCACTTTTTAAGTGACCCGGGACATCTCGAACGGATGAACTCGGGCTCAAACCAGCGACTACCAACAAACTCGCGGTCAAAAGCAATGTTGATTGCTTCAACTAAGGCTTTATTTTTTTGTAAAAGTAAACGATGCTGCTTATCAACAAAAAGGCCGCAGAGATAACAAAAGTTATTACGTTTATCACACATTTTAGAACACTTTTATTATTTTCATTTATTTGCTTCGCTTATTTCTTTATTGCTCCATTTATTTTAACTTGAAGTGAAATGCAACGCATACTACGGACTGCACAATTTTTTTTCAAACTCTCATGTATGACTTTTTCTACACTCTTAGAAATTACTATGTTTGCGCCCACGTAAATCCAAGACATTTTTTTAAAAATATTGTAAATATTTTAGAAATAATAAATTAATACAACAGACTGTGTCGTCATTACTAACACTAATATAACAACTACTCGTATCACTGTAAGAATAATATATTCGTAATAAGGTACATGTTGCAACCCCAAACAAAAGAGCAATTGAAATTTTCTTTTTTTGAAAAATTCGCCTAACTTACGCAATTTTTCTCCGATTGCTGTGAAATCACACTTAATTTAATAGAGAATAAAAACACTCTCACAATGATATGTAAAAAGAGCACCATTGCTAATAAAATATTGCAATGCGTCGCAATCTAAGATGAAAAATTGGGAACATTTATGTAAGTTTCAAGTTTACACGCCTGTAGCTCTGTGTATTTAACTTAAAGTACCATAATATGCACATATTTTTAAAGGGCTATGTCTCCTCTTTCAAAAACCGTTATGTAACCAAAAATCGGTTGAAAAATAAGAGTTTAACAAATCGATTTGTACAAGAAGTCAAAAAAAGCGGTTTTCAACGCTAAAATTAGATTTTGAGGGTATACAACACTTAAAATTTTGTTTTTCCAGTTGTACTCAATGAGATCTACAACCTACACTATGTCGCATCAGAAGTTCCAGAGATTTTTTCAAATTTGTAGCAGTGTGTTATTATTAGTTCAATTTTTAATTCCACACATTATATTAAACTCCTCTTTGGAATAAGCCTTGACATGGCGGGGGAGCTAAGTAATTTCGTAAAAGAAAGAAACTAATTATTCCAACTATTCAAAAAGAAATTCTTAATGTACATTACCGAGGTGGTGTAGGGTATTATATAGTCTGCCCCGCCCGACTTTAACCTTTCCTTACTGGTTAGTAATGGCGTAGTTTCTACTTGTCAAATGTCAAAGAATAAAAGCTTCAAAAGTGACAGCTACCGAAATACCGGGTGATTGAAAATAACACCTGTTGTTGTTGTTGTATAACAGTCGTGTTCATAAAAACTTAAAACAGCTTTACAAACCTTTGTTAAGCAAAATTAGTTAAAACTTTATTCATAAACGATTATTAACCTTAAACGTTTGTTAAAGTGACATTTGATTCTTCTTCGTGTTCATTTGCAAAACATTTTTATGGAATATTTTTAATAAAACCAAAAAAATATTGGAGACTGATTTTTAAAATTTTTTCTAGAAATGGTTTAGGTTAAAACAACAAAACACAAGTAAGAAATTTCACTATGAGCGATGTGAATGTGTATTTGTATATGTACTAATATTATGAGCAATTTAATTTGTTATGTATTGCCTCTTCTTTTATGGGTTGTACTTAAACGGTGGTGATAACTCCCATTTTTATCAGGACTGCAGGAATTAAAAACTTTACTCTGTCCAAAAGTTTTGAGTATTTACATGCAATGGTATTCGGGTCAGAATATTTAATATCGACCTAGGTAGATTATTTTTGACTAAAATGTTTACAAGCAGTTACAAATAGGTTAAATAAGATACCGCTATAATTTTTTAATTTTTTTTTTTTTGAAAATATTTTGGATGTTTTTATTGAAAAAACCTTTGTAGAAAAAATTGCTCCCCCCTCGATTTACTTCAAATTTTCAAAAGACTCAACATTTTCTGACTATTTTCGTCTGTTTTTACATATCACTGCACAGTGGTCTGAATTCAAAAAGGGGAAATAATTCGACCGTTTCTTAACCAAACAAACGATTGCGACCAAACTTGGCATGGTAGATGAAGAGGTGTTAGAGAAGTTATGTTTTATATTTGGGCGCCCTATGTCAGAGAGGGAGCTAGAGGGTCTTAAAGTTGGCCACATCGGGTGAAGAAAATGTTCAAGCGCGTGTAACTCGTGTTTCTCTTCCGATTTATAAAATAAGTACTACTAACTGAGGTCTACAAAAAAAAACTTTTTACACCTAAGAATTATCTCGTATAGTTATTTTATTAATTTTTCTCTTACCGTGTGCTAGTATTTTGTAAATCGGAGCACAATATGCACCGATTTCAAAGAAATCGAAAAAATTGGTTCGATATACCCAATAGTACAAATAGTTATGACCACTTGAAGTTGTATATATTTATACTTTTACAAATATTGAGTCTCAAGAAATTTTTTTACTGTTCTGCATTTGTGAGAGTGTGACGAGTATTCTCTTTAAAACAAAGTCAACTTTGCAAAAATCGGTTCAGCCGTTCGAGAGCAATTACAAATTTCGTAAAACACAAAAACTCATTTTTTTATTTTTTCAAAAATTAAAATGCTCATAAATTTTTTCCAAAACATTTAAAAAAAGGCTTGCGAGACATTATTTTTCCTATTTATAACTGCTTATAAACATTTTTGCCAAAAATAAACTACATAGGTCGATATTGAATAATCTGACCCATTCACGATATAAACTGTAAACTTTTTGTACAAAATGGTACATTTGTGTGGGAGGTACCAAAAGGTGCGTGATAACAACGTGCATTTTTCGATAGACTGTAGGTACTATTAAAACAATACACTGTACAAAATTTTAAGAATATTTCATATGAACTAGTATAAAAGTTATAAACTGTTAACTTTTCGTACTAAATGGTTTCTTTGTGTGGGAAGTACCAAAAGGGGCATGGCAATAACGCTCATTTTTCACTACAAAACCATCACACTGTACAAAATTTCAAGTATTTGTATGTACTGGTATTAAAGTTATTAGCTGTTAATTTTTGGTGCAGAATAGTCCATTTGTGTGGGAGGTACCAAAAAGGTCGTGTCAAAAAACCCCACTTTTTACTGGACTGTAGGCACTATAAAAACAGTACACTATACAAAATTTTAAGTATTTGTATGTTCTAGTATAAAAGTTATAAGCTGTTAACTTTTGGTGGAAAATAGTCCATTTATGTGGGAGGTACCAAAAGGAGCCTGCCAATAAACCCCATTTTACACTGGACTGTAGACAGCATCAAATCATTGGACCTTACTTTTTCGAAAATGAGGTTGGATCAACAGTTATGGTGAATGGATTGCGCTGTCGAGAGATGATTAATGATTTTTTATGGTCGGATATGGATGGTATTGATCTGGACAACGTTTACTTTCAACAAGACGGCGCTAAGTGCCACATAAGCAACGAAACCATTGTTTTGTTACGGGAAAAGTTTCCGGACCGTGTTATATCTCTCAGAGAGTTGATCACAATTGGCCACCGAGATCTTGTGATTTAACACCTTGCGACTTCCGCCTTTGGGGCCACGTGAAAGAAAAGGTCTACGCCAACAGCCCAGCGTCGATTCAAGATCTCAAAGATAGAATTCGTGAGGCTATCTAGGACAGAGGGCAGTCACTTTGCGATTTGGTTATGGGAAATTTCATGAAAAGGATATGGACCTGTAAGCGTGGTCGTGGTGGCCATTTGGCTGATGTTGTTTTTCAATATTAACGGCATACCTTCCGGCATACCTTCCTCTTTATTATGAAATAAACATCCGATCATTTATATCAAAAATGGAATTTTTCTTTGAATACCAAAATAACACCTCTTGTTGGAAAACCCTTTATAATTATCCCCTCACCTTAGAGAGGATGGTATATATCATGTGCTACGAGCCAAAAGTGTAACACATCGAAGGAGTGACCTAATACCCTAAGTATGTTCGGCGGATATCCGTTTTGAATGAGCAATGTCCGTCCGTCCGTCTGTCTGGTGGCTGGTGCGCACGATAACTCTCGAAAGGAGTAACCGATTGACTTCAAATTTGGTATGTGGTAATATTTTGTTCTATCTCCAGCTAAGTTCGACGATGGGCCATATTGGTCCACTCCTTCTAGTACCTCCCCCACAAAGGATTAACATTTAGTGAAATATTGATTATTTAATAACATCTATACTACCTATTTGAATCCTCTGAAATTCTACACATAGTATTAGTTTAGTAGTCATTATTACCTCGAGAAAAATGGGTGAAGTTGCCACGCCCTTTTTGGTACCTCCCACACAAATAGACAATTTTGAACCAAAAGTTAATAACTTATAACTTAATTACCAGTGCATTTAAATCTTGAAATGTTGTACAGTGTAATGGTTTAATAGCACCTACAATACGGTGAAAAATGGGCGTTTTTACCACGCTTCTTTTGGTACCTCCCACACAAATAGACCATTTTGGACCAAAAGTTACCAGCTTATAACTTTAATACAAGTGAATACAAATTCTTGAAATTTTGCATAATGTAATGCTTTTATAGTACCTAAAGTCCATAGAAAAATGGGCGTTATTGGGCCGACCCTTTTGGTACCTCCCACACAAATGGAACTCCTTGTACCAAAAGTTAACAGCTTTTACCAGGGCATACAAATACTTGAAATTTCATACAATGCAATGCTTTTATAGTACCTAGAGTCTAGAGAAAAGTGGCCGTAATTGGCACGCCCCTTTTGGTACCTCCCACACAAATGGACCATTTTACACCAAAAGTTAACAGCTTTTAACTTTAATACCAGTATATACTTTAAAGTTATTAAAAACAATTTAAAGTGATAATAATTTAAATAAAACAAAAAAATCAATAAATTTACTAATATTTTTTTGAGACTCAAGGTGAGGGGATTCATTACTCGATTAACCCCACTGGACTTTCTTACTTGTTTAATAACTTCTATACTACTTATTTGAATCATCTGAAATTCTACACATATTATTATTCACTATCACCTCGAGAAAAATGGGCGAAGTTGACACGCCCCTTTTGGTACCTCCCACACAAATGGACCATTTTGCACCAACAGTTAACTGTTCGACATACGGATATAGATCTCATGTAAAAATGTCCAGACAGACATTAGCACAGTATTATTGTTATTATATTTCGCACAAAAGGGAAAATAATTCTAACGTTTCTTAACCAGATAACCGATTGCGACAGAACTTGGCATGAAGATGTAGAATTTTGTTATTGTGCCCTTACAAAGGTCGCTCACACATATCCTTATTGATGACATAAAAAAAATTCCGGACGATTAGACTGACCATTTGCAGTTTGTATTTCATCTCTAGCTAAATACGAAACAAAGGAAAATTTACCAATATTTATGTATGTAGGTACAAGTTTTCATATATAAGTAGTTCTACTACAAAGTTCGCTCTTAAATATATTTACCAAAGTGGCATACATCTAGTTTTCCAAACAATTTGGCTGCAACTATGCGGTTTGTAATATATTATGACAAGAACTTTTACAACAAAATACCTATAATCACATGGATCAATGATTTCATATAGGTCCCAACTTTCTGGCTCTGTCATAAAATCAAAATTTTACAGTCGCTTTGTATGAAAATGTGAATTTTTTGTTGTATTCTCATTTGGTAGTAGTGCGGCCAAAAACCGTTTATTTAAAAATAATTTACTGTTAAACAGAAATTTTAGTTTTTTTGTTAACCGGGTTTCGGTTATTATTTTTTGTCAAAACCGGTTAACCGGTTTTAAATATAATACGAAAATGTTCAAATTTTCATTGAAATGCCGTTTTAAAACAAATAACAATTCATTGGTAGTAAAAATGTAGTATTTTGTTAGGGCGATATTACTATTCTATTCGGATAAACAGTTAACCGGTCCCGGTTTGTAACGCTCTATTTCCTAGCCATTTGGCTGAAACTTTAAAGTTTTCGGTTTATTTTTAAAGCTGGTTTTCAAAAAAAATCACTGAATACACATATTGGTCTCTGCTCGTTTTTATTTGTCTGCCCTCACTTTATTGGAGAATTACAATTTTCTACGGGCCAAAAGTGTAACACATCGACAGGGTGATATAAGACCCTAAGTATGTTCGGGGAAACACTATGCACAAAAAAATTTTGTTGCCTAGACCTACAAACTTTTTTTATGTCGATTGAGGAATAATATTATATGAAACCCAATCCCTAATTTTTTTTGTGGTAAAATATTTTTTTATTTTTTTTAATAACCAATTTGCATTGAAGTTACCTTTTTTCAAAAAAAGTTTTTTGTTGGTACAAAAAGCTCTAAAAAATGCCACAAACATTTTTGTTAAATTTTTTAAAGCTAGTATCGATTAAAGTATTGTATGTTTGAAAAAAATTCTAGGGGTAAATATATAAATTATGACCCATTGTGTAAAAGTTGAGGAAATTCCAAAAAAATATTTTTCATATTTTGTATTTTCGCCATTTTGTTTGGGAGGTACCAAAAGAGGTGTGTCAAAAACGTAATTTTTTTAATAGACTATGGGTATTATCAAAGCGTTACACTGCACAAAATTTGAAGTGTTTGTATGCGCAGGAATCGTAGTTATAAGCCGTTAACTTTTTGTGCAATATGGTCAATTTGTGTGGGAGGTACCAAAAGGGGCGTGTTTGTATAGACTGGAATCAAATTTATAAGCCGGTACATTTTTTTGCAAAATGGTACATTTGTATGGGTGTTACCAAAACGGGTGTGACAATAAAGCCCATTTTTCTCAAACTAATAGCGAACAAGAAACTAATATTAATACTATGTGTAGAATTTTGAAAGATTCAGATAAGTAGAAGTTATTAAGGAATCAATATTTCACTAAATCAATGAAATTCTTGACCGATCATCCTTTACGATAAAATAATACATATTTATCCCCTCATCTTAGAGAGGAGGGTATATATCATTTGCTACGAGTCAAAAGTGTAACACATCGAAGGAGTGACCTAAGACCCCATGTACGAGGGCGGTTCGGAAACTTCTTAGCCTAGCACCAAAAGCGCGGTATAAGCAGAAAAAAGTTAAGTGTTTTGGAAACTTCCATCTCTGCTATGAACACATGTTAAATTTTGTTTCGATCTGGCAACTCCTTCATATAGAACCAGGTGTTCACAAAAGACGCATCCGCGACTTTTTTACAATGGAAAAATTAGAAATATGTTTGGTGGAAATCCGTTTTGGGTCATTTAAAGACATTTGAGCAATGTCCGTCCGCCCGTCTGTCTGGTGGCTGGTGCGCACGATAACTCTCGAAAAGAGTAGCCGATTGACTTCAAATTTGGTATGCGGTACCATATGACCCATCTTCGGCTAAGTTCGAAGATGGGTCATATTGGTCCACTCCTTCTAGTACCTCCCACACAAAGGGTTAACATTTAGTGAAATATTGATTCTTAAATAACATCTATACTCCTTATTAAAATCTTCTGAAATTCCACATTGTATTTTTTTATTAGTCACTACCACCTCCAGAAAAATGGGCGAAGTTGCCACACCCCTTTTGATACCTCCCAAACAAATGGACCATTTTGCATCAAAATTGAACTGCTTATAACTTTAATACAAGGGCATAAAAATACTTGAAATTTTGTACAGTATAATGTTTTTGTAGCGCCTATAGTCCGGTAAAAAATGTGCATTCTTGTACAGCCTCTTTTTGTAACACCCACAAATGGACCGTTTTATACCAAAAGTTAACGGCTTATAACTTTAATACCAGTGCATACAAATACTTGATATTTTGTACAGTGTAATGCTGTTATAGTGCCTACAGTCCTGTGAAAATTGGGCGTTATCTTCGCGCCCCTTTTTGTACCTCCCACACAAAATGACCAAATCATACCAAAATTGAATAGCTCGTAACGTTAATATACCAGTGCACATAAACGCTAATAGTAAAGAAAATACTGTTTACCGAAAAATAGGTGTATGTATAAACCCCTTCTGGTACCTCCCACACAAATTGACAGATTAATTAGTGTAAGAAAATTTGTATTAGAGAAGTGGAAGAAGGCTACTTAATTTTAACTAACCGATGATTTTTTCAATAAGCGGGGTCCGAGGAAAGTTTAAAAAAGTCCCGCTTTCCCGAGAATTGAAAATGTCCGGGAAAAATAAGCTCTAGCCACGGCCCATACGAGTATATACATATATGTAAATGACTATCTAAAGTAGCCCATATACAACGCTCTTTTCCATGCGTACATTTATACACAAAGAGGCCGAAAATCCAAAATCAAAGTATACAACTTTCAAAATATTGGCGTATTAGAATAGGTCCAACTTTTAAGAAAATTGGTCCATCTCTGTAGACGTCATGCTAAAGCAAACAAATAGTAATTTTATGGTCGGCCTGTGGTTAAACGGATAAAAGTTTTTTAAGGCACTTGATGCACTTTTTTCGGGTAGGTTTGTTCGACTTTTTTTTCTCCTATTCAATATCTACAACTTTGCTTCAGACACAAAAGAGATGTTTCGTATGGTATACCGAGAACAAAATATAGAAAAAGTTTTAAAAATCCACCTTGAGCAAAAAAAAATCGTATGGCCATTAAATTAAAAATTGAGCCAACTTTACTTGAAGCTACTTTCACGCCCTATTCTCAGAACTAAGTCCCAAATTAATGAGCTGAAAAATGTTGTACTGTGTAACATTATTATATATAACATTATTATTATAATTATTATTATACATTATTATATACCAGGCATATTTACATTGCTCACAAAATGAGGGTATACCGTAGTCGGTTTATCCTACTGAAATTTCTTACTATATTTTTTTGTACAAAATTGTACCTTTGTATTGATAAGATATTTGTTCACTATTTGAAATCCCGTTTAGTAAATATTGTTCTTCTTATTTGTTTTATATTGATTGATACTTCGTTTTAAAATATTCCCGCAAATATAAGTAGTACCACAGTGCAGATGGTAATTTACAACTACAAACATTTAATTAAAATCGAAACTGAAGATGAGTGGAGAAAGCCGCATCATTACAAACAATAAGAGTATTCTGTTAATTAAAATCGTTAAAAAAATGAATTAACAAAAATTCAACACATCCACATATGTATGTATTTATTTATGACAGTCATCACTACGTTTCAGAGAATTCCACTTAATTATACCAGACAGTTATGCAGGTGGTTTTCTGTCAATGTCGATGATTACAGAAAATCCGTTGAGAACTTGTCGAAGTAAAATTCGCAAATTAAATTAACATCGGTGTCATATTTATCTAAAACAATCTTGTGTGGCATTTAATTAATTCTTAATTGATGCCATTAATTTGACAACACTTTTTGTCATTCGATCACGATGGTGTATAAAAGGGACACGTTCTTGGTTAGGTACTCATACAGTACGGTGTTCTAGGTTATCGAAGATGATGCTACCTCGAACTCAATAGAGGTCCATATATGTCCCATTAACTTATTGAGGTGATATTAGGAAATGTTCACATAATAGAATTCAATCCAATCGATTTGTTCTGGCCAAATTAAACGCCTTTTATACTCATTAATTAATTATCCCCTCGTCTAAAAGAGGAGGGTTTATATCGAAAGCCAAAAGTATAATACATCGCAGGAGTGACCTAAAACTAAAAGTATATTTGGCGGAAATTGGTTTTACGTCATTTTAAGTCAATTGAGCAATATTCGTCCGTCCATCTGACTGTGCACGATAACTCTTGAAACGATAAACAATCGACTTCAAGTTTGGTACGCGGTAAAATTTGTCTCTACTTCCGGAAAAGTTCGAAGATGGGCCATACTGGTCTACTCCTACTAGTACCTCCCCCTCAAAGAGTTAACATTTAGTGAAATATTAATTCTTTAACAACTTCTATACTACATACTCGAATCTTCTTAAAATCTAGACATAGTATTAGTTTATTAGTAACTAACACGTCAAGAAAAATGGGTGAAGTTGCCACGCCCCTTTTGGTACCACCCACACAAATGGACCATTTTGCAGCAATAGTTAACTGCTTATAACTTTAATACCAGTGCATACAAATACTTGAAATTTTGTACAGTGTAATGCTTTTATAGTACGTAGAGTCCAGTGAACATTGGGCGGTATTGGCACACCCTTTTTGGTACCTCCCGCACAAATGGACTATTTTGCAGCACAGGTTAACAGTTTATAACTTTAATACCATTGCATGCTTTAAAGTTGTAGAATTCAATTTAAATTGATAATAATGTAATTAAAACAAAAAAATAAATAAATTTACGAATATGTTTTGGGACTGAAGGTGAGGGGATTTGTAAGTCGGTTTAACCGGACTGAACGTTCTTACTTGTTTTATTTAACACTAGCTTTGACACGGTGCTCTTCGCAGCCCTCATCCTTTATTTATTTTCTGTTTAATGAACCGTAAAATAGTTACACCTGTTTATTTATTTATTTATTGTGATTTCCAGCACAGCAAGATATGAATCTTATTAGAGTAGTACTGGAATTTATGTGTTACATTGATTTGTTGAAAACATATAATCTTTACAAAATTATTTAAATAAATGCTTACAAGGTAATTAAATAATAATTAGTTTTCTCGTTTACAATACGAGTAATAGATTTTAATAAATAGAATTGAAAAGACATTTCATGTAGTGGTATAATATGTGAAAACACACCTCTTGAACTTTGTTGTGTTGCTTATTTTCTGAAGATTGTTTGGAAGTTGGTTCCAGAGACGGATTGTACGGATGAAAAACTGTCCCTCTGATGTTTGCCGTCGATGGAATATTTGATAAATATTATTCCCACGATTTGATCTTGAAAAAGTTAACTTCTCATGTAGATATTTTGGTTCACCTGAGTATATTATGTTATGTAGAAAATTTATGGATCTATATTTTAAGTAGTTTTCCAGTGGCATTTGAAGTATTTGTGTCGCATAACTCGATATCCTATCAAATTTCCTTAGACCATATATGTACCTGGCTATGTTGTTATATGTTGTGTTCAGTTTTCTTTTGTCATTGGCATTACATCCAGAATACAACTCAGCGCCATATAGGAGTGTAGGTATGATATAGCTCTTAGCTAGGAGTAATCTAATGTGTAATGGAGTAAAGGACTGCGTCATCCACAGGTTCCTTAACATAGAATATACTTTACCGCATGTGCTGTTTATATGGTCTGACCAGTTGAGATTGTTGTTAAACACTACACCAAGATTTTTAGCCTTATCAACAACATCAATGCAGGTACTACCGAGTCGAAGGTGGACAGCGTTTGGAATATTCGCTTTTCGATTGTGAATTATAAGAGCTTTTGATTTATTTGGGTTAAGATGTAAACCGTTGTTAGACGCCCAATTACTTATTCGTAATAAATCTTCGTTGAGATGTGTAACAGCTACATTGATGCACTAAAAAAAAAGCGTACTGAAAATCAATGAATTTTTCGTAAAGTTTAAGATTTCGGCAATGATTTCGAGCTAAAGACAATCGCTATAAAAATAAGAAGGTTTTATAGTTAATTTAAAGACGTGAATAGTACTTATTTTGAGGATGCATTTCATAGAATTAAGAATTTTGGGTAATAAAACTAATTAAGTTTGATTTTAAAATAAACACATGTTTGCGTAAATGTAAGTATGGCGCGTGCTTATTTTTAGTAAAATATCATATAATTTAAAACATTATCGTAATAAAATTTAAAATGTTTGTCCTTGATATAAGAATATACTGGTAATTAATTTAAGGCATACATGAATTTTAATACAGTTTTTTTAAATATGTATGGAAAATTCGTTACATTATATTGATCATTTACTACTCATAGAAAATTCAATAACACAACACTTTATCTTTCTAAATAAATATTTTATTTGTTATATTTTATATTGGAATATACAAAAAAAATATAATAATTATTACGGATAACATTGAACATTTTATAATTTAAAACAATATGTAATTGTATAAAGACAAATCGGCCAACACACTATGAAGTTTGACTTTTATTCGAATATTGTATTGTTATGTATCGATTCTATAGCGGGATTCGTTTCTCTATTTGTTGTCCATGAACAATTTTTATCGGAACCGACGTTAATGATTTTTAACCTAGAATTTGGCTGGAATTTAAATAGAAATTATATAAAACAAATATTATATTATTATATTTGGCTGGAATTTAAATAGAAATTATATAAAACAAATATTATATTATTATATCATATAGTTTGGATGCTCACTCATTTCCTGCAATTTGTAAATTTTTACTTCCCCACTGCATTTTTCATATATCCAAATAAAGTTCAATTGCGCGAACTAAAATAAAAATAATTTGAATAGAAATCAAACAGAATGATTTATATACGATAAAGTGTTAAAATAAATTTTATCATATAACTGTCACAAAATGTTGAAAGATAAGAGATATATTAAAATCTTTGGAATATACTTACTTACACTGAAATATTTAGTCACTCTTCAACGACACAAATTCTCATAATAGATCCATAAAAAATTTGCTGTACTAAAAGTTAAAAAAAAATATTTATGTAAGATATTATTAATAATAGAAACTAATTGTTTTGAAAGTGGCGAAAGTGACATTTTTCATATAAATTGAGTTATCAAAAATAATATTCTTAAAAAAATCAATCGTGACTTAGATTTTAAAATCTTAAGTTTTGTTAGCAAACAAAACTACAAAAACTTATTAAAAAATACTTCTGTAAAACAAAAGCTAATGCTGCTTATGACATTCTTAACCCTGGTGTTAGATTAGCAAATCTGTACGTATCCTAGATTAAGAGTCCATTTGGTCAACATTAAATTTTTCATATAAAATGAATATGGAAGACAATATTTTACATTTATTTTTATTCAATACTTCGTGAAAAGAAACAATTATTATTTTTGAGCAAAAACGCTTATTATTTTGATTTTAGTAAAACAAAAATATCCCTTGGACCAAATTATAAGGCAATATATATACATACATATATTACCGTTTATAAAGGAAACGATACAAAAATTGGACCAAATGGTCCTAATCTAACAGCAGGTTTAATTATGAAGTACTTATGAAGCAATTATGAACACGAAATCAAGGAAAAATTTAAACTAAAATTCAAAAAAGGAAAAGATCTTTTTAAATAAATTATATTTGGAAAACTGTTTAACAATAACTTTGTTAGTGTGACACGTATTTTAAATGTGAACGTCAGTTCGCAAATATATTTTATTCTAATACATTAATATATGCGTTCCAAATTAAATTTCTTGATTTTCAAATAAAATATATTTGTTCAGAAATACATAATACTTACAAATATTGTTTCCAAATCTATTTCCTTTCAATTCAAACATTCCCATGTAGGTGTATGCTCACTTATTTTTTGCAAGTTATAAATGGCATTCAGCACTGCATTTTTCATATATCCATCACATTTATCTTCAAATATTGCGTGATCTAAAATTAAAATAATTAAAGTTTTTCTGAAAATAAATCAAATAAAATTATCTATAAACAAAATAAAGCAAATAAATTTTATCATATCACAATTGGAAAACGCTGAAAACTAAGAGAAATATTTCAACCGTTCATATATAATACTTACGTTGAAATATTTTGTAAAATTTGCCACTCTTCTCACAAAAGACCCATTCTAAAATTGTTTTACTAAAAAAAATAAAAAATATAGTTATATGTATAACATATTATTAATAATAAATTTCTATATTGCCACATATAATTTTACATTTCTGCATTATGCACTGGTATTTTTAATAAATAAATACTTTAAATTAAAATGTGTTTTGTTAATTTTGTAATTGCCAATAAGACGTTTATTTCATGATAATAATATTATTTTTCACGTACCTAAACATTTTCCCATTGTCTCTTTCAGTATTACAAAATCTATTACTCACATTTTTGTCATCCATTTGGCACAAATCTCTTCACAGGACTTACAAACAAGATCTCCTTCAAAAACGCATGTATATATGTACATAAATAACTATGACACACGCACTCCCTTATCACAGAGATCGATGGTGACGCCGACGGCATAACCACATGCATACACACATGTACACGACGGTTTCATTTGTTGTTGTTGCTATGCTTTAGCAAAAATAACTGTTAACAGCCCATATTAAAATTATTTTCGGTGCAATAAGGACGTATGTATGCACGTATACATACTTACATATTCACAGCAATAAAATTTTTTCACAATCCGCGTTCCGAAAACAGACAACCGTTTCCTTCCATAGCTTGTAAATAACTGACGATTTAAAAGAAAACGAAGAACAGAACTGTTCTCTATTTTCTCTTCTAGCATTCCATAACAAATATTGATTCACACATTACCAAACAAAACTGATTCTCCGAGAGAGAGAGGGAGGGAGAGATTGTATAATTCTCTCGTATGTATTCTTAAAAATAATGACAATAGTCATAAAATTTATTACCAAGACAGCCTTTCCTTTAAGGGGAGCATAGCCTTAAATTTATTACTCAAATATCTCATACTGTTAATTAAGTCCGATTCGGCATTAAAACTATGACATGTCTACGTCGTAGTGTTAATGTAGAAAATCCTTAAAAGTATTGAAATATTACTTAAAATAATGCGGATTGTCACAAAAATAATGATTTTTTTCTTTAATTTTAATGCGTACTTTTAAAGAAGCGCGTACACAAAACTAATGATTGGATAGACATTAATTCAAATTCAAAAAACTTTATATTAAGAAAAATTTCGTAAAAAACGTGTAAATTTTCATTATTTTAATGAAAATTTTCATTGAATTGATGCCGAGGTAGCATACTTAATATAAGAATGTGTCATCATTAGTTTTATTACTATTTTTTTTTTCAGTGTGGAGTCGACTCGCAGGGTAAGTAGAGTTGGACATCGTCCGCATACATTTGTATCTGTGCGTGTGTAACTTGATTTGGAATGTCATTTGAGTATAGAGAGTAAAGTAGGGGCCCAAGAATTGATCCTTGTGGGACACCTCTTTTAAGCAAAAGTAAGGCTGATTGATATTGCTTATTGGAAGTATATTGGGATCTTCCTGTCAGGTAAGACGACATTAGCTGGATCGCTGTACTAGAAAATTTAAACTCCAACGAAAGTTTTTGGCAAAGCATCCGATGGTGAACTGAGTCAAAAGCTTTAGAATAGTCGAGCAGGACCAGTAGTATGACCTCACTATCATCCATTCTGGCCCTTATGACTTCCACGACGTCTGTTAGCGCTGTCAGACAGCTGTGCTTCGACCTAAAGCCTGATTGTCTCGGAGATAGCAAATGGTTTTCCGAAATGTAATATTGCATTTGATTGTGAATAATTTTCTCAAACGCTTTCGATAAAAACGGCAATATTGATATTGGTCTAAATTCGTTATTACCCTTTGGTATAGGAATGACCTTAGCAATTTTCCAAGCCGCTGGGAATGTACTGCTAACTATTGCTGTGTTAAAAATATCAGTAATGTATATTATTATTTGGCACAGCACTATTTTTAGAAATTTAGGATTTATATCATCGTGAATTCATTTTCTCTCAGGTAGAAATCGCGTGGACCAGTGCACACTTCCGGTGGTATATCAATTGCTGGTATATTTACAAATTTAGTATTTAATATGTTTACATCCACGTTTATATTATCATAGTTTGTATTAGGAATAATATTTCGTTTTATTTCTTTCCAAGTTCGTTTTCCCGAGATCGCACCGTTGAATTTATTCTGGTAATATAGTTTTTTATCTCTTAGTATCTTGGCAACTACCGCTCTACGAGCTGATTTATATATAAGATGATGCTCTGATGTTTTATATCTCTTCCATTTCTTATAAGCCATATCACGCTGTTGTATCAACATTTTAGTTGCAGTGTTAAACCACGGTTTAGCCTCAGACTGAATTCTTCGAGTTTTTACGGGAACGTGTTTATTGTACAGTGCCAGGAGGTTAGAGTTCAGTATGTTTAATTTTTCATTTACATCCGTGCAGTTTGATATCTGATCCCAATACGTTTCATTGACATCATACTGCAATGCGTTAATGTTAAGGCTCTTAAAGTCTCTAAATGTAAATGTTTGCTCTGTTGGAGGTAAACTCCAATTATAAGACATAATTATTATATCGTGTTTGGAAAATGGAGATCCATGCAATTGGTCGTACTTCATTACTGCATTTATGTTACTAACTAAGAACAGGTCGAGGAGGGTGTTGACGGTCGAAGAAAAATGTGTAGGAAAATGTGTGTTAACAGGCGTTAAGTTTATTGATTCCATAGCTTGACACAAATACGATTCTTTCAGAAGGTTACAATTGAAATCTCCTGCTAACAATATATCACTGTATGATACGCTTATATCCTCCAGCTTCGTTATTATGGGGTTAATGTCAATTCTACAGTGTGGCCTGTAGATACACCCAACAAGAGCTTTGGTGCCTTCTAAAGATACTTCAAGAAAAATATGCTCGATTTTATCTCCTTCTGCTGTCCTTGATACTATTTTACCGGATATAGTGTTCCTTAAATATATAGCCACACCTCCACCATGAGATAATCGATCAGATCTGAATATTTTGTATCCGTTAATACTATAAAGATTATCAGATACATCATGACGAAACCATGTGTCGGAGATGCATATTGCGTCAATGCCAGAATTTTCGAATAAATATCTAAACTCGTCAAGTTTCTTGGACAAGCTCTGCGCATTTATGTGACAGATATTAAAGCCTTTCGTAAGTTTGGCGAACACACGCAGCATATAAAAATTGCCGTCTCCAGAACTCAGACTTCTACTTCTTGATGAAGCGGACATGATTTGAGCGTGAGAAAGCAACATAACAAGAGTCAAGGGTGTTTGTTGGCAAGATTATTATAATGCAAGATTTTAAACATGTATTTGATACAACTATTACAGATAATATGAAAATATTTATGATTAATAAGTATTCATGGTGTTTAGTTTTGAATATTGTCGTTGACATAAGGAGGGTTGACATCACGAAATAAATTGTCTAACTCATCAGGAAATTCAATAAGCATCGGTTCTGAAGTGGGAGATTCTTTGATGTACACCAGACCACGAATGGTATATGCTGAATGTATATGTTTTTGTTTTTTTAGCTTTAGTGCCGATTTAAATATTTTGTAATTATGGGGAGTCAGATTTTCATTTACGTAAAATACGGCATTACTGTTAATACCAATTAGCTGCAAACATAACTGTCTATTAATTTCCCGTTTGTATTTGGCTATGGATTTTAGTAAAAAGTTTTTGTCGTATGGTGAAATCAATTTAATTGCGATAACACCATCAATTTCGTAGGATTTCCTATGATTTCTGATTTTTTCAAGTCTATATATTGTATCGATTTTGGGTGTAATTATATTTATGTTCCGGCAAAAACTATTAAACATTTCCATCAAGTTCTCGTTTTCCATTTTCGGAACGCCGGTAATACGAATGCTGGATGCTACAACAGAGTTTTCTTGCGTTAGTATTTTTCTTTTTAAATCAAGTATATCGTTTTTTAAGTTATCCAATTCTGATTGTTTATTTTCTATAATTTTAACTTTATTTTTTAAGTCATTGATTTCGGATGTAATGCTTTCTAGTTTTTCTTCTATTCGGACAAGTATTCTGTTTTCACTTTCTTTAATACAGTTTTGAATAATTTCATTTTGGGCTTGTAGTTTATTGTTCAAAATTGTTATTAGCTTTTGATTTGGCGAGTCGCTGCCACTGATTTTTCTTTCAAAGACACATGATTATTTCATATGACGAATGTTAAGTAACTTCGTATCTTTATACCCCCACTTTAGTGATACGAGGGTATATTTCATTTGCTACGGCCAAAAGTGTAACACATCGAAGGAGTGATCTAAGACCCTAAGTATGTTCAGCGGGTATCCGTTTTGGGTAATTTTAAGTCGAATGAGAAATGTCCGTCTGTCTGCTGGCTGGTGCGCACGATAACTCTCGAAAGGAGTAACCGATTGGCTTCAAATTTGGTGTGTGGTAATATTTTTTCTATCTCCGGCTAAGTTCGAAGATGGGTCATATTGGTCCACTCCTTCTAGTACCTCCCCCAAAAAGAGTTAAAATGTTGTGAAATATTGATTCTTTAATAACAGCTTTTCCACGCATAGTATTAGTTTATTAGTCGCTATCAACTCGAGAAAAATGGGCGAAGTTGTCGCGCCCCTTTTGGTACCTCCCACACAAATGCACCATTTTGCACCAAAAGTTAACAGCCTATAACATTAATACCAGTGTATAAAATACTTGAAATTTTTTACAGTGTAATGCTTTTGTAGTGCCTATAGCTCTGTGAAAAATGGGCGTTATTACCACGCCCCTTTTTGTACCTCCCACACAAAATGACCAAAGAATACCACAATTTAATATATCATAACGTTAATATACCAGTGCACATAAACTGTTATAATTCGGCACAGTGAAATGTATTTAATGTATCTACTGTTCAGCGAAAAATTGGTGTATTTCTTAAACCCGTTCTGGTAGCTCACATACAAACTAACAGAATAATTTGTGGAATATTTAATATTACATTACTCACAAAGTTGGTTTACCCGACTGAAACTTTCTTACTTGTTTTATACAATAAAATTCGAAAAATACATTTATATTCCAAGAGTTTGAATTATATGGGGGCCATGTGTAACCCTTTTTGGCCTAAATTACCCTACTTAACCATTTTTGCTCTACTGTACCATATTTAAATCTTTTTTTTTCACTGTACTATATTTAACCCGTTATTTCCCACTGTATCATATTTAACCCTTATTTTCCCACGAACAATATTTAACACATTTTTGTCCCTCTGTACATTATTTAACAATTTTCCCAACTTTACCATACTTAACCATTTTTGCTTCACCGTGGCATATTTGCCCCATTGTACAATATTATCCATCTGCATCACATTTAACCATTTTTGCCCACTGTATAAATTCCAATTTTATCATTAAATTTAGCCACATTGTTCCATTTTTGCCCCATTGCATCATAATTAACCCGATTTTCCCCACTGTGACTGCAAAAATGTGAATTGCTAAAAAAACACTTCTCATCTGTAGATTATGTTCCAGAAGCTAGCAGCGTGGGATCACGATTAACCCTTTTTACCCGACTGTATCATGTTTAACACTTTTTGCCCCACGGTGTCCCTAAAAGTGCCAATTTCGAAAAAAAGCTTCCCATCCCGATACTTTGCCATAAGGACAACCCTCGCTTCCACTTTTGCGAGTCTAATTCTAGCCGTTAAATTTAGGCGTGGTGCCATATTTATCCCATTCCGTCCCACTGTGCCCCTAACATTTTAAAAAAAGTAGCTCCTTGTGTCCAGTCTACGTTCCAATGTCTACCCTCACTCCAAATTTGAAGATTCAAGCTCTTGTCATTTGGATTTGGCTTTGGCTGGGCGTTGATCAGTCGTATCTAAAATTAAGTAGAAATTGTTTTCCCACAAAGTGACTTATAAATAAATTTTTTGGGTAAGAATATAGCGACGGAAGGAGTTAAGTACACAATAAGGAAAGCAAAGTGGAAATATAATATATATTACGCAGTGGGGAATACGGAAGATTGTGTCACAAACAGAAAATCTGCTATCCTGAACAATTTTAAAAATGTCAATTCCGTCAGTTGGTCATCCAAGCGACGATATATATGTACTGTATAAGCAACATTTTTTTTCCGATCTGCATATAAATTTATAGATAAAATTCTCTTGATACCTCTAAATGTATCAATAGACTTCTATCTATACTAAATTTGCCGAAAATCGGTTCAGATTTAGATATCATAATCGGTTCGGATTTAGATATAGCCACATACACATGTTCCTGCCTATTTAGTATTTAAACGCTATTGAATCTGTTTGTCACGTCCGATCTTTTTATGAGGTTTCTGTTCCAAGTTGGTGAAAATCTGTTTGGATTATGTATAGTGTTATATTTGTTCATTCCGATTCTTGATCTATGAAAGAATACTGCGCATTTCAAGTTATCGTTTCAGATCTACTTTATTATAATCAACATCTTCAACTCCTCGGAATAAGCCTTGATGAGGAGGTGGAGCTTAGTACGAGTACTTTGTTAACTGAAACAAAACCAATTATTTCAAATTATTATCGAAATGCCCCTTTTCGTATTGCTAGAGAGGTGTAGGGTTTTATATAGTCGTCAACCGAATTATTTGCCAACCGAATTTTTGTAGTTCTGTCTACTATCATGCGATTCCATCAGGACAACCAATATTTTGGTTGCGCCAACTACGAAAATGTTGGCTTAAATTATTTGTTGCAGTTGCCACAACCAACTGTTTTAAAAAATTGGTTGTTCTGACAATTAGTCAGTCATATACTATCGACAATTAATTAAAAACAGTTTTCATTAATTTTTATTTTATTTATTGAACAAAAAACAAAACAATTCATAACAAAATTAAAAATCCCATATTACAAATTCATCACTATTATGAGATTTTAGTACACGAAAAAAAGCACAAAACTTTTTTGCAAATATCGCTTAACCCTGTGCTTTCAATTTCAAGATTGTTGCTTTTATTTTTATACCCTACACCACACTGTGGTACAGGGTATTATAAGTTTGTTTCTTGGCAGATGTTTGTAACACCTAAAAATAACACAGCTAGACCCAACTTAAAGTATAACGATCGACTCAGAATCACTAGCTGAGTCGATTTAAGCATGTTTGTCCGTCCGTCCGTCCGCCCGTCTGTCTGTCCATGTAAAGTTGTTCTTCGACTACAGGTCGCAATTTCACTCCGATCGTTCTGAAATTTTGCAGTTTAGAGTATTTCGCAGCTGTTAAGATCGCTATTGAATTTGGTTGAAATCGGTTCAGATTTAGATATAGCTCCCATATATATCTTTCATCCGATTTGGCCCTTTAGTCCTATAGAAGCTGTATTTTACATCCAATCGTTTTGAAATTTAGAATGGTAGAGTTTCTTGATCCATGAACCAACATTGCCGAATTTGAAGAAAATCGGTTAAGATTTAGCTATAGCTCCCATATATATGTTTCGTCCGATTTGGCCCTTTAGTCCTATAGAAGCTGTATTTTACATCCAATCATTTTGAAATGTAGAATGGTAGAGTTTCTTGATCCATGAACCAACACTACCGAATTTGAAGAAAATCGGTTCAGATTTAGATATAGCTCCCATATATATCTTTCATCCGATTTGGCCCTTTAGTCCTATAGAAGCTGTATTTTACATCCAATCGTTTTGAAATTTAGAATGGTAGAGTTTCTTGATCCATGAACCAACATTGCCGAATTTGAAGAAAATCGGTTAAGATTTAGCTATAGCTCCCATATATATGTTTCGTCCGATTTGGCCCTTTAGTCCTATAGAAGCTGTATTTTACATCCAATCATTTTGAAATGTAGAATGGTACAGTTTCTTGATCCATGAACCAACACTACCGAATTTGAAGAAAATCGGTTAAGATTTAGCTATAGCTCCCATATGTATGTTTTGTCCGATTTGGCCCTTTAGTCATATAAAAGCTGTATTTTACATCCAATCGTTTTGAAATTTAGAATGGCAGAGTTTCTTGATCCAAGAACCAACATTGCCGAATTTGAAGAAAATCGGTTAAGATTTAGCTATAGCTCCCATATATATGTTTCGTCCGATTTTGCTCTTTAGTCCTGAAGAAGCTGTATTTTACATCCAATCGTTTTGAAATTTAGAATGGTAGAGTTTCTTGATCCATGAACCAACACTACCGAATTTGAAGAAAATCGGTTAAGATTTAGCTATAGCTCCCATATATATGTTTCGTCCGATTTGGCCCTTTAGTTCTATAGAAGTTGTATTTTACATCCAATCATTTTGAAATTTAGAATGGTAGAGTTTCTTGATCCATGAACCAACATTGCCGAATGTGAAGAAAATCGGTTAAGATTTAACTATAGCTCTCATATATATGTTTCGTCCGATTTTGCTCTTTAGTCCTGTAGAAACTGTATTTTACATCCAATCATTTTGAAATTTAGAATGGTAGAGTTTCTTGATCCATGAACCAACACTACCGAATTTGAAGAAAATCGGTTAAGATTTAGCTATAGCTCCCATACCGACTTTAGCCTTTCCTTACTGGTTTATTTACGTAAAATATTTTGCACAAAATATTCTGCATTCCACACATTATTATCCACACGAGATTATTTTTGATTACCTATACCGTTCTTGAACAAAATGTTGAAGATATTTTTATGTCGAGTAATTTTATTGTTTTTTTGTCATGTATCAGCAAAAGAACAGCAACCAATCTTACGGTTGTATTTCTCAAAATACATTTAATTATTCTAAATTTAGGAAACGATTGGGATAACCAATAAACGATTACTTATTGATATTTTTTCTGTTTTAGTAACCAATTATTCGTTGCAATAATAATCGTTGGTCTATTGATACAATTTCTGTTGTCAAGAATACAACATTGGTACTAAATTGATCACATGGTACTAAATTGAAAATAATCTTAATTCGATTGATACAACCATCGATTTAGTTGCAAGGATTTTCATTTGATCGTATCCATGTTATTATTGTTGTTTCAACTAATTATATATAAATACAACCGACAGACGGTGTAGGCAATATATTTTTTGTTGCTAGTACTATTTTTTTATCGTTGCAATCGAATTCCAACCAATTATTTTCCTAGGTGTAGAATAATATCTGTGGTGAAACATTGGATTCTATAGCAAACTGGGTATTTGTTCCTCGAACAAATACTGACTAGTGGAGTTTTTGTGATTGCCTTCATTATTATCATGGAATTATTAAAGAAACAATGGGACGCTAGTAGACAAACCGGCGTCTTTGATTTTTTTATGTAAAAGGCGTTCGCGTGAAAGAAAGTGAGGTATGCATCTGTTTGCAAATACAGAGGGAAATTTGAAAATAACTATTTTGATTTAATTTCCCTTAGATTTCTTTGAACGCAGACGTTTACATATGTAACCCGTCTACGTTTCAAGTATCTAGATATCCCCAATAGTAGTATAAATAAAATAACAAATCAGGCTATATGCGTGGGCAAACGTAGATCGAAAAAAAGAATATTAAGAAAGGTTGAGAGCAGCCAGATTTCTTGAATTACATCGACATAATAATCATTTTCAGAATTTTACACAAAAGTCAGATCCAGGCTGTCGAAGGCCGAGGGAGGGGTCCGGAGGATAAATTATTGGCAAATTTGTAGTGTTTCATGAGAAACCAATATACCAATATTGCTTAAAACAGATATGTGGCTTAAAAAAATTTAAACCTTGGACGAAAAATAGGAATAATGCAGCACTATGTACATTAATGAAATATAACTATCAACAATTAAAAAAGTTGAACAATTAAAAGTTTGGTAATTGTTAAGTTCGGTCAGACAAATCTGGTATACCCTCAATTCGTTAAGATGCATAATCGGGAGAGAAAATTGTTATGAAGATTTATAAAATTAAACTATGACGGTTAATATTCATAAGAATGTTTTCAGCTAAAAGTGTCGAAGTTATATGGTTTTCATCCTAATTCTATGGCAGCAATGAAGTCAAATCAAATGGACTATAATTTTATGGGACTATAAGTATATCAAAATGTATATCAATGGAGACCAAATTACCTTCAATATATAATAAAATGAAAAATGTCGAATAAAATGCAAAATGCCGACGACATTAAATCAAATCGGGTGACATATGTATATTTTTAAGGGGAATATATCAAAGTTTACTCCAATGAGGTTTATTACTACATATGTATATATATATATTTTCTTAAGGGGACTATATCAAAGTGTACTCCTATTACTATTACTACTGTGAATTGTTCTGGATAAAACTAAACGCATATAGATAACCAGAATTTTGCCCAATCGGTTGCTAATTTTCATTTCTAAAATGTCAAGGAGACGTTTCAGTTGGTACTTCTGTATGAGGGCCATATCAATACATAGAACAATAGAACACATTGATGATACTGGTTAAAATTAAATACAAATCTCAGATTTCATCCAATACATTTGAAGTTTTTTGTTTTAACCTTATTTAGTAACATGGGTCTGTATGACCCATTTTAAATCCCAATTAACGCACATGTAAAATAAATATTTGTGCCAAATTTAAGTCATTCAGCTTTATTAGGAACATATCTACCACAAACAAGTTCTGAAAGTTGGAACTTATTGCTACAGACAAAAGAACAAAAAATATTTATGTTAATAAAAGATTTATGTGCTGTAAATTTTTTGACGATTCTGAAAAATGATCTGACTGAACCATTGCAGCGTTCGATATCTTATTACTAGAATTTGAAAACCATTTGATAGCTGAATCCTATTTCACGATAAGTCGACCTATAATGTTTTGTTTTTTTTTTTTAAAGAAATGCACATATTCTACAATTGAAGCATAGCCACGTATAACATTACAAACGACAAAATTAAAATGGGTCGTAGGTAATTCATAAAAAAAAGTAGCAGACACTTTCGAAATTGTCTTTTTTTACTCATTATAGACATAGCTGCATTAATAACCTATTTTACAGAATTTTGTTTATAAATTTTATGTATTTAATAAATTAGAAATAATTTTTGCTCAAACTGCTTTAATGACGCTTTCAATGTTATTCGCAATAACGATTATAAACATTTCAAAGCACTATAGAAAATTACACTACTTTTTTGGCCAAAATTCAAAATTTAAATTTTACCAAAATTATCTTTTTTTAACTTTAATATGAAAAGAAATAAACAATGTAAACATCTCGTTTTGAATTATTTTGGCAACATTTATTTACCGCTTCTTTATCAGCTACTTTGTGTGGGATTTCCAAATGAGTTTTCAAATAACAATTAAGTACAGTGAATTTATTGGTCATTTCAAATTAAATTTTTCATAATAATAATTCGCAGTTTTTAAAAAACAAAAATGGAAAATAATGTCAAAGGTGAGTGAGTACTTTATTAGGGCCTTATTCATAAAAAGTTAAAGAAGGTTTGAGGAACGCTTTAGCAGTGTTAAAGCGTTCTTCAAACCTTCATTAAATTTTTATGAATAAGGGCCTTAGTATATAGTGATATTTTCGCGAACTCGTACATTAGATCGGTCAACTTGGTAAAATGGAAGCGGCCTTAATATGAGCTAATGGAAATATGAATTGGAATTTTATTTAGACACACAAAAATGCTAACACTTGCTAGATATAACACCATAACAGCTCCTTAGGACATTCATTCACCTTCCAATTCTAATATATTTCAGCAGCGGATCTGTGCAAACTTTTTTAAAAAATGAAATGTCAAATTTAGTACTAATAAAATGTTAAATTTTTTGAATAAAATCCTATTTAAAACATAATTATATGTTACTTCTTTAACATGTTAAAAAAAGGTGCTACTGTTAACTTATAAATTTTGTGTACACTCCAATAACTTTTTTTCCAAAAATTTTTTTGGGGTTTATGAAAAATTTTTACTTTTACATCCCTTATCCAAACAATCATTCAAATCGGTCAAGCCGTTTGGCTGTAATTAATTTTGGCCAAAAAAGGGGTCAAATTTCCATAAAGCAATGTAAGGAAACTGGTCTGCTGTACTTTTCATGCCAAATGCTCTCTTTTTCCCTCTCCACATTTCGGGGGCCAATTTCTCTATCCCCAACAATGTCCATCAAAAAAAGCCATTTCGTTATCCGTTTTTTTGTTCATCGCTCATTAGTGCTCTCGAAGATTTTGCAATGATCGGATGTGTGTAAATTGTGAGAAATGAAAGAATAGATAAAATCTTAAATAATCTTAGACAAACTTAACTGTTGTTAAATAACTATTTGCTTCGAATGTGTTTATGAGTCTTAGTTGTGCATTAAATATGTGCGTCAATATGTACGTAATCATTGACGGTATTTGTTTGCGACGAATCTGCATCTGCTTACAGAGTGCCGAAATAATAACGAGAAGAAATCAACAATTGAGCAAATCGTTAGATTTCGTGTTTACGCGGTTGCCACCAGTGTTCTCCTCTCCCCCTCATAACACTGTGTCGTCTTATAGCTGTAGAATTTCATAAATAAGTCAACTCTTTCGGGTGGGTAAGAAAACTGCAGGTATATTAATGTAGATAGCCCCATCAAGGAACGTTTTATATAATGTAGAGATATGCAATACTGAGGCTATGTTTATACTCGAACCACCACATTCCCTGCAGCGAAGCGGACCAGTTCATAAATAGTTCTACATTGGTCCATGAGAATGTATGAACTAGTTCTACATAATAACCTTTGCCCAGCAATCAACTGTTTCTTTTTACATGGGCTTGTCCTAGGAAGAATCAATTGTCTCCAGCTGGATTCGTTTGGAACAGTTCTGATTTAGTTCAGAATGGAATAGTTTAGAATTAATTCTAGGGAACTAGCTCTGATATAGTTCTTCAGGAATATATCTAAACTACTCCAGAACTGTTCCAAACGAATGCACCCGGAGAAAAATTGATTCTTCCTAGGACAAGCCCATGTAAAAAGAAACAGTTGCTTGCTGGAAAAAATATATTATGTAGAATTAGTTCATGCTCTCTTGGTTATGGACCAGTCTAGAACCAATTTTCAGCTTGCCTTTCTTATAAAATTTAAGAATTAAAAAGAAAATATTTATTGATTGGTTTTTATTTTTATAATATTTATAAAAACTAAATTGAATTATATTTGTTATTTGAGAAACGGAAATAAATTATTTTAATTCCTAGAAAAGGGAAACTTGAAATAGTTATAATTATTATTATCATTATAACGTCTTACTTGTTCAAATTTCCACTTAACAATTAAAAGACACGGAAATTTTAATGAACTAAAAATAATTTGTTGACTTTATTCAATCCAGTTTCAGTCAAGAGTTTATATAAAATAATCTTTTATAATATGGTTTTGATAATTAATTTGTCAAGACTTTGCGCGGTGAGTGTTATCAGTACGAGTGTGCAAGCGAGGCTGCTCACTCGACCCAGCCAGTGCTGCCGTCTCGAAAAACAAGTCATCAACCAGGGTTGCTTTCAGTCGGCCTTTCCTGCACATCCTGAGTGTCCTCACTCAGTTCTTCGTCGGAGTCCTCTTTACTGTCATCTGAATCAATTTCGGCAATGCACCAGGGTTTCAATTTGTCCGATGAATACACCCCAGAGTAATTCCGTCTTGACCGAGATGAGCCTGGTAAATCCGTAATGACATATCGGTCGTTGTCCAAGACGCGACTGATCAAATAAGGCCCCTTATATTTGGGTTCCAATTTCCGAGATTCCCCGGTACTTGCCGCTTCGTTTTCCGCAAGAGCAAGGTCATCGACCTTGTACTTGATGGGATCAGCATGTTGTTGGTCGTACCGTTCCTTAGCCTTTTGCTTCGCCTTCATTATTCGGTCAACAGACGCCTCTCGAGCCTCGTTAATATTTCTCTCCTCTTCATCGTAATCATCCTTTAAAAGCAATGTAATTCTGTTCTTCAGGATGTCTCGTGGAGTAAAACCATATATAAGATCGTGAGGTGTTTGCTGCGTGGTTTTGTTTCGCATCGTATTCAGGGTCCACTGAATCTCCCGAAGATGATCATCCCAACCTTTTCCGATTTTCGCAGTAGTTTTAAGCATTGACAATATCGTCCTATTTGCGCGTTCCGCATGACCATTTTCCCTAGGAGTTCTCACGGCATTTCGTATGTGTTTAATATTCAAGTCGCTACAAAAACGACTAAACTCCTTTGAGGTAAATGCGGTGCCTCGGTCGGTAATTATTCGGGTGGGGGCGCCAAAGTAACTGAATACTTCATCAAGAACTGTCAAAACGTACTTAGTCGCCGTACTCTTAACTGGTCGAAATGTGCTCGTTCCTTCGGCTGCTCTTTGGAAAAGGACCCAGATGATCTAAATGTATGGTTCAACCTCGTCGTAGTAGTATATACCCTATTTCTTTCCGCCTGGTTTCTTATTATAAGCACAATCGACACATGACTTTATATACGATGTCACAAAATTTCTCATTCTTGGAAACCAAGCATACTTTAGAATACGATCAACAGTTTTATCGATGCCTAGATGACCATACATATCATGGTTGTTGTGTACAATACGCCAACGAAGGGATTTAGGCAAGAACCAAAGCTTTCGGCCATTTACGTTACGATAGAGCCTTCCATTGGATAATTCATATTCCTTCTTTAATGCTAGATCATTATTTGAGACTCTTTCGATAATGCTTTGCATCTTCTCATCCTGTAATTGCATACTGAATAAGAAGTCTTCATCAGAAATACTCGTTTTCGCTATTTTCATGGATGCAGTCTCCATTTCGCGTGAAGATTCAATTGGGCTCCGACTCAAGGCAGCGACGTGGTCCATACGTTTACCAGATCGATTCTCAATTTCTATCTCATAATCTTGGATGCGAAGCCACCACCGAGCTATACGGGGTATCAACTCTCGTTTCTGCATTGTTGTCCGTATGGCACTGCAGTCTGTGATTACCTTGACTTTCTTACCATATATGTAGTACCTAAGACGTTCTATTGTTTCCACAACCGCCAGTGTTTCAAGTTCGTAGCTATGAAACTTACGTTCGTCTTCACTCGTTGCTCGGTTGTAATATATAACAGGTCTCCAGCCGTTGTCTTCCTTCTGCATCAAGACACCTGCCAAACCAATGCCACTCGCATCAGTATGAACCTCATGTTCACAATCAATATTATAAGTCGCCATAACTGGCTGAGTCGTTAACGCATCCCTGAGTCTTTCAAAAGATGTCTGTTGTTCATCACCCCAATTGAAAGAAACATCTTTCCTCGTAAGCTTTCTCAATGGCTCGGAAATTACTGCAAAGCACGGCACGAATTTCCTGAAGTAACTACACAATCCAATAAATCTACGTACATCGTGAATGTCCTTTGGTATTTTAAATTGACGTATAGCCAATGTTTTAATTGAGCCGGGGCTTATACCATTTGGTGTTAACCGGGGTCCAAGGAATTCGACTGAATTTTGCAAAAATTCACACTTTTTGACGTTTAATGTTAATTTCAGGTTTCTTAGCGCAGTAAAAATTCTTGTCAACTTCTCAAACATATCACCGTGAGTGTCAGCTCCTACTAAAATATCATCCATGTAGTGTACAATATCATTAGGCTTAGTTCTCTCCTTTATCTTCGACATTAGGCGCTGGAACACTGCAGGGGCATTCTTGTGCCCGAAAGGCATCCTCTTGAATTCGAACAACTCTTCAGTGGTCACAAACGCAGTATACTTTTTGAAATCGCTAGAGATTGGCACCTGATAATAACCGCTATTCAAATCTAAAGTTGTAAAATAGTTGAATTTTGTTGCGGATTGCAACCTCTCCTCTATGTTCGGCATTGGGTATATTTCTTTTAAGATGTGGGTATTTAGTTTGCGATAGTCTACACACATTCTCTCTGATCCGTCTTTTTTCTTTGTTAAGATCACTGGACTCGCGTAGGCCGATTCAGATTATTCCATTATTCAATAAATCGCATATAATTCCATTCAAAATCTCCTTTTTCGGTTCCGGTACACGGTATGGTTGTTGTGCAATTGGTTCCTTGGCGTCGACTTGAATTCGCATTTCCACTGCATCAGTTTCACCGATTTCTCCAATTCCATTAGCAAAAACATCGCATATTCGTTCAGAAGTTCCACCAATTTCGTTCGGATCTCGTTGTCGGTACAGCCACATTTAATATCATCCAACACAATTGGTACTTTATTCAAATTACATCTACACTGAAAGAAAAGTGTACTGAAAATCATTGAAATTTTCTTAACTTTTAAGATTTATTCTTTGATTTGGCTCCAAAGACAAAGACTTTTAAAATAAGTACATCTTGTACGACAATTAAAGTCATTAATCATCTTTAAATCTGGACATCAAACATCTTTGAAAGAATTACGCCGTATACTTCGATGAAAGACTTCACATTTTTAAATCTATTACGGCTAGTGCTTACATTAAATACATAAAATGACTAGATTGAGTACATTCTTTAATTAAACCAAACACATTATGTACTTTCCACAAGTGTAAAATAAGTTTCGTAAATTTTTTTTTATTTATTTTTTTGTTTAAACATTCATGGTAATGATACCCTCACTTTAGTGTGACGAGGCTATATATCATTTTTTATTATTTTCTATAATAAGTTATTATTTTTTAAAACATTTGAATTCGATAAACAGTTTATTCAGTAGCCATTGTGTTTAGTCTAGTTTTCTTTATATTAGAGGGAATATGAGAATTTATTCTAATGGATAATTAAATATTTTGCAAAACTGATTCCAAAAAATTTCAAACAAACTTCATTGTAACTCTCACTATTATTCTCAATTTGCGAGATTTGAGAGTCTAAATTGTCCTCCTGCAGATAAAAACGATCTCTTAATTTAAAAGATAACTAATCGTTAATTCAAAAATACCAAAAAACTGGACTGAAAATTAAGGGTATATTGTCTTTAAAAGCATGACATGAGAATTTCTACAATTTTAAGGGAAAAATCTTACAAACTATTAAAAAATCTTACAAACTATTAAAATTTATACTTGAGTTAATGGCAGTAATACTACATTCAATTATTATTTCTTTAATTTTATGACGTAACGTTAAAGTCAACATGACATAGTTTTATGGACATCTTATCATAGAAGTAAGGAATTTTACTTTTAACGAATAAAAATTTCTTTGAAATCAAGTAAATTTTCTCAAATTTAAAGAAATTAGTTATTTAAACAAAGACAAATTAAATCTATGATTTAAGGGCAAACTTGTTTTTAATTTCATGTCAAATTTTTTTTCAGTGTACGCGACTCACATGATCTATCCAAAAGTTCAAATTTACCATCCGTTAAATTCGCGTCAGCATCCCGAAAAATCGTCTGACCCAGAAGTATATCAGTTTCCAACAAACTGTCCTCATCTATGAACGCCTCGATCTTCCTACATATGTTGTCCACCACAATCTCGATTAACACCTTCTCGCCGGCTAGTCGTGAACCGCCACAAATACCACTAATATTCATCATGCATTTAACTCGTTCGCATGGTATATCACGTGCGACTGATTCACGGATCATATGGCATTGACATCCAGTGTCCAAAAATGCATTAAATTCATCACCATTAATACGGACTTTACTTAAAAAATAATCTTGTAGATCATTCGCGCTCGTCTTACGAACAACGGAATTTCCAGTCTTATTGCCACAATTCTCAGGTTCTCCCCGTTTATGTACCCTTTGACAATCAGTGCAACGGTTACGTCGTTGGGGTTTTGTGCATTCGCTAGAATAATGACCCGTTTCAGAACAAGTGTAACATGTCACCTTGTTCTTAGACTCGTTCGAAGTTTTATTATGACGACCAAAATCTCTTTGTTTATTCGTATTAGCGTTATTTGTCTTCACTGGGGCTATATTACGCATATAATCATCGATGGTCTCGCGCATTTCCTTCATTGTGTCAAATCTCATCACGGCGATAGCATTTTGTAAATCACCTTCTCTTGTGTACTTAATAATCGCCAAATCGCTGAGATCATATCGTTTTCCCAATCCGAAAACAATAATCCACCATTTCCTCACCATCTTTCCGTACGGAGTCACGCATCTTAAAATGTATGTCGGCCTCATCAATCTCAGTACTAAAATCGCTCAGTAGACCTTCTGAAAATTCATCCCAAGTAGATAATGGTGTTGACATAGAGTCCAACCACATTTTCGCCACTCCTTTCATCTTTGAATATACTGCCAGAAGCATACATTTCTCGTCCCAGTTGTATGCGGTGAAGGAATTGTTTACTCTATGCACAAATTGTTTGACGTTAATAGATGATTCATTCGTGGGGTCAAAATCGGGAATAGTTTCCGATTTTTCCTTGACACTATAATTTCGAGTCACAACGATGTAATTTTTCGTGACGACGACACATTCATCCGTTGCTGGTGTTGACGTAGTACTAATTCCGATTTCTGACCGGTTGTCGGCAAACTCTTCTGTTCCAAAATCGATTTCAATTGATCGACGCGTAGTGAGGCAATTTTCTTCATTTCCAAAAAAAAAAAAAACCAAAAAAACTCATTCATTCGTTCGTTCTATCCTTTTTTCCCAACGCTCCTATCACACCGTGTTCTTCGTTGAATCCGTCAATCCATACGTTCGTATAACACCACCATTCGTATACGTTCGTTATATCTCAATGTGTTAATACCAGCCTTCATCGTTAAATCATACGCTCGTCAATTCGTTAATACCATTCGTTACGTTGCGTTCCTTTTACTTTCTCAAGGTAAAAACGGCGCCTCCAATTGCCGATCTCAATCGACTTTGACGTCTCACTCAACACTCGCTCGTTATTGGATTGTTTCGTCAAATTCTTTCATTATCTTTGACCTTTCTTTTGCGTCGTTCACACCGCAATTTTCTTCTCCTTCTTTCTTTTCCTTAACACTCAAGGCTATGCCCGTTCATCCGACTTCTGAGCTAAAAGACACGGAAATTTTAATGAACTAAAAATAATTTATTGACTTTATTCAATCCAGTTTCAGTCAAGAGTTTATATAAAATAATCTTTTAAAATATGGTTTTGATAATTAATTTGTCAAGACGTTGCGCGGTGAGTGTTATAAGTACGAGTGTGCAAGCGAGACTGCTCACTCGACCCAGCCAGTCCTGCCATCTCGAAAAACACAAGTCATCAACCAGGGTTGCTTTCACAATGAACACAAGACTGAAATGACAAGCACCAACATAAATTCCTAACGGTAAACACTTAGAATAATTTCAATGCAGAAGAAAAAACACAAACAAATATTCACGCTGTACAAAATCAAACAAAAGCAGCGCTGCCTAGGCAGATTTCTTTGAATTCTCTTGTTTTTTTTGCGCTTAACTGTTTCTGGCTGCATTACTTTTGCTCTAGTCTGGATCTAGTTCATTTTGGACCAGCTCAGATCCGGTCCTTTTCATAGACTGTTTCCAATTTCTCTGCAGTGTTACTTTATGCATTTGTTGTAAAGTCCATGAAGGGAAGAGATAGAGATGATTTATTACACCGATCGGGTGTTGATTTTGTTTATTTGTTCGTGGATATTTTGTAATATTCGGCTGTGTTTAGATTGTGCGATATAAAAGTGGACATAAAGGAATAGATAAAACCAAACAAATTTTCTTGGACAAACTTAATATTTGCTATGATGATGTGAGCCTTATTTGTGAATTGAATGTGTGCGTGAATATGGATGTAAACAGTTTCGGTATTTGCTTACTCGTTGTTTCGGGCAAATTCGCATTGTTATTCGAATCAAAAACATTTTAATATAAGAAGACATTCCTTCCCGTAGCGAGTATCAGTTACAACCGAATAGGAATTTGATTTCAACGAGTTAGGTTTTTCACGTATTTTCCTAACGAATTTCCCGATTTTTTTTAATTATCACGATTACAAAATTAATATCAAGTGCAAAAAAGTTCAAGAAAAGATACCAGAAAACTATTTTTTCGCGGTTGAAAAATCATTTCTATTCGTTCGTAACTCGAGAAAATGTAAACAAACTTGCGATGGCACCTCTTCTATATTCATTGGCTTTGATTCGAATGACTGTTATTTCTACCGGTGACCATCTGAGAGATTGTATTTGTGAGTAAAATGTCGTGTGCATTTTTTTGTTACTCGTTAGAGAGAGTGGAGAAAAATGAATGAGATGAAAATCAACAGGTGCGTAAACTGTTTTGTTTTGATATTTACCCTGTTGCCATCCGTGTAGTGTTCTCCTCTCCCTTTGTAACACCAACCAATAGTAACTATGTCACCCTATATGTGGTAACTGGTGAGTTTCTGTATGGGATCAACATCTGTGGATGGGGTAATATTTTTTACAATAATTTAGGATAGCCTCATGAAGAAAAGTTTAATACATACCGAGGGCTTATATTCAAAAGTGACTCTGAACAAAAATACTATTTTTCAGGAGACCGAAAACAGTTTTTTCCTTAGTTTTAAGAGCATTTAAAGGGTGGGCCATTTAAAATTTTAAATTTGAACTACAGATTACTTTGACTTTTGAATTGAGCCCTTTGGATTATTTTCTGTAGGATAAATGTTACGCAAAGCATCCCGAGACAATTGAAGCGTTGAAACATTGAATAGACTCGACCCGAAAAAATCCAAAATGTACTGAAAAATGGGGTTGATCGGACCTCATCCGATCAACCCAATTTTTCAGTACATTTACGATTGTTTCGGGTTGAATCTCTTCAATGGCAACTTTGATTTCATATTTCAAAGCTTCAATTGTCTCTGGATGCTTTGCGTAACTTTTATCTCCACAGAAAAATGGCCCCCTATATATACTACTTATAGGAATCCTGTATAATTGCAATTTCACGACATGTTTTGAAACATAATTCTATTTCATGATATGTTTTGACATATACGTCCTTAGTTTGGCTGAAATTATTTTGAATTTTTTCTTATTATAATTATCTACAAAAAATAAACACACCGATCCGCGTTATGATATAGGTCACTCCTAAATATCTTTGTTAAGCTACAGATGGCAAATTTTTTAAAAAAATAAGCCGGAACCATTGCAGCTTTCTATCTTATATTACAACAAATTGAAACAAAAAACCATTCGAATTTGACAGCTGAATTCTATTTCACGACAAGTCGACTGATAATGTTTTTTGATTGAAGCTCATATTCAATGATTGAAGTATAGCCGCGAATAACATTGTAAACGACAAATTTAGATATGGTTCGTAATTCATAGCCTTTTTTGGACGGATCACGTGTGAGTCGTGTAATGCTGTCATGTTATTTTTGTTAAGTATTGTTTGGCATTTCATCATGGAAAGACTTACGCCTGAACAACCTTAACGCGTATCATTCGCCAGTTACCAGTCGAAATACTCGAACGAGTATCGAAAATTGGACTCATCGGATGGACCAACTGAGAGTAGCCGCGGCCAACATTTGATAGACATAATCTTCAAAAAATAAATCAACCTAGCTCTATTATTACGGACTGTAGCGTGATTACAACAGACGGGCGGACGGACATGGCTAAATCGTCTTAGAATTTTACGACGATTAAGAATATATACTCTTTATGGGGTCTCAGATCAATATTTGGAGGTGTTACAAACGGAGTGACAAAATTAATATACCCCCATCCTATGGTGGAGGGTATAAAAAAAGGAGCTCATAACGCCGACGGTTGTAATTTCCTAGAACGTATTGCAATTGCAATAGAACGTATTGGCCAGATGTTCATGTTGTATGGGTCTTGTTCAGTTTTCAGGAACAAAATTATTTGTTCACGACATATTTAAATTCTAACTAATCCAAAAAATACTTAAAAAAAATGTAAATTAAACAAATTATTTCAATTTTATTTCTGACTATCGAGATCGTTGTTTTCTATTAACAGAAAATTTCCATATTTGAAAAAGAAGAGTAAGAAATGTATAAAGGCTGGCCACTGGTTTGGTGTCTTTTTTACGAAACAACGTGGGATTCTGGAATAACAACATAGGTATGAAAGAAATTTTCGATTTCGGAATTTTACCATAAATATATTCAGCTGATCATTATCTATAGATCGATATATGACAATCCTAAAGCTATGTACACACGATTGCCAGATCGGACAATATTGCTATGAACGTACAACCATGTGAACATACAACTTTTGCCTGGCAACGTTGGCAGAAAAGACATTGTGAGATAATTTGCAGACACTTTTGATTGTTAGATGTGCGTAGTTTATGCATATGACAATTGCGCCTTTATCAGAGAAACATTTTATTGGCAACACTGTGTATAAAATATTTTTATTGGCAATTCTGCATATAAACATTTTCAAAATATATTGTAAATATATGAAATTGTAAGGTTTTCTTGCGATCGAACTGTCAAATCAACAAAGCTTAAGTAAGTCAAATTTTTTGAGACTTTTTCCAAGACTCAACTATGATATTTAGTATCAAACGTACTGCGAAAACTATTTTGCTCTCCTAAACATTTTGAGATATGCTGTTATTCCCAAAAACCACAGATATTGCCCTGTTCCACAAAATGGTAACAACTCAAAATTTAAAAAAATTCAAAAATTGTTTCCGTTAATATTAATGGCATATTACAAAAAAAAAGTATATGTCGTTGCAATAAAATACCATAGAAAAAATAATAACGCTATTTTCCTTTTTGTTCTTTTATTGATTTTAGAAAAATAACAGCTTTTTTGAGTTGTTACTCTTTTCATGAAAAAAGTTTGTATATAAATAGTGGTATTATTTTGAGTTGTACCATTTTAACTGAAAAATCTTACTCTGATTATAAGTTGAAAAGGGCACAACTAAAAATATTACTCGTTAGATGGTAAATCAACGGTCCCATTTGCTTAAACACTTGGAGACAATTCAAAATGTAACTCTTTAGTTTAATCTAAAGACGTTATTCTGTAAACACAGATAGAGTCATAACGGTTTTTATTATGAAAAAGAAGAAAAATCAACGGACTTTTTTGCAGTGGGTAGAAATTGCCATTGTACGTTGTGTTCTTGAAAAAAAGCAAAATTTAAAAATTTGAGTTGTTACCCTTTTGTGGAACAGGTGCGATATATTCGTCGGCTTAATGCTATTTTGTTCCATACGTCATTTTTTATGATCGGAGAAAAACGCAATTTATTGTTTGAGTAAAAACGGGACTGAAGAGTTACACACTTTTTATTCCATAGGGTTCCCAACAGTATTTGTATTATTCCCATGCATTTCTATGCCATTATATTCAAAAATAAGCAAGTTATAACAATTTTTGTACATTTTTTCGTATTTGTACACGGGGCAAAATGGCCTTTTTTAATATGTTTGAATCGAAAGAAAATATATTTGGAACACAAATTTTTAAATATTATATATCTCTAAGCAAATACATTTTATTTGGAAATCAATAAAATATATTTGGAACGCATATATTAATATATTACAACACAATATATTTGCAAACTAAATTTCTCAAATAAAGTATATGTTTAATTAGAAATAAATTTATTGTTTATGACTTCCTCCAAATATATTTTATTAAAAAAAGATTTTCAAATCTTTTGCTGACTTTTTCGGATTTTATTTTTAATTTTTTCTTGGTTACCAATTGTACTTCCCAGTTATGATACCATATGCAGAATTGACTTATGTTTCAAATCAATCATTTAAAATTTCTAAGTATTCCAAGCCTTCATTAGTTGTCAGTTCACCGACAAATTTATTTTGAATCAAGATTATAGGATATAAATTATTATTTATTATTTTTACGAACATTATAAATTTCTAAAAAAAAAATATTTTGAATTACTGAACAATATAACAAAATTTATGTATTTTCTCAATACTTAAATTCCATTTTATTTGTTTCGGAAATAATAGTCCCAAATAAAAACAAATTGAGTGAACAAAGATTTGTTTAGAACAACATCTTCCCAAATATATAATCTTTGTGTGTACCAAATATTATATGTTTAGAGTGTACCCTAAACATATATATGTTTCAAGCCGAATTTGTTTGGGACAATATACTACAGAATCCGTTTTTTTTCAGCGTGTATTACATGGACCACATAGAAGGTCGGTATGACAGGAGAGTAATTTACATATTGTGAACGAAAGACGGTAAAATAGTGAGTAAAAAATATAAGGCGATAGAAAAATGGGGATATAGAACAAAAATATAAAAATTGTTTCCCTTAAATCAGAGTTAAATCGATTTACCCTACCAATATCTCGAAAACTAGACGAGATAGGAAAAAAATTATTGCAGATTCTGAAAGAGCATGCTTGAAACCCATATAATCAACTCCTAACTCCAAAACCGCAAAAATGGCGTATGGACCAAAATAGCATTAAGCCGACGATATGGCATCTATTTAGCATCTAAGCGCTTATCTCTGTAAAATTTGAAGAAAATCGGCAATTTAGACATTGCCCTTACGATTTTTCTCAAAGTACCGTATAAGGGTTATTTTACACGCCGTGGTATTAAAGTGCTATAGAAGTTTTATTTTCTATCCGATCAATATGAAACTCAGCAGAGGGAAGTTTTTTGGTGCAGAAACGCACTATGTTAAGATTAAGGATGTTGATATTCACGACAAGTCGACTTATAATGTTTTTGTTTTTAAAGACATGCACATATTCCACAATTGAAGCATAGCCGCGAATAACATTGTAAACGACAAATTTAAATATGGTTCGTAATTCGTAAAAATAATTTTAAATGTAGCAGACACTTTTTAAATTGTCTAATAATTTGTTTTATAAATTTTATGTATCTAATAAATTACAAATTATTTTTGATCACACGGCGTTAATGACGTTTAACCCGTTATTCGCAATAACGATTATAGGTCGAGTTTCATACAAGGCATTTTTTTCCAAGCAAGTGTAAAAGTTTGTTGGAGAGATAAGCAGGCGGAAAGAGCTCTCTGCATCTCTCTCCTACAAACTTTGACACTTGCTTGAAAAAAATGCCTTGTATGAAACTCGACCTATAATCGTTATTGCGAATAACGGGTTAAACGTCATTAACGCCGTGTGATCAAAAATAATTTGTCATTTATTAGATACATAAAATTTATAAAACAAATTATTAGACAATTTAAAAAGTGTCTGCTACATTTGCCTCGTGTGTGGCACGACTAAATATTCCAAAGTGAGGAAACGGGTCTGATGTACTTTTTATGTCAAACAGTACTGAAAGGGTAGAACAGAATGAATTTCTCATCCCTGCTGTAATCACTTAACATTCAAATGCCCTCTCTTACCCTCTCCACATTTCGTGGACCAATTTCTTTATCCCCAACAATGTCCACCAAAAAATCCATTTCGTTATCCTCTTTTGTATGCCCTCACCTTAGATAGGAGGCTATATATCATTTGCTACGAGCTAAAAGTGAACACATCGAAGGAGTGACCTAAGACCCTAAGTATGTTCGGCGGATATCCGTTTGGGTCATTTTAAGTCGAATGAGCAATGTTCGTCCGTCTGTCTGTCTGCTGGCTGGTGCGCACGATAACTCTCGAAAAGAGTAACTGATTGACTTCAAATTTGGTATGAGGTAATATTTTCTTCTATCTCCGGCTAAGTTCAAAGATGGGCCATATTGGTCCACTCCTAGTACCTTCCCCACAAAGGGTTAACATTTAGTGAAATATTGGTTATTTAATTACTTATATGCTACTTATTTGAATCCTCTGAAATTCTACACATAGTATATGTTTATTAGTCTCTATTACCTCGAGAAAAATGGGCGAAGTTGCCGCACCACTTTTGGAACCTCCCACACGAATGGACAATTTTTACCAAAAGTTAATAGCTTATAACTTTATTATCAGTGCATACAAAGACTTGCAATTTTGTACCGTGTAATGGTTTAATAGTATCTACAATACAGCGAAAACTGGGCATTATTGCTACGCTCCGAATGTGTTTACGAGTCTTATTTGTGCATTAAAGACCCAGTTAGGCAAACTTAACCGTAACGCCCCGTAGCGTAACGAATTAGCTGATTCAATCTGTCATATGGAAATCAGTGTAAACGATTAGCCAACGGAAACGAAACGTAAACGGACTGCTGAATCTGTTGAAATCAGAATTGGACGTTCCTTTTACGTACAATTTGACAACAGCTGATACTACATGTTGTTTACAATTACAATTGTATTTCACCGAGAAAAGTAAAGAAAATAATTTATTAATTATTTGTTGTTTAAAATGCAAATAAACATGAAAGACGAATATTTGATTTCTTTGGTGCAGTCGCACGAGTATACAATAAATATAATCCAGCATATAGGATATCTTAAAACCAGTAAGGAAAGGCAGAAAGTCGGGCGGGGCCGACTATATAATACCCTACACCTCCCTAAAAATGCGATAAGGGTCATTACCATAATAATTTGGAATAATTGGTAAATGGGTAGAAACATGTTATCTAATTCTGAAACGATAATCGCTAAATTAAGCAATATTCGTTCCTAAATTGAGAAACATCTTTCTGGAAAATTTTAATGATCGGAAGTAAAATACAACTTCTATAGCGTACTGATCGCATATAAAATACAGTCTCTACAGCGCCTACATGTCAAATCGGGGGTAACGTATATATGGGGGCTATATCTAAATCTGAACCGATTTCTTCCAAATTTAACAGTGTTCATTCATATAATAAGAAACCTCTTTCTGCCGAATTTCATACTGATCGGATACAAAATAACATTTTTACAGCGCTTACAAGTCAAATCGGGGGTAACGTATATATAGGGGCTAGATCTAAATCTGAACCGATTTTCTCGAAATTTAGCAGTATTCCTTTATGTAATAAGAAACCTCTTTCTGCCAAATTTTGCACTGATCGGATATAAAATACAGTTTTTACAGCGCTTACATGTCAAATCGGGGGTAACATATATATGGGGGCTATATCTGAATCTGAACCGATTTTCTCCGAATTTAGCAGTATTCCTTCATGTAATAAGAAACCTCTCTTTGCCGAATTTCGCACTGATCGGATATAAAATAACATTTTTACAGCGCTTATATGTCAATTCGGGGGTAATGTATATATGGGGGCTATATCTAAATCTGAACCGATTTCTTCCAAATTTAACAGAGTTCATTCATGTAATAAGAAACCTTTTCCTGCCGAATTTCATACTGATCGGGTATAAAATAAAGTTTTTACAGCGCTTACATGTCAAATCGGGGTTAACATATATATGGGGGCTATATCTAAATCTGAACCGATTTTAACCAAATTCAATAGGGATCGTCCTTGGGCCAAAAATAAGATATGTGTAAAGTTTCGTCGAGATCGGACCATAATTGCGACCTGTACTTTGATTACAAGAATACATGCACAGACGGACAGACAGACAGACAGACAGACAGACGGACAGACGGACATAGCTAAATCAGGTCAGAAAGTGATTCTAAGTCGATCGGTATAATAAACGATGGGTCTATTTCTTCTCCTTTTGGGTGTTACAAACAAATGCACAAAGTTATAATACCCTGTACCACAGTGGTGTAGGGTATAAAAAGCGAGAAGCTTGGAAGCAAATTGGCAAGGAGCTGGGCGTTACAGATGAGTTTTATGAAGATCGCGGCTGACTCCATTAAAAAGTAAAAAAAGTAAGTAAAGGGTTTTCCATTAGGGACATAAGAATTTTATATATTAATAAAACACAGAATATTTAAGGTATAGAGTTCAAATTTATTTCAGGTGCAGTGCAAATGTTGAATTTTAAGAATGCAATTCAAATTCGGACATATGACCACCACGAGCCCGTCAACAGCGATCTATTCGTTTGACCCAATTTTCCACCACTCTTGGACACCTTTTGACCGCAACGTTGGCAATTTCGCATTGGATGTTGCCTCTGAGCTCGTCTAAAGTTGTTGACTTAGACCAAGGATATTCCTCAGGGGAAACGCCGCATCGCCAATAAAAAAATGAGAAAAGGAGGATGCTGACGATAACGATTTACTGGGAGGTACAGGTACTGTACCTAAAATAACTGATTGGCCAAACGGAGAGTACTGTAATATAGCTGTATTTAATATAAATTAAGAAATGGAAATTTTTTGCATTAAAATAGATTATAAATAAATTGAAGTTTAATGGACATACCCCCATCGTGTTGGCTGCCATAACTTCCAACATTAACTGATATGAATGTATAGTTAGCATCGCAGATTCCCACACAATTCGGCATATCCCACATTCGTTGAAAATCATTGGCAATGTGTTTGTACTGCTGTGTAGTTTGTTCACTTAAATAAATCTGCGAAAGCAAGCGCCACAAAACTTCACTGCATTCTAAAATAATACTTCGAATTGTTGTTTTCCCCAGCTTGTGACTGCATGCAATCGATTGTATGGAACAACCGTGACCCAAATACCTAAAATTTTAAAGAATAGAATATTAATATTTCCCAACTTGGAATCATAGGATAAAGCAATATTTGACATACAGTGTTATTGCTAGTCTCTCTGCCGGTCTAATTCGTTGCTTTGGCGTAGTTAACTCATATTAAATTAAAAACTGTCATAGGCATTCTAGTGTCCGGCTTTCGCCCCGTCATTGTTTATAGGACGTCCACCCCATCTTCTTATCCGACCATATTTTCTTGATTACTTTTATTGTAAATTCTGCACAGATTTAAAAAACACCAATTTATAAACAGTCTTTTTAACTTCATTTTTAATAAACCTAAAAAAAGAAATTGCGGCTTTTTTGTTTATTTATGTGTTGTTGTTGTCAGAACATATGACTCGTTTTCTCAACGTTGGCTAATCGTTCAAACGGGCAAAGTTACGGCAACGGTAAAGATAAATTACGGTTACGTATGCCTAATATGTGCGTAATCATTGACGGTATTTGTTTGCGACGAATTTGCATTGTTATTCGAATGACTGTTTTTTCTTCGGCGACCAGCTGAATGACTGTATATGTATGTGAGTGAGTATTGTGTGCATTTTTATATCCTACACCACACTGTGGTACAGGGTATTATGACTTTGTGCATTTGTTTGTAACACCCAAAAGGAGAAGAGATAGATCCATTGTTTATTATACCGATCGACTTGTAATCACTTTCTGAGTCGATTTAGCTATGTCCGTCTGTCTGTCTGTCTGTCTGTCCGTCTGTAGATGTATTCTTGTAATCAAAGTACAGGTCGCAATTATAGCCCGATCGTGACGAAACTGTACACATATCTTATTTTTGGCCCAAGGACGATCCCTATTTAATTTGGTTAAAATCGGTTCAGATTTGGATATAGCCCCCATATATACGTTAACCCCGATTTGACATGTAAGCGCCGTAAACAATTTATTTTATAACCGATCAGTGTGAAATTCGGCAGAAAGAGGTTTCTTATTACACGAAGGAATACTGCTAAATTCGGAGAAAATCGGTTCAGATTTAGATATAGCCCCCATATATATGTTAACCCCGATTTTACATGTAAGCGCTGTAAAAAGGGTATTTTTAATCCGATCAGTACGAAATTCGGCAGAAAGAGGTTTCTTATTACATGAATTAATACTGCCAAATTTGAGGGAAATCGGTTGAGATTTATATATAGCTTATATGTTACCCCCGATTTGACATGTAAGCGCTGTAGAACTGTATTTTAAATCCGATCAGTAAAAAAAATTGTCAGAAGAGGTTTCTCATTACATGAATTAACACTGCCAAATTTGAGGGAAATCGGTTCAGATTTAGATATAGCCCCCATATATACGTTACCCACGATTTAACATGTAAGCGCTGTACAATCTGTGTTTTATATCCGATCATAAAAAAATCTACACAAAGAGGTTTCTTATTATATGAAAGGATACTTCCAAATTCAGAGAAAATCGGTTCACATTTAGATATAGGCCCCATATATATGTTATCCCCGATTTGACATGTAAGTGCTGTAGAGACTGTATTTTATATCCGGTCAATACGAAATTTGACAGAAAGAAGTTTCTTTTTCAATGAATGAGTATTCAAGGAAAATCCGTTCAGATTTATATAACCTCCATATATATGTTCCTCCTGATTTGGTACCAAAGCGCTATATAAGTTGTACTTTACTTCCGATCAAAATTTTCCAGAAAGATGTTCCTAATTTTTATACCCTACACCACACTGTGGTACAGGGTATTATAACTTTGTGCATTTGTTTGTAACACCCAAAAGGAGAAAAAATAGACCCATCGTTTATTATACCGATCGACTTAGAATCACTTTCTGAGTTGATTTAGCTATGTCCGTCTGTCCGTCTGTCTGTCTGTCTGTCCGTCTGTCTGTCCGTCTGTCTGTGCATGTATTCTTGTAATCAAAGTACAGGTCGCAATTATGGTCCGATCTCGACGAAACTTTACACACATCTTTTTTTTGGCCCAAGGACGATCCCTATTGAATTTGGTTAAAATCGGTTCAGATTTAGATATAGCCCCCATATATATGTTACCCCCGATTTGACATGTAAGCGCTGTAAAAACTTTATTTTATATCCGATCAGTATGAAATTCGGCAGAAAGAGGTTTCTTATTATATGGATGAACACTATTAAATTTGGAAGAAATCGGTTCAGATTTAGATATAGCCACCATATATACGTTACCCCCGATTTGACATGTAAGCGCTGTAAAAACTTTATTTTATATCCGATCAGTATGAAATTCGGCAGAAAGAGGTTTCTTATTATATGGATGAACACTATTAAATTTGGAAGAAATCGGTTCAGATTTAGATATAGCCCCCATATATATGTTACCCCCGATTTGACCTGTAAGCGCTGTAAAAACTGTATTTTATATCCGATCAGTGCGAAATTCGGCAGAAAGAGGTTTCTTATTACATGAAGGAATACTGCCAAATTTGGAGAAAATCGGTTCAGATTTAGATATAGCTCCCATATATATGTTACCCCCGATTTGACATGTAAGCGCTGTAGAGACTGTATTTTATATCCGATCAGTACGAAATTCGACAGAAGGAGGTCTTTTTACATGAATAAGTATTCAGGGAAGATCGGTTCAGATTTACATTAAAGCTCCATATATATGTTCCTCCTGATTTTACTCCGATCATTAAAATTTTCCAGAAAGATGTTTCTCACTTTAGGAACGAATATTGCTTAATTTAGCGATTATCGTTTCAGAATTAGAATACGTTTCTACCCATTTACCAATTATTCCAAATTATTATGGCAATGACCCTTATCGCATTGTTAGGGAGGTGTAGGGTATTATATAGTCGGCCCCGCCCGACTTTCTGCCTTTCCTTACTGGTTTTATATAAGCGCTATTTAGATACCTGAAAGGCTTCAGCGGAAATTAAAATTAAAACATTACTTAAACCAATTATTCCAAGGTAGTACCAATTATTCCAAGGTAGTACCTACCTAACATACCCTGCATATATTACTTATATTGTGTACGACCAAAAATCGGACTATTTATTGTGTTAAGGCTAATAATAACCACAGTAAATGCAAATATGTGGAATATTATTATTAGTTCAATTTTTAATTCCACACATTATATTAAACTCCTCTTTGGAATTAGCCTTGACGAGGCGGGGGAGCTAAGTACTTTCGTAAAAGAAAGTAATTATTCCAACTATTCAAAAAGAAATTCTTAATGTACATTGCCGAGGTTGTGTAGGGTATTATATAGTCGGCCCCGCCCGAATTTAACTTTTCCAAACATGTTTTTGTTAGTCGATATTTTGCAATAATCGGCTGTGTGTTGATTGTCCGAAATAAAAGTGGAAATAAAGGAATAGATAAAACCAAACAAATATTCTTGGACAAACTTAATATTTTCTTCGATGGAGTGAGCCTTATTTGTGAATTCAATGTGTGTCTGAATATGGATGTAATCATTTTCGGTATTTGCCTTATTGTTGTTTGCGGCGCATTCGCATTGTTATTCGAATGACGGTTTTTTCTACCGGTCACCATCTGAGAGATTGTACATATCTGTGAGTAAAATGTCGGGTGCATGTTTGATGTTACTCCTTAAAGAAAGATAGTGCAGAAATAAATTAGAAGAAAATCAACATACACACCTACCTATCAATGCGAAAATGGGAATTGCGGTAAGAATTTGGCAGTGTTCATACATGTACTAAGAAAACTCTCTCTGCCGATTTTCGTACTTATCGGATATAAAATATGGTGTCTACAGCGCTTACACGTTAAATCGGGTGAAACATATATATGGGAACTATATCTAAATCTGAACAGATTTTCCCCGAATTCGGCAGTGTTTATTCATGTAATAAGAGAACTCTCTCTGCCAAATATCATACTGATCCGATATAAAATACAGTTTCTACAAAGCTTACATGTCAAATCGGGTAAAACATATATATGGGGGCTATATATAAATCTGAACAGATTTTCTCCGAATTTGGTAGTGTTTATTCACGTAATAAGAAAACTCTCTCTGCCGAATTTCATAAAGATCGGATGTAAAATGCGGTTTCTACAGCGCTTACATGTCAAATCGGGTGAAACATATATATGGCGACTATATCTAAATCTGAACCGATTTTCCCCGAATTTGGCAGTGTTCACTCATGTAATAAGAGAACTCTCTCTGCCAAATTTCGTACTGATCTGATATAAAATACAGTTTCTACAGCGCTTACATGTCAAATCGGGTAAAACATATATATGGGGGCTATATCTAAATCTGAACAGATTTTCTCCGAATTTGGTAGTGTTTATTCACGTAATAAGAAAACTCTCTCTGCCGAATTTCATAAAGATCGGATGTAAAATGCGGTTTCTACAGCGCTTACATGTCAAATCGGGTGAAACATATATATGGGGACTATATCTAAATCTGAACCGATTTTCCCCGAATTTGGCAGTGTTCATTCATGTAATAAGAGAACTCTCTCTGCCAAATTTCGCATTGATCTAATATAAAATATAGTTTCTACAGCGCTTACATGTAAAATCGGGGGTAACATATATATGGTGGCTATATCTAAATCTGAACCGATTTTTACCAATTTCAATAGGGATCGTCCTTGGGCCATAAAATACGACTATGCTAAATTTCATCACAATCGGACCATAAATACGACCTACACTTTGATTACAAGAATACATGGACAGACGGACAGACGGACAGACAGACAGACGGACAGACAGACGGACATGGCTAAATCGACTCAGAAAGTGATTCTGAGTCGATCGGTATAATAAACAATGGGTCTATATTTTCTCCTTTTAGGTGTTACAAACAAATGCACAAAGTCATAATACCCTGTACCACAGTGTGGTGTAGGGTATAAAAAGGAATAAGATATGTCATTCCCGAGCGAACGATTATTAATTTGATTCCAACGAGTGAGGTTTTTCGCAGATTTTCAGACCGATTTTCTCGAATTTTTTGTAATTGTCACAATTAAAAAACCAGTAAGGAAACACTAAAAGTCGGGCGGGGCCTACTATATAATACCCACACCTCCCTTTCGCTTCACTTAACAAAGTACTTAGCTCCACCTCCTCATTAAGGCGTATTCCAAGGAGGAGTTGAAGATGTATATGTATCATAATGAAATAGATTTGAAACTATCACCCTAAAATGAGCAGTATTCTTTCATAGATCAAGAATCGAAAGGAACATAAAGATGGGACTTCAATCGAAAACTTAATTTCTGCCAAATTATATATATAGATCTAACGTAATATACAGTTTTATTAGCGCCATTGTGTTGGCATAGACGAACACAGTGGCCCAAATGGTCTCCGAGTGAAGTGGTGCACTTAATGGTAATAATCGGAAGTGCAATACAACTTCTTCAGAGCTTTGATACCAAATTAGTAGTAATATGAGGACTATAGCTAAATCTGACCCGATTTTCCCCAAATGTGGCAGTTTTAATTTATGTAATAAGAAACCTCTTTCTGCCGAATTTCTTTCTGTGCTGACTTCGGGGGTAACATATATATTGGGGCTATATCTAAATCTGAATCGATTTTCTTCAATAGGCTTCTTTCCGGGAACGAAAGACTCTTAACTGCAAAATTTCAGCACAATCGGAGTGAAATTGCGAACTGTACCCGACGGACAACTTTAGATGGACAGACGGAAGGACGGACGGACGGACAGACATGGTAAAATCGACTTAGCTACACGCAAAGAAAAAAATCGTTTCTGCGAAACGAAATATTAGACAAATACAATTCTCGTTTGCCGGAACTGAAATTTCGTTTGTTGTGACAGAAACATATTCTGACCAAAAGAAATTTCAGTCGTCGTAAACGAGAATTGTAGTTGTCTAATATTTCGTTTCGCAGAAACGAATTAATTCTTTGTGTGTAGTGATTCTGAGCCGATCGGTATACTTTAAGGTGGGTCTAGCTGTAGAATTTCTAGATGTTACAAACATCTGCCATGAAACAAACTTATAATACCTTGTACCACAGTGTGGTGTAGGGTATAAATGTGTGTAACATTTTTTCATGCGCAATCGAAAAATGCAAAACATGTAGGGAAAACATCGAAACGGTGGTAATGTATCGGGTACTTCGGGTCCGATCCACATCTAACTCATCTCAGAGGATATGACTGGAATATACTGATGAAATTCGTGTATTGTACCGATTTTCAATAACTCTTGAGAATTAAAAACATGATAAAAAAAGAGTACCCTACAACAGTATATTCATAGCTCTTAATGGGATTTTAAAAGTAGAATGAAAAATAACTCTTAAAAAAGTTTAAAATGCAGTGAAAGAATGAAAATTGCTCTGGTCACTGCTAAACTGATCACAACCTTAGAATTCTAAATAGTTTTTGCCGTATATAGTAAAACATATCGCTCATTTAGAAAAAGAGCGTCACAACTCAACAATTTTTTTTTGTGGTGGTCATACTAAATTGTCCTACTTTTCTATATCTACAAGCATATCCATTATTGGGCCGATTCGTGATGATGGCAACAGTATTTGTCATCTTAATCACACATTTTACTTATGTGTGATTAAGATCATCTTAATCACACATAAGTAAAATGTCGTAACTCGAAATGTGACGTTCTTTTTCTAAATGAGCGATATTATTTCATCATTTAAGTCGCTTCTGAAGTACAAAAATAAAATTAAAGATTTTGATAGCGCGAGAATTGACCACTGACCAAAAAACGACTGTGTGAATATTACGTGGGTTATACAACGGCGGCCGGAAGTTGGACCCCAAGAAAATGCACCCCAAATTGAAAATGAAAGTGCGCCCCAAATTTGGGGCCTATTTTCGTTACAGAAAATAATTTAGGAAATTACACCCCAAACTAGAAAACAACATGAAATGAATATAAACCCCAAAAAAATAATAAAATTGCACTTCGTAAATTTGAGGAGAACACAGTAATACAGGTATACGAACCTATTTTCTAATTATAAATATTTTCCCGTGCGGTCGGCCTACGGCCTGCGGCCTCTGTTTAAGACTTTCTCCTATGGACAGGATCCAAAGTTGGCAACGTGGAGCAAAACTTTTATGCGTAGCGTGTTCTGTTTCTAAATTTAAAGATGAAAATAAGCCCCAAAAAACAGACAAGAAATGAAATTAAACCCCAAATAGCAGATAAAAAATTAAATTAAGCCCCAAATAAAATTGTTGTTGTTTGATACGTTATTTTTTGGGGTCCATATTCATAAAAATATTGGGGGTGTCTTTTCCTGGGGCCCAATTTCACTCCGCCTTATACAAGAGTCGAGTCTATATATGTACAAAATTTCTAGCTGTCTATCTGTTATAGGAGCCGCAGCGGTAAAAAGTAGCATGGTTTAAAATCGCATCCGTTGGAGATCGGTGTATTCACATAAATTAGTAGGATTGTAGCTCATAAGGGACTTTTAAAGTACAGAAATAGAGAACATTGCTTTGGTCACTGCTACACTGACCATAGTCTGAGAATTACGCGATTTGACAAACTTGGTTTTATGTCTGAATTGACTTTAGGCTGCACACCGAACAGTTGTTTTTGCGGTCAGTATATGTATATTAGGTTAGAACACTCATCATCTTACTAATATCGATTTTGTTTAGTTTCAGAAAACTTCTTGTTTTCTTTTCATTTGGGTCACCCCACAGTATCTTTGCAGTTGCTCCTACTGTTGCGATATTCCACACAGTTTTATGAGCCATCACTGCCCAGTGCTTCAACTCATTCTTCGTGGCTTCGAAAGGTTTCCAATTTTCCAAGTTTATTACTCGAAGTTCATTTCCAATCACTCATTTGGGTCACCCCACAGTATCTTTGCAGTTGCTCCTACTGTTGCGCCATTCCACACAGTTTTGTGAGCCATCACTGCCCAGTGCTTCAACTCATTATTCGTGGCTTCGAAAGGTTTCCAATTTTCCAAGTTTATTACTCGAAGTTCATTTCCAATCACTCCGTTGTGTCCTGGTACCCAGCAAATACGCAATTCACCATGGACTGAGTAATCATTTATCGTTCTTTTACAGTCCAACACAATTTTGGATTTGAGCCTTTCCGATGTTATTGCTTTAATCGCCATTTGGCTATCTGTGAAGATGTTGGCATATTTAGGCTTTGTGGTGTTACTGAGCCAGGTAACACAATCCGTGATTGCTCTAACTTCTGCTTGAAATACCGTGTTATGGTCAGGGAGGCGGAAGTGAAGTTCAACTTCTTGTTCATCAATAAAAAGTCCCAGACCGGTTGGATGTGCAGTACAGTCTCCAACGCTTTTGTTGGCGCAGTTCTAAATGCCACGCTTATGCCTAGACAACACATACGTTGAATTTTTTGCAAAGGTATTACGTTGCACTTCTTGTCCATTGATGTCCACCACACTACACAGGCGTAGGTGATTATTGGTCTAATCACGCGCATGTAAAGCCAGTGAGTCATATTTGGACGTAGTCCCCATTTTGAACCCATAGCTCTTCTGCACAACGACCAACATCTGTGGGCCTTTGTAACTCTTCCTTCAAGATGATCTTTCCAGTATAGTTTCTGATACAAGATTACTCCCAAGTATTTTACCTTTTTAGTTATAGCAATTGTCTTATTCAGGAATCGAGGCCGGGTAAAACCTGGGATCTTCGTTTTCCTTGTAAATAGACATATTTATGTTTTGTCTGGGTTAACATTTAATCCCCTTGGTTGTGCCCAGTTATATACTATGTCAAGTGCCTCCTCAGCTCTTCTGCATAATAGATTTGGATGAAAGCCCCTTAGAAGTATTACAACGTCGTCTGCATAACAGACTGGTTTAAGTCCTTCATTGGTGAGGGCTTTTAGGAGACTGTGTATCGTCGTAACACATAGAAGAGGCGATAAAATACCCCCGTACGTCATATGACCCACAAATAATCCACCTATTCCTTAGCATATTGTTGATCCAGTTTTTCGGCGCCCTGTCAACCTGAAACTCGTCTAAGGACTGGATCAGTGTATCGGTCTGTACATTGTTAAATGCGCACTCAATGTCTATGCAAACAGCAAGTGTATACATTTCTTTACATAAGGACTCTTCTATGTGGTGCACTACCTGTTTCCACTAACCTTCCTTTGACATAGGCGTGTTGTTTGAATTTTAGCCTGTCATCCGTTCGGACATGCCGAATCTTATATACACCATGGATTGCATTAATTTTTTACTGGAAAAATCTTTGGATATGGAGCAAATCATGTTTTTGTTTATGTAAATTATTAGAAAAAGGAACGCTGCAATTTTTTGCCAAGTTTTAGGCCGCGTTTTTGAGAGCTACATCTACACGGGGACTACAATAAAATAAAATTTGATTTGTATAAATTTTATTGAAATGAACTCTGGCCAAAATAGAATACAAACTGCAAAATTTTAGCTAAATTTCTTAGAAAATGTTGTGTTTATGTCTTAAATAAGCCTTTTTGGGGAGCGACATCTATAGGTGGACTACAACAAAATATTAGCTGATTTAAAAACTTTTTACTGCGATGAATTCTTGTCTTAAATAAATAAAAACTACAAAGATTCCGTTAAAATGCTTCGAAAATGTGGTATTTATGACTTAAACACGTATATTTTGGAGCGACCTCTATAGGGTGACTGTAACAAAATATGGACCGATTTGTAAACTTTTTCTTGTGGTGGATTCTTGTCAAAATAAAATACAAACTGCAAAGCTGCAGCTAAATTACTTTACTTTAGCTCAAACACCGTATTTTGGAGCGACCTCTATAGGGGAGCTATATCAAAACATTGACCGATATGGCCCATTTGCAATCCCAAAGGACCTGCTACTATAAGAAATATTTCTACCAAATTTGATCAACCTAGCTCTATTATTACGGACTGTAGCGTGATTTCAACAGACGGATGGACATTAGTAAGGGTCGGTCCCCACACAAAAAAAAAATTGTTGCGCCAGTCACCCCCTAGTTTTGAAGATTATCTAGAGACAATTCCGGGGCAACAAAAAAAATTTTTTTCTGTGCACCCTACATGACGCCCTTTTAGTTTTATTATGCTGCGTTGCCATTTGATGTCCGATCGTAACGGGATGCATATTGTTGTTCGAGTTTTGGCAAGGGCTATATTTCGTCCATATGTCACTTTTGACTCCGAAGTCAAATTCGATAAGTGACCTCTGTCATCTCGTTTTCTACCCCCCTATGTCGGGAATATTTTGAAACGCCAATAAAGGTCTTCATAAATAATGAAACTTTTGCTTTTAAAGTACCCACTATAATTCATAAACAAAAAAGTTATAATAGTTTTAAAATTACATAATATATGCATGCATATATGCATGCATCTGCAGATATCAAATTACACTATCTACTTTTGACGTCGTTTTCTGTCTCTCTCTCACACACACAAGTAAACCCCGTACCCAAAAATGCACATCCACTATGAGTTCGGTTTAGTACGAACGAACTAAATTTGCGAGACTCCACTTAAACAAATGCAGTTACTAGTGACTTCAGTTATCCGATTTTCTGCCCATGTAAATGGTATTTATTTTGCAACAAGTAACGTCATTTGAAAATAAATAATTTTCCTTTCACGATTTATATTTGCATTCATAAGATTTTTATTACTATTAATGGTATGTATGGCATTGAAGATAGTACTGACGTAAATCCAGTTTACTATAACGCTCCCGCCTTCTTATATACCCAATCCGCTTTTCACATATCCTTATTTTGAGAATTATTTTTTTTATTATTTATTAGCATATTCCATCAGGGACATAAGCTATTTACATAGAATCTCCATCTTTGTCTATCTGATGCAATGTATCTAAGTTCGTTAAATGTGTTTCCTGTTTCAGTAAAAATCGTCCGTCTCCATGTTGTCCTCGGTCTTCCGCGGTTTCTCGTTCCTTGGGGGTTCCATTCGAGAGTTGCGTGGCATATTTCATCGTATGGCTTTCGCAGAGTGTGTCCCAGCCAGCAGTATTTCCTTCGTTTAATTTGTACGTTGATATCCTCTTGTTCGGTTATTTGCAGAAGTTGTTGGTTTGATATGGTCCTTGGCCACCATATTTTAAGAATGTTGCGCAGGCATCTGTTTGTAAAAGTTTGTAGCTTTCGTTTGATCGTTTCGTTCACCGCCCAGGTTTCTGATCCGTATAGTAAAACGGATTTCACGCACGCGTTGTATATATGAATTTTAGTTTTCGGGGAAATTGAGTTGGATTTCCATATGTTTTTCAGATTGATGTATGCTATTCTTGCCTTTCCGATACGTGCAAGTACGTCGTTGATTGCGCCGCCGTCTGTTGTTATGCTGCTGCCGAGATAACAAAAATCGTTGACGATTTGGATTGGTTTGTTGTTTAGGTTGAGTGTTGTTTGGTTTTGATTCCCTTTGATGACCATGGATTTGGTTTTGTCTGCGTTAATTCGTAATCCAAATTCTGCTGCTCGTTGCGACAATTCATTGATTTTTGTTTGCATATTTTCTTTTGTAGTGGCTAGTAGAACAATGTCGTCTGCGTATTCAAGATCTTCGAGATGTTGGCTTATTCTCCATTGAATACCTTTGTTCTGACTGTTTGAATAAGACAAAATTTCGTCTAGGGTAGTAATAAAAAGAAGGGGTGAGAGTAGGCATCCCTGTTTCACTCCGTTATGTGTTTTGAAAGAGTCGCTGTTTTTGCCGAGGTGTGAAACTCTCATCGTTGAATCGGTATACTGTGCTTTAATGAGGTTTATTATTTTTATTGGCACGCCTTTGTTTTGTAGAGCTCTCCATATTTTACTTCTGTTTATTGCGTCAAAAGCCTTTTCAAAATCAATAAATGTCAGGTATAAGTTTGAGTTAAATTCATTGCATTGCTCGATGATTAGTCGAATGCTGTTTATTTGGTCTACGCAGGAGCGGTTGGGCCGGAATCCAGATTGTTCCTTGCGTAGGCACTGGTCCAGAGGTTCTAGAATCCGGTTAAGGATAACTTTGTTGAAAATTTTACAGACTGCGGTTGTTAGCGCTATACCTCTCCAATTACTGCATACCTTCAAATCTCCTTTCTTAGGTATTTTTATAATAATACTTTCTTTCCATTCTTTTGGAATAGAGTCAGTAGCCCAAACCAGTGTGAATAATGTATTTTAGCGACAGCGTTAGGGTTTGTCTTATAAAATTCGGCAGGTAGATCGTCAATGCCTGCGGCTTTCCCATTTTTAAGCTGTGTGATAGCTGTTGATACTTCATTAAGTGTAGGAGGATCTATGCAGATTGTCCCAAGAGGGATTGGGGCAGCGGTGATAAGAACCTCGTTGGATTGGGGTGTTGGTTCGGTTTGGCATGTGAGATTTAAGATTTCTTCAAAGTGTTCTTTCCATCTATTTAGTTGATCCTCGGCGTTGGTGAGAATGTTGCCGTTTTTATCTTTTACAGGTATGCATGTATTGGTATTCTTCCCTGAGAGTTTTCTAATGACGTCGAAGACTGTTTTGAGGTCTCCGCGTTGGGCTGCTGTTTCTGCGTTGTTGGCCAGAGCGTTGAGAAAACTGCGTTTGTCATTCCTGGCTTTTCTCTTCACTTCCTTGATGAGGCGTGACAGAGTTGATTGGAGTTGAATCTTCCGTAAATGGTTTTGCTCTTGTAGCATAGCCTCTCTTGTTCTTCCTCGTTCTTCTACCAGTGTCCAAAATTCGGCGGATAGCCATTCCTTGTTTTCCTTTTGAGATAGGCACGTAAAATTAAATTAAAATTAATTAATATAGTGTTAAAGCTAACATAAGCTTCTAAAATTCAATTACAGAAAGTGCAACTTTAAGATAAGTCTGAGAATCTAATACAAAGAGAGAAAGAGATCTTCCGAAATTACCAGCAACGAAAATAATTGTGCTCTTAATTTTGGACATACGTTTCAAGTTTTTTCTTGGACTGTAAATTTAATATACGAGTATATATTTATGAATAAAAATAAAAATCGTAAAAGAAAAAATATTTATTTCAAAGTTCTTTACTTTACAGAGGTAGAAAATCGGATAAGTCACTAATAAAAATTGGACTCGTATTACTGACTGACATAGGGAAGAAGTGTAGCCATTGTGAAGATATCATCAACGACGTATCATACGTTAAGATCATACGTTAAATAAGCACACAATGACAAAATGACTACTATTTTGGTGTCGTGTAGGGTGCATGGGAAAACAGTGGTTTTATTCTGATTTCGTTCCTTAGAACGCTTTAACATTTGGTGACGAAGCTCTCAAATTTAATTCGTTCGTATTGAACCGAACCGTCATAGGGGATGTGAATGGGGTATATCTGTGTGTATGTGTGTGAGAGAGGCAGAAATCGACGTCAAAAGTAGATTGTGTAATTTGATCTCTGCATGTATTTTGTAATTTCAAAACTAGTATAACTTTTTTGTTTAAGAATAATAGTGGGTACTTTAAAAGCAAAAGTTTCATTATTTATGAAGACCTTTATTGGCGTTTCAAAATATTCCCGACATAGGGGGGTAGAAAACGAGATGACAGAGGTCACTTATCGAATTTGACTTCGGAGTCAAAAGTGACATATGGACGAAATGTAGCCCTTGCTAAAACTCAGACAACGATATGCTTCCCGTTACGATCGGACATCAAATGGCAACGCAGGATAATTAAATTAAAAGGGCGTCATGTAGGGTGCACAGAAAAAAAAAAATTTTGTTTCCCCGGAATTGTCTCTAGATAATCTTCAAATCTAGGGGGTGACCGGTGCAACTTTTTTTTGCGACCCACTCTAATGGACATGGCTAAATCGTCATAGATTTTCACGACGATCAAGAATTTGTATACGTTATGGGGTCGCGGATCAATATTTCCAGGTAAAATAACAAGTTAGTATACCCCCATCCTATGGTGGAGGGTATACAAGTTACACGAAAACTAATTATTATACAAATAATAGACCATATTAGGAAGGTGATGTACATATATGTTTTGGAAAAAATTGCGTAGTGTAACAATTTACCAAAATTAAAAAAAAAAACAATGAAAATTTAATAATATATATGAACTACGCTAATGCCATGCAATCTTCTTCAATAATCTTGATGTACTTTTAACGACCTTTAAAACGTTATACAGAATTTCAGAATCGAGCCATACAATCAAGAGATGCATGCAATTTAATATCAACGCATTTACTGAAATTCTTCGATATTTAAAAATTTAAAGTGCGAATATCTCAAAAACCAAAATTTAAAGATTTTTTTCTGAACACCCATTACAAACGGTTTTTAGTGAGTGATGTTTTTTTACATTGTCAAGAAAATCGGAACCACTTTGAAATTTTGTTGTCGAATATCGTACCGTTTGGCATGGAATGACTCATATATTACAAATATTCAATGAATTTTTGTTTAAACAAGTTATCCGTTTTATTTCCTTTCTTTTAAAGATAGATAGCGCAAAGATTCTTAACCGAAAACTACGCATAATCTGGTAGCGCATGTGCGTTAGTAATAGGAACAAACAATAAATATGGGCATTTCTCCAATGTCGAATGCGACATTCGTACGCATTCAAAGTGAAAAAAACATGCCAAAATATTATTTAATTTTGACAAAAGGAGAAACTTATAGCTCTTGATTAGCACTACAATTGGTGCTTGACATTCAAAGGTTGATAATAAATGATTTTTAATATATTCAATATATTTATTTTCACAAAAAAAAATAATTTTTCTTATGTTCGTTAAATGTAAATCGAGATTTAAAAGAGGGGTCATTAATCAAAACATAACATGCAATACAAGTGTTTAAAACATAAATTTTGCAATTTTTCGACTTTGCACTGGAATTTTTCAATATATGTTAAAAATAAATGATTTTTTTGGGAAATTTAGTTAAATTTGATTGATTCCCTATAAAAAAGTGCAAACAACATACTTTTATAGACTTTAAATTTTTTAGCTGCGGTTGACATCTCGTTGGAAATGCCCATACAACGTTTACGATTTGTACAAGCTATATGGGTTTCAAAAGAATTCGCTCTAAATTTCAATCGAAACAAGTTATTTGTTTCATTTATAATTTTCTAATAAGAAACAATATGTCTGTCGTCGGATAGAAATCAATCAATTTAAATCCAGTTAAATCAAACAAATTGTCTTTGTATCCAATCATTGTGCAATGTGTGTGGATGTATATGTCTAAGAGTTTCTGGTATTTAGTAAATTTCCCGTCAAGTCTCTAGGCAAGTAGCGCTTCGCAGAGAAAGGGGGAGAAAAAAAAACCGAAGAGTATCAAATCCAGTAAGGACAATAAAAATAGAAGGATACTGCGCCACTGGAATCATTTAGACAAGCTAGAGAAATGCCGATAAAAAGGCAACACAAAAGGATATAACGAAACAAACAAACTAACACACAAACAAGAAAGCAGAGATGGAAGGCTTTTCAAGCGAATACTTACTGCATCCTTGTTCGTCAGAATTATCACCACAGCCAGCCCTGTGATTGCACTTCAATGAAAAACTGATGCACAGTAAGAAGAACGAAACTGATCCAGGCGGTGCCTTTGCATCCCTCTTCATCACGAGCACTGCGGTAATCCAAATAGCCATCAGAACAATTTTCCGTGGGCACCTATGGATCGGTCAAACGACTTCCATCCGAGGGTGGCAAACCGGCCGTTTGACATTTTCTATAAGCTGTAGTGCAGTTCCAACGACCAGTCCAAAAACCAAAGGCAATGAAACGCAAGTGGCCATGGCAGTGTCAGTTGGATGGTTAAACAATCCGGTTGCCAATACAAACCACATGCGCGCACACACAGGCGCATACAAGAGAAATATTTACAGAAGTTGCAAAGAAATTGAAAATCCGAAAAAATGCAACGAATGAAGCAATGAGAGATTGGCATACGCCATTCAATATCATCAAGAGGGAGATTATATATAGAGTTGTGTACACTCATATATATATATATATACAATATACATATATATTATTGACAAATTATTGCATCAGATAGTATAGCACGTTCAATGCATGAAGTTGTTTTATATAACCATAAGGAAAACACAATACACATACAAACATATCCAGATACTCGTACACTGATAGAAAAAGCTTCGTCATGACGACGAATTTGTACATCATCACGATTATGTTTTCGTCAAAAGTCAGCTAACGTACGGAATAATCCCCTTGATGAATTTGTTCATCACCATGCCGAATCTCTGTTTCCAAAAACTTTCGTCCTCAGGATGATCACATTTCGTCCCTCATCAATTCATCACCACGACGAATTCATGTCCCCGACTATTTAAATTTTAAAAATTTCAATAAATATTTTTCTGGTTTTAGACCATTAAAAACGGTATGGAAAATAAAATTAATTGACTGCTTTGCCAGGATCAGTTGTGATTATTCGGTTCGAAACGCAGTTCTTATCAGGAAAGGCTTAAAGAAAACGAACGAGAAATATTGATTAATTCTGATATTTTAAATCAAAAATAATCTCATCAAGTAATGTATTTGCCAACAGACGAATCCCATTCATCACCACGACGAATACCATTCATCACCACGATGAATTCCATTCATCACCACGATGAATTCCATTCATCACCACGATGAATTCCATTCATCACCACGACGAATCCCATTCATCATCACGACGAATCCCATTCATCAGCACGACGAATCCCATTAATCATCACGACGAACTCTATTCGACAATTCCATTCATCACCACGACGAAACTTTTACAACAAATTATTTAACTAAGGTAATCACAACGCATATAGAACAGTCCAGTTAAACACAAACAGTAAATTGATTGCTTCGTTATATCATATTTTCAGAAAAATGGCCAAATAAATATTTTTGTGGTGGGAATGAAACCTTATTCCGAAAATTCCGAAATCGCCAAAAACATGGGTTGATGATAGTGTTCGTTCTATTGACGTACAAAAACATCGCATGTACGAAACTTTTCAACACCAGTTCGAAGATATATTGACGAAACTGATTTGTCATGGTGAAGAACGATTTTTCTATCAGTGTATGTATGCATTTTTGTTTGTATTTGTCCAGGGAGTAGAGTCATCACCATCAAGAGTTCCCCCGAAGACGGGCAAGAATGTCAAACAGATAATTTTTGTTGACATAAGAAAAATTATATGCAAAAGAAACAATCGACAGTTGCCGATAAAACAATCATGAAATGGGTACACAAACAAAACGGAATCGTAAATGATTGTTGAGTTCATATTGACACAACAACGGCAGGAGCAGAAGCAGCACCGCAGCAATGGGAAAGGCAATGGTTACGGCAATGGTGAGCGTGGCCAAAAGTACCTGCGGTCAATGTTGGCATTTTTTAATTTGTTTGCACAAATCGATGAAAAACAGTTAGATTAGAAAGCACATACAATATGTTTTAGATACTTTTAGCCATTTCTGATATTTTGTGCTTCGAACTTGAAGTTGAGTTCCTCTGTATATTTATCACATAAAATTATTTTAAAATGTTCATGATTATTTAAGGGTTCGAATTAATAGTTATTCATAAATAATGGCACTTCCTGTAACACTATGCAACAAAAAAATGTTTGTGTCCGAGACCTAAACACATGTTTTTAATAGATTGAGGCATACTATTTTTGAAGACAAAACAATTTTTTATGGTAAAGTTTTTTTTTTAAATGTTTTCTAAAATTTTAATTTTCATGGATGTTCCCTTTAATATTTGGACCATATCGAGCCCTAACCGCCAAAAAGTCGTAAGCGCCACCATGATTTACTTTTAAAGTGTTGAGGGAAATCATTTACTTATGACAAATGGCATCATGTTTCCGAAATTTATAGCTGTAACATGTACCGTTATACTAAATTTCACAGTTATATAAACAGATGTATACATTTCATATGCATTTAAACAAAAAATAATCGCAAAAGAAACCTTCTCCCATAATTTTTTGTGAGTGGCGCTTACGTCTTTTTGGCGGTTATGGCTCGATATTATTTGAAGTATAAGCGAAAAAATCGGGATACTATTTCAATTAAAGGAAATTATAAGGGCTGGAAATGCTGAAAACATGAGTTTTACGTAGAAAAGGGAGTTTAGCAACTGTCGTTAAAATAAATAGAAAAATTTGATTTTTTTCCAAAATTAATTTTTTGCTAGCACGAAAAAATCCTTAGATAATAGACAAATTGGCAAAAAATTGTTTGTTCCATTTCTTGAAAGCAATTATCCTATATGTATAAATTATGACACATATTGTAAAAATAGGGAAATTCAAAAATATAATTTTTCATATTTTTTATCCCCTCACTTTAGAGAGGAGGGTATACGAGTATATCATTTGCTACGAGCCAAAAGTGTAACACATCGAAGGAGTGTCCTAAGACCCTAAGTATGTTCGGCGGATATCCGTTTTGAGTTATTTTATGTCGAATGAGCAATGTCCGTCCGTCTGTCTGTCTGCTGGCTGGTGCGCACGATAACTCTCGAAAGGAGTAACTGATTGACTTTAAATTTGGTATGTGGTAATATTTTTCTCTATCTCAGGCTAAGTTCGAAGATGGGCCATATTGGTCCACTCCTTCTAGTACCTCCCCCACAAAGGGTTAACATTTAGTGAAATATTGATTATTTAATAACTTCTATACTACTTATTTGAATCCTTTTAAATTCTACACATAATATTAGTATATTAGTCACTATTACATCGCGAAAAATTGGCGAAATTGCCACGCCTCTCTTGGAACCTCCCACACAAATGGACATTTGTGTACCAAAAGCTAACAGCTTTTACCTTAATACCAGTGCATACAAATAATTGAAATTTCGTACAGTGCAATGCTTTTATAGTATCTAGAGGATAGAGAAAAGTGGCCGTTATTGGCACGCCCCTTTTGGTACCTCCCACAAAAATGGACCATTTTGCAACAAAAGTTTACTGCGTATAACTTTAATACGAATCACACAAATACTTAAAGTGTTCTTCAGTGTAATGTTTTATAGGACATACAATCCAGTGAAAAATTTGGTACGGCCCTTTTGGTACCTCCCACACCAATATACCATTTTTCATAGCATATAACATGCAATTTAAATTGATAATAATTTAATTAAAACAAAAAATAAATAAATTTACTAATATTTTTTCGGTCAAGGTGAGGGGATTCTTAAGTCGGTTTACCCGACTGAATTTTCTTACTTGTTTGTTTTGGCAATTTTGTTTGGGAAGTACCAAACGGGGCGTGACAATAACGCCCATTATATATGTATATAATATACTATGGGTACACTGATGAAAAAGCTTCGTCATGACGACGAATTTGTACATCATCACAATTTCGTCAAAAGTCAGCTAAAGTACGGAATAACCCACTTGATGAATTTGTTCGTCACCTTTGCGAATCTCTCTTTCCAAAAACTTTCATCGATGATCACATTTCATCCCAACGATGAATCAAGTTCATTGCCATGAAGAATCCCATTCATCACCACGACGAATTCCATTCATCACCACGACGAATTCCATTCATCACCACGACGAATCCCGTTCATCATCACGACGAATCCCATTCATCACCACGACGAACTCCATTCATCACCACGACGAACTCCATTTATCACCACCACGAATCCCATTCATCATCACGACGAATCCCATTCATAACCACGACGAACTCCATTCATCACCATTATAAGATTTTTTGAATTAAATTTTTACAACAAATTATTTAACTAAGGTAATCAGAACCCATGTAGAACAGTACAATTAAGCACAAACTATAAATTGATTGCTTCGTTTTATCATAATGGAACCTTATCGTTCCCTCGACGAATTTTGAAATCACCAAAAACATGAGTTGATGATCGTGTTTGTTCTATTGACGTACAAAAACATCACATGTACGAAAATTTTCGTCAACAGTCTGAAGATATATTGACGAAACTGATTCGTCATGTTGACGAACGGTTTTTCTATCAGTGTACTATAAAAATCTTACACTATACAAAATTTCAGGTATTTGTATTTTTGTGCAGAATGTTCCATTTGGGAGGTAACAAAAGGGGCGTGGCAACTTCGCCCATTTTTCTCAAGATGATAACGACCAAGAAACTACAGGATGGTTAATATGTATTGCAACCAACTTCAGGTTGCTATAATTTCTAAAGCTTACAAAAGCATTTTGATCTATTGCATTCAGAAAAAAAGTTATTCGTGATGGAATTAATGCGTGATAGTGTGATTGCTTTATATTTGGGTGGAAAAACACAAGTGGCTATCGTTAGAGCCCTCCAGCATTTAAATGTGAATAAATCTTTTGTCGTGATACTGGCAGTGTTGCATCGCGTCCAAAAAGTGGACGAAAAAACGGTAACAACACCAGAAAGGTCCCAAAAATGAATGCCAGATTTGATCAAAATCCACGCCGCAGTGGTAGAAAAATTGCTCGTGAGCTGAACATATCGCGAGAACGGATACAACACATATTAAAAAATTACCTTGGACTAAAGCCATTGAAGTTCCAAAAAGTGCAAGAGCTCACCTATGCACAAAAAAAGTTAGACTGGAAAGAGCCATGGAGTTGCTTCGCTTGTACGAAAGTGGCCAGTTACCGAATTTGGTTTTCTCCGATGAGAAGCCATTCCAAATTGAGCAGTTTGTGAACAAACAAAATGATCGGGTTTACTTGCCAAAGAGGTCAGCTGAAAATTTACACCTTCGATTGGCCACCAGAACTCAAGCGCCGCCGATGGCAATGGTGTGGGCCGCCGTAACGGCCGATGATCGCTCCCCGCTCGTATTCATCGACCATGGGGTCAAAATAAATGCCGAATATTATCGGGAAAATGTCCTAAAGACAGTATTGAAGCCCTGGGCAGACAAACATTTCGGCCGCAGACCATGGACAATCCAACAGGACTCAGCACCATCGCACTCAGCACGGGTCAACCAAGAATGGCTTAAAAAGGAGGTTCCTCGCTTCATTTCTATCGCACAATGGCCACCAAGATCTCCGGATCTCAATCCGTTGGACTTTTGCGCCTGGGGCATTTTAGAGAGTAAGGTTCGCACTAAAAAATACCAAAGTATTGATCATCTCAAGACGGCGCTTCGCCGGGAATGGGCCAAAATACCGCAGAGCCACTTTCGTGCAGCGTGTGATGGCTTTGTCGGCCGTTTGAAGGCCATAATTCGTGCCAAAGGTTGCAAATTCGAACAAATCTAGACTGTTTCTTAAATTTTATGTTATTTCCGACATTTTTTGCTTCTGAACAAAAAAATTTAAAAAAAATTAAAAAAATATAGCGCTTTACTTTGTTGCATTACATATCAGCCACCCTGTAATACTGTATGTGGAATGGTTAAATATTCTGAGCAGTAGCATATAAGTTATGAGATAATCAATATTTCACTAAATTTTGACCCTTTGTGGGGGAGGTACTCGAAGGAATGGGCCAACATAGTCCATCTTTCACCTTAGTCTGAGATAGAAAAAAATATTGACACATACCAAATTAGAAGTCAATCGGTTAATCCTTTCGATAGTTATCGTGCGCACCAACCAGACAGACAGACGGACAGGCTGATGGACATTGCTAAAATGACTTAAAATGGCCCAAAACTCTTAGGTCACTCCACAGATATGTTACACTTTTGATTCGCAGCATTTGATATATACCATTTTTCACAATAGTGGGTGTATAAAAACCGGATTATGTATGTTGAAATTCTCTTATTTCTACCAAAAGTGCTATAATTTCTACACTTATCCATAGATTTTCCTCAAGCAGACATTGTGTTCTTCGTTAGAATGCTTGCTTCCAAATTCTTTATTCTTGACAGCTTTTTCATGCTAGCAAAACAGGATTTAAAAAAAATCTAATCATCTTTTTCCACGTTAAAGTGTCATTACTAACATTTGTAGTTCTCATTATTTCTTTTAATTAAAAGTATATCCGAGCTTTATCGAGCATATACTTCAAAAAATATGGTCCAAATACTAAAGAACCTTCCAAGAAAATGGGCATTTTAAAGAAATTTTTTTTTTTAAAAAAATGTATATTACATTTTTATTTTTTCGTGTTTAGTACACCATATTACACCAGAAGATGTTATGTACAGCCCTTCGACAAAAGTATTGTTGCATAGTGTAATTAGATGTTGTACAACAATGTAGTTGCAATACGACACCATTATTTTTTGGTCTAAATATAACTCATGAAGAAAGTACCGTTAGGATAAATTGAATGTACAGAACTATACGCGTGTTTTTGAAGTATACCGTTTTGAGTGGACCGAAAAAACAATTTATCACGACAGTTTACCATCGATATTTTTTGGTTTGTAGCTATGAAGTAGTAGTTTTAAAGTTGTTTAGGAGTCCAGGATTTGAGCTGGACTTGCCTTTCGAAAAAAAGAAATCTTTGTTTAATTTCACAATCTTTATTTTTTCATTTAATTCATTGGGTTTGGGTATGTACATATGTATGTGTATGTGTTTTTTGATGTTTTAGCAATTTCAAAATTTTTTGTTTCAATTTGTGTTGTTCTTACTTGTTTATTAATTTATTTCTATTATTAATCTATTTGTTCTTAATCTAATTGTTAAACTTTGGGTCGTTCGAGTTCACTGTGATATTTCTATGTACTTCTTTTTAAATGTAAAAACTAACACTTGTAATTATTTAACTTATTTAAACCGGGGAAAAAACTAATCACGGGGGAGAGGCGCACGAGTTTGGTTTAAGGATCGGTAAAAGACTGATTACTTGTGCTTGCCATCCATCTCTTCTAAGCTCACCCAACGACTTTCGTTAAGCTACAGATGGCAAGCGACAAGTAAACAAATAAACAAAAGAGAAATTAGAGTAATGAGTGCTTTAGAGTGATGAGTGCTTTAGAGTGATGAGTGCATAAGTTATGCATGTATGGGCATATAAATGCATTTGCATTTATACACCTACACATATAGTGGACGTTTCACACTGATGTTCAAAAGTGAGATGTCACCTTTGAACATTCTCCCCCCCCGTGATATAGTGTAGATTATTCTATCTTAAACTAGCTTAATCTAAAACTGCAGCTCATTTGGCTCCCGTGGATGAAAACCCCATCCAGTTTTGGGGCCTGTCACGGATCCAAGGCTTGAATAAGAAATGTTGATGGAAATGCGATGGCGGGTCTGAGTAGGGTCGAAGTGGTCGGGTACTGGATACCACAGCATCTGTCTTCAGGGTTCTCCTCGTGTCGTATAACGGTACTTCGTGAGTTGGATGAGTCACGACGCTGGGTTGGGCTAGGCAACTGAGAAACCTTATCTAGAATAGAAGAGATGTGAGTACCAAGTTCTTCTACATAAAAATAAATTGTAAGTCAATCTGAAAATAGTTTGACGATTTTCGTTATCGGTCGACTAATTACACCGTTAGCTGTCCGAATGTCAACGACCCTAATGTTTTGATCAGTTCCAAGGTAAGTTCTTTCTATACGACCTAATTTCCATTCAGTCGGGGCCAATCTCTCATCTTTAATTACAATCAAATCGGCTTCCTTTACATTTTCTGTTTGATACTTCCACTTATATCGACGATGTAGCTCATTTAAATACTCAGTTTTCCATCTTTGGCAAAAATAGTGAGAGATAATCTTTAATCGTTTCCATCTGTTGGCTAGGGTGAGGTTTCCGTCTGAAACATCTGGTTCTGCTGGGGTCAAAATTGAAGTACCAATCAGAAAATGAGCTGGGGTGAGAGGATGTAAGTCGGAAGGGTCGTCGCTGGCTGGACTTAGGGGTCGAGAGTTAAGACAGGCTTCAATTCGCGCTAAAATGGTCGCGAATTCTTCAAAGGTAAAATTCATTTGCGGTATAAATTTTCGTAGATGTGTTTTGAATGATTTAACTCCCGCCTCCCATAATCCTCCCATATGAGGGGCACCGGGAGGAATAAAACTCCATTCTAAATTTTGATAAACATTGTTCTGGGTGGCGTCTTTTTGCAGATTCTTCATAAACTCTAGCCTATCTTTTTTTATTAATTCTGCTGCTCCTACAAAATTAGTCCCATTATCTGAGTAGATCTTGGCTGGGCTTCCTCGTCGCCCAATAAAGCGAGATAAAGCGGCTAAAAAAGATTGAGTTGATAGATCACTAGTGGGTTCTAAGTGAATTGTTTTTGTGGAAAAGCAAACGAAGACGCAAACATAACCCTTTGTTATTAAACAAGCTCTTCCTGTAAAATTCTTTATGTTGAAGGGTCCTGCAAAATCTACTCCTGTATTGGTAAAAGGTCGAGTCAGCATAGTTCGCTGGGGCGGAAGTGAGGCCGTAATTTGCGTTTGAGTCTGGTGTTTATACAAAACACAAGTTTGACAATTATGAATTACCTTCTTGATTAAGGGCTTCAATTTAAATATCCAAAATTCAGACCTGATTACTCGAGTCATGAGTTGATTTCCGCCATGCATCGTAATTTTGTGAATAAATTCCACTAACAAAAGGGCTAATCTCGATTCGTATGGGATAAGAATGGGATGGCGCTCGATATATGTAAGTGCTGGGGACTGAACAAGGCGGCCATTTGCCCTAATGATTTCTTTTGAATCAATGAATGGATTGAGAGATAAAAGACTGCTACTAGATGAGAGTCTTTTCTTTTGGGTTAACGCTAAATACTCCTCTGCGAAATAACGCTTCTGTGTTAAAACAATAAGACGATCTTTGATATCTTGGATCTCACCGTGGGTGATTTCTGCTGAAGAAATTCTAAGTCGGGTCCGATTGACGCCGGTATTTCTCCAAAAACGAATTGCAAATGCTAAGACTTTGTATGCCCTAGATAGAGAAGAAAATCTATCCAAAGGATCTTCAACTGTTGTGGTCGCGAAAACTTTAACTGCCTTTGCTTCTAACTCTGTGTCGCTCATAATGTCGTGTATAGGCCATCGGTCTTTTGGAAACTTCAGCCATTGGGGTCCAGTCCACCACAAATGATGTGACTGCAAATCATTTGGCGAACATCCTCGACTGGCTACATCAGCTGGGTTGCTTTCTGAATCTATGTGCTTCCAATTTTCGTTGCCTACATTATCTAAAATATCTGAAATTCTATTTCCTACAAAGGCACTCCATGAACACGGTGGTTTTTTGAGCCATGCTAGCACGATCGTTGAGTCGGTCCAAAAGTGTGTTGAAATATTTTCAATTTGTAGTTGGGAACCACCGCTGTGGTTAATTTTGCTAAGAGAACGGCTCCGCATAATTCTAATCTAGGCAGAGATATTTTTTTGATGGGTGCTACTCGAGTTTTCGCTGCCAAAAGAAACGTGTCGACTGTTTGATCTAAATGTTCTACTCTAACATAAAGAGTCGCGGCGTAAGCGCTTTCTGAAGCGTCACAAAAACCATGTACTTCAATTTTACTTGAGGGTTTGAATCTGATCCACCTAGGTACTGAAACTGAATCTATTGAAGGACAATTTTTTATGAAATTCTTCCAATTCATTCGAGTGATGGGCTTCAACGCGTCGTCCCAATCTACTTTATCCAGCCAGACTTGCTGCATGATAAGTTTCGCTACGATGATTACTGGAGCCAGCCATCCACATGGGTCGAAAAATTTGGCAATTGTTGAAAGGACTTCTCGTTTGGTGCATAATTCCCTTTCTTCCGTGGGTGGTGATGTGAACGTAAAGTTATCAGCCGAAATGTTCCATCGGATACCTAGAGTCTTCGTTGAAGTTCCTTCCGAAATATCCAACCAATTGACCGGCAAGAGTGAGTCAGGTGGCAGATCGCGAAGTAGATTGGGGTCGTTTGAACTCCATTTTCTCAATTCAAAACCTGCTGAGTCCATGGCTGCTACTAATTCTTTCATAGACTTAAGGGATTCTTCTACAGTGTGACCTCCAGCTAAAACGTCGTCGACATATAAATTTTGTTTTATAATTTCCGAACCTAATGGGTATGTTTCTTTAACATCTTCTGCCAATTGAATTAGGGTCCTAAGAGCGAGAAATGGGGCGCAATTAATTCCGAAAGTGACTGTCGAAAGTTCAAAGTCTTCAACTGGGTCATTTGCTGATTTTCTAAAAAGAATTCTTTGAAATGGGGCCTGACTTGGGTCGATTTGTATTTGACGATACATTTTGGTAACGTCCGCGTTGAATACATATCTAAAAAACCTCCATTTTAAAATCTGCAATACTAAATCCTGTTGAAGAATTGGCCCTGGATGTAAAATGTCATTAAGACTTTTCTTATTTGATGTGGGACTTGACGCATTGAAAACTACCCTAAGTTTAGTAGTAACCCTATCTGGTTTAATAACTGCATGATGCGGCAAATAGTAGTGAGGGGTCTTCTCGATTTCCTGGGGTCTCAGTTTCCGCATGTGTCCAAGTTCCAAATATTCCATTATCCCTGCGTCGTATTGAGATTTAATTTCGGGCGTTTTTTGCAACTTTCTTTCCATTCGATAGAATTGCGCCATTGCGATATTTCGAGATGCTCCAAGTTCAGCACAAGATTTGAACGGCATCGTGACAATATATCGTCCATCTTCATTTCTTCGCGTTGTATTTTTGAAATTTGTTTCGCAAAAGGTGTCTTCTGCTGACCTCAAAACTTTTTTTGGGGTCTCCTCCACCTCCCAAAAACGTGTGAGAATTTTCTCTATCGAAACTGTATTGTAAAGTGAAATTTTCCTATCATTTGTGTTTGATTTTTCAAGGGGTCCGCCCACTATCCAGCCAAAAACGGTTTTTTGCGCTAGTAAAGATCCTATAGATTTCATTGGAGCTCCTACTGTGTAAATTAAGGGTCCTATGTCTAAACCTATCAGAAGATCTATTGGTCGGCTTTCGTAAAAACGAGGATCTGCTAACTCGAGTTGAGTTGTTTCTCTATGTTGATTTTTATCTAGGGTGCGCGACGGCAAATTAGAAGGAAGGGACTTCAAAACGGGTGCCCAAACTTCCAATTCAAAACTAGGGTTTGTACGAGAACAAAGGTTAAAAAGACAAGCTTTTGTTGAAGTTTCTGAAACGGTTTCACTTAAACCGGTAACATGAACAAGATTCTTCCTAGTTGGAAGCTTCAATTGGTTTGTAATCTTCTCTGAAATAAATGTTGATTGAGATCCAGGGTCGATAATCGCTCGTGCGTCATATCGTTGCCCTCTAGATTCAATTTGAACAATCGCTGTGAAGAGTAGTGTTTCCTTCGATTGCTGCTGGCTAAGTTGTGAATTTTCCTTGAGAGTTAGAGTCGTTATACTAGGAGTTTGAAAACTAGGTGTGGACTGTAAACTAGGAGTGGATTGTACTAGGGTGGTTAGAGCTGCCGCACTGGTACTAGGTCGTACGTCATCTCTAACCGGTTGTGAATTTGTAGGTCGGGCCTCGTTACCCTTATGTAATAAAGTGTGATGTCTTTGATTACATTCCCTACACGTGAAACGACTCTTACAATCTCTTACACCATGATCCGAAGTGATGCAGTTGTAACAAAGATTGTGCAGTTTTACTAAGTGAATGCGATCATTCACGTTTTTCTCAAGGAATTGTGGACAATTTCGTAACAAATGGTTTGCCTTGCAAATTTGGCAACTCGGTCCATTTGTACGACTACTAGGTTGCGTAGATGTGCTAAATCTGTTGCTATTGTTGAATCTTCTTTGCGAACTTTGAGTCTGTTGCGCAACATTAGTTTGAAATGACTTAACCCTATTTTCCTTCCTACTATAATCGGGTCTAGGCTGATTATTTTTGGAGAAATGGGGCTTAATATTTCCTACAGATTCTAAAGTTTTGAACTTGTGTGTCAAAAATTCATTCAAATCTTTCCAAGACGGTAGTATGGAACAGTCTTCCAAACCGTTTTCAAATTCTTCTAAGAAATTTCTCGGCAGTTTCGTAGAAGTAAGGTAAACTAAAATTGGGTCCCACCCCTTTACATCTACCTTGAGTGTCTCTAGTGTCTGAACGCAACCATCTATAGTGCGTTGAAGTTTTTGGATCGAAGATCCTGAATCTGCCGAAACTTGTGGTAAACTAAGTAGAGTCTTTAGTTGTTCATTTACTTGCATTCGTTTATTCTCGTATCTGTTTTCTAAGTTTTTCCATGCTAGATCAAAACCTTCATTTGTTAGTGGTACGTTACTAATAATTTCCCGTGCCTCCCCCGCGGTTTTTTGTTTTAGATGAAAAAGTTTTTCTACTTTACTAAGTCTAGAATTATTTCTGTACAAGGCCGAAAACAAATCCCGAAAAGTAGGCCAAGCGCTGTATCCTCCATGAAATGTGTCGGTGTCGCATGGTGGTAAACGTAACGATAGATGGTTGTGTGGCTCAACTGTTTCCTTTTTTCGGGTCTCCGATTCTCGTTCGAACTTTTCCTGCTGCCTTTCGTCGGTTAGTGCTAAAATTTCTCCATTTACTGCGCTTAAACATCGTTTGTATGTCTCTAATGCCTCTTTATAATGGGTCCTCAAATTTGATTTATCGATTGGGGCCTCATCTTTTTCGGGAACACGGTCTCTACAATCTAAATAGGCCCTTTTCACTTGATCCCAAACAGAGTTCAATTCTACACGTGTCACTTCTAATGAGTGAATATTATCATCGGTGCTAGTAGCAGAGTAACCACTCTCAAAGTCTATCAGGTCATTTACGCAATTTACAAATTTATCACGTAAAACTTTATCCATATTTCCTCCTTCTTAAATATTTTCTTTGTCAAATTTTAAACTGGCTAAAATTTCAAGAAACTTTTAAAATTGAGCTTTTCTTTTAACAATTTCTGTAAAAACTTACTTTGCCAATATTTGCAAAATAATTTCAGAAAAACGCTAAATATTTGTTGAATGGGGCCAATCTTTTACAGTCCGACTTTTTTTTTTTCACGAATAGATATAAATAATGGCAGTTTACTTTGAACTTGTGTCGTTTGTGCGAAAAGTAAGAAATTTTAGCGATAATAATTTTTATAGACCTGGGTCTTTTAGAAAAAAAATTATATAAATAAAAATTTGGACGAAAGTAATTCTTTGTCGGCTAGTGTACTCTCAAAAAAAATTATCAATCAACTCTTCTTTGACAAAACAAAAAAAATAAAAAAAGCGTAGGAAAGTGATTTTTCTATCAGAAAAAATTCAATCAAATCAAAAAACAAATTTTGTAAGAAAGTGTTTTTTGCAAATTTATAACAAACAAAAAAACAAACTTTGTAGGAACGTGTTTTTTCAAAAAAAAATACCCAAATTTTGTATGGAGGTGTTTCACTTAATAGATTTTTCGAGCAAATTTATTTTTCGTAGTAAAGTGTAATTTCCAAAAAATTAGCACTTAATAAATTTCTGAACAAATTTATTTTTCGTAGTAAAGTGTAATTTCCAAAATTAGCACTTAATAAATTTTTTGAGCAAATTTATTTTTCGTAGCAAAGTGTAATTTCTAAAAATTAGCACTTAATAAATTTCTGAGCAAATTTATTTTTCGTAGTAAAGTGTAATTTCCAAAAATTAGCACTTAATAATTTTTTCGAGCAAATTTATTTTTCGTAGTAAAGTGTAATTTCCAAAAATTAGCACTTAATAAATTTTTCGAGCAAATTTATTTTTCGTAGTAAAGTGTAATTTCCAAAAATTAGCACTTAATAAATTTTCGAGTCAAATTTATTTTTCGTAGTAAAGTTGAATTTCCAAAAATTAGCACTTAATAAATTTTTGAGCAAATTTATTTTTCGTAGCAAAGTGTAATTTCCAAAAATTAGCACTTAATAAATTTCTGAGCAAATTTATTTTTCGTAGTAAAGTGTAATTTCCAAAAATTAGCACTTAATAAATTTTTCGAGCAAATTTATTTTTCGTAGTAAAGTGTAATTTCCAAAAATTAGCTCTTAATAAATTTTTCGAGCAAATTTATTTTTCGTAGTAAAGTGTAATTTCCAAAAATTAGCACTTAATAAATTTCTGAGCAAATTTATTTTTCGTAGCAAAGTGTAATTTCCAAAAATTAGCACTTAATAAATTTTCGAGTCAAATTTATTTTTCGTAGTAAAGTGTAATTTCCAAAAATTAGCACTTAATAAATTTTTCGAGCAAATTTATTTTTCGTAGTAAAGTGTAATTTCCAAAAATTAGCACTTAATAAATTTTTCGAGCAAATTTATTTTTCGTAGCAAAGTGTAATTTCCAAAAATTAGCACTTAATAAATTTCTGAGCAAATTTATTTTTCGTAGTAAAGTGTAATTTCCAAAAATTAGCACTTAATAAATTTCTGAGCAAATTTATTTTTCGTTGTAAAGTGTAATTTGCAAAAATAAAAATAAATTTCAATAAATGTAAATTATTGTGTTAGTTCTGTTTAGCTTTTGCCGAAATGTCCGTCCGATCCCATCAACCATCAAACCATATGTTCTTTCATTCCTTTCTTTACGGCTGAAATTATGTTTTCCTACTTCTCCCTTTTTTTCTATTTCACAAAAAAATCCAGTGGTACATTAACCTTTGGGTTCCCTAATCAAGGCAAGAAGTGAAAACGAATGAAAAGACAACGAGAAACCAACGAAAAAAAAATCCGCTACCTATGGTCTCATATGCATCGATGTACATAGACTGGTGTTGTTGTTGTTTTAATGGGTACGAGGGGTCGAGTTGAAAGTGTCGGCACAGGAACTTTTTTATCAAATATATCAAGATTTTCGCGTTAAATCGGTTGGAAACTACAGCAATGCTGATTTGTAGCACAAACCACACATATTAATGGCAATAGAGATTAAAAAATCGTAAATTTTTTGACATTTTTCAATAGGGTTTTTCTATTGAATCTAAAGCAATACGAGGGTCGTTCAAAAAGTTGGAACACGTATTTTCTAAAGCAAAAAAAATAAATTTATTTTTTCTTTTTAATTTATTGATTGGGATTGATTTTAGCGTCTCCAAAGCATCAGCTAATATCATACGGTCGATTTCTCCCTCAGAAAATCGCATATAAAGAAGGAAAAAAAAAATATTTTTTTTCTCTAAGTTGCAAACTTGATGTTTAAAGTACCCAAAAATCACGAAGTAATTTGTAGGGTTCTCAAGCCAGTCAGCGGATGAGTCGAGCCAATAAAAATCTTTCCTTTTTTTTTTTCTTTTGAGCAGCTAATAATAATAGTAATAAGAATAAAAGTAAGCTTAATAAATATAACCGCGATTTAAGCAGCCGAAAAAATTCAAGAAATTTTCGCTGTTTTGTTTCGCAAGAAAGTTGTCCGTCCACGCGTTATTCAGCACAAAATTATCTGGAATTCTTGCTGAGGTTTTCGGAATAAGTCAATGGGTGTCCGTCCGCGCGTCCGAAATCTTAATAAACTTATCTTAATAATCGTATCTTAATACTCTTATCTTAATATTCTTATCTTAAAAATAACTTGATGGCATACATCGACTCGACTAGCCGCTGGCTTTCAGAAAAATTCATCAGAATGCGTAATAAATTATTTGAACAAATTATCGAAGGGTTTTCAAAAAGGTTGGGTCGCTATTTTCCTAAAGTTTCGAAAACTAGAAAACAGTAAAAAGTCGCGCGTTGTTACCGAAAAAATCGTTAAAAAACTTTCATAGGTTAGAATGCATGTAGGTTATGCAAGAGGTTAGTATATATGTAGAAGGGTATGTATGTGTAGCAATGTGTAGGTATGTAACTGCAAGCTAACTGCACTTATGTATGTATGTATATCAAAGTGCTATGTATATAAGTGCAAGCTAACTGCAGTTAAGTATTCAGTTATTTTTGTATATATGTAAAAGAAGAAAAACCAAGCCAGCGTCGTACATAGGGCCAGACCCGCCAAAATCTCCTTCATATATCAATATGGCGGAGTTCAAAAAAAATCGTTTTGGCACCCTATGTAACAACGCTACTTGCACTAATTTTGGGTACTCACTTTGATCCTATTATGTATTTGGGGTACCTGGTGTTGTTGGCGTTGGTCGATGGTTGTTCCTTCCTTCCTTCTAGGGGTTCAAGCGTGATGTTGTTGGGATGTGTTTCCAAGGCTCCTTGTAGGGTCTTGTGTTGCTGGCTTGTGTTGGGTCACTTTGAATCTTTGGGTCACTGGTTTTGTGGGTCACTTTTTTCTTTTGTTTAATCGCGCCGAACCGATTTTTTATTTTAACCGATCTTGCACAATGCTCACGGTGTTTGAATTTTAAATATTTTTTAAAACACTTTTTTGTTTTAATTGCACTACACACGTCGATATTTTTGTTTTTTAATTATTTAAAAAAACGCACTTTTTTATCCGGCTCGAAGGACCAAATGTTTAGGAGTCCAGGATTTGAGCTGGACTTGCCTTTCGAAAAAAAGAAATCTTTGTTTAAATGTTTAATTTCACAATCTTTATTTTTTCATTTAATTCATTGGGTTTGGGTATGTACATATGTATGTGTATGTGTTTTTTGATGTTTTAGCAATTTCAAAATTTTTTGTTTCAATTTGTGTTGTTCTTACTTGTTTATTAATTTATTTCTATTATTAATCTATTTGTTCTTAATCTAATTGTTAAACTTTGGGTCGTTCGAGTTCACTGTGATATTTCTATGTACTTCTTTTTAAATGTAAAAACTAACACTTGTAATTATTTAACTTATTTAAACCGGGGAAAAAACTAATCACGGGGGAGAGGCGCACGAGTTTGGTTTAAGGATCGGTAAAAGACTGATTACTTGTGCTTGCCATCCATCTCTTCTAAGCTCACCCAACGACTTTCGTTAAGCTACAGATGGCAAGCGACAAGTAAACAAATAAACAAAAGAGAAATTAGAGTAATGAGTGCTTTAGAGTGATGAGTGCTTTAGAGTGATGAGTGCATAAGTTATGCATGTATGGGCATATAAATGCATTTGCATTTATACACCTACACATATAGTGGACGTTTCACACTGATGTTCAAAAGAGAGATGTCACCTTTGAACAAAAGTGAATACATTTTATTTGCGAATTTGGCTACAATAAATATTTTAATTTGTTACTTTTTGTGAAAAACTTTGGTTATTTTAAAAATTCAATATTTTGAGAATTTTTTCTTTCCGAATTGAATGAAAATCAAAAGTAATTATATTTCTGGCAATAAAATATGCCGCATATTACTTTTGAAGTATTTTTTTTCATTATTTGCATATTTTATTAGCAACTCCTCAAAAAGGATTTTTTAAGAATAATTTAATCCTTGTGGTAATTTCAGCAATTACATACATTAATTTAAAACACGTTAAAGTTATACTGAGCAATTGAATTTTTGCATTTCGTATATTTCAGTATATGTGGGAGGTGTGCGAGTCCTTTCACGGATTTGGTCCAAAATTTAGTTTTACCTTATTTTGCTATGTTGAATCTCTGAAGTTAGCAATCCCAACCCCAACCAACAGTAACTTTCCTGACTGGTCGCACATACGCTCAACTTTCACTGATGCAGCTACTAACCATCTAGGACACTAGCAACACAAGCGCGTGATATGGATGTCTGATTATACGTGGAGTTTAATTACTGAGCGAAAAGCAGCGAAAAACCTATTAAACTCGGCGAAAACGACCTGGACAGAGCGGTGAAACGCAGTGCTCGCAAGGATAAAAGGACGTCCACAGATCGATTGGCGAAAGGAGCACAAGTCGCGGCTGAAACCCATCGCATAAGAGACCGTACGGTATAACAAAGATACTCGTGAGCAAAACGTTTATATCCTCGCGGCCTCTAAGGAATTGTGATGGAGATGTGGTGACCTCGAAACAAGATCAACTGGCAATATGGAGCGAACACTATTCAAAAATGCTCAGAAAAACCACAAATAGATGGCAGCATATGCAACTGTCAGGAACATACCGTGAGAACCGACATACCCACACACAGTCCATCACTAGCGGCAATAGTAAAAGCAATAGAAGCCCTAAAATATAACTAAGCTCCTGGTGCAGACAACATCTCACCAGAAATGCTACAGGCCGAACCGCTAGTAAGTGCTCAACTACTTCTTCCACTAGTGAAGAATTTCTAGGAAACCGAACGACTGTCACAAGAATTAAGAGAGGGCATCATTGTGAAAATTCCGAAGAAGGGCGTCCTGCTGGAGTGTTCAAACCGGAGAAATAAAATAATAGCGCACATAATAGCAAACCGCCTCGCAAGCTCTCTGAAACCCGACCTTAGATCGAGCATGCTGGATTTCGTCCCCGCAAATCATGTATAGACCACGTCAACAGCCTCCGAGCGGTAGTAGAATAGTCTATTGAGTGGCTATCTCCACTGTACATGATTTTCATAGAATTATAAAAAGCCTCTGGCATACAAAGGGGTACCTCAAAAAATCATATCCCTACTTCAAGAACTATAACGCGGAGCAACGTGCAGAGTTTTACACGGAAATCAACTGAGTGACCAAATAAATATAGCAATAGGAGTGCGGCAAGGATGGGTAATGTCACCACTGCTATTCAATATTGTTTTAGATGCTGTGATGAAAACTGCCACCAACGCGATCAGTGGAATAACATGGAGATTGCAAGGACAACTTTATGACAAGGGTGTGAAGATAAATTCGTGAGTTAAATTCGTCCCACACCCAAGACGCAAACCATGTGGAACGTATTTGTCGTGTGGAACCTATTAAAAAATAAGTTTTTTGGTTAAAAAACGGTAAAAAAAAACTAATAAAATTAAACATGTTCGTTAAAATTATAATAGTTTTAAGCAATTCGAATGTAAATATTCATTAACATACAAAAAAATTTTCTGGCATTGAACGGCTTATTACTCCAAAACTACAATACATAAAAGGGTCGAACGAAAAATCACAAGTAGCTGATAGTGCAAGTATAAACTGGGAAAAGTCCCATACGGCCAGTTCATCTAGGATCGGAGATATATATCTTGTCAGATTTCGGCTATATATAGAATATATCTCGAAAGCTAGAATATATGAATCGATCCAGCGAAAAACCACAAGTAGCTGACAGTGAGTGTACAAACTGGGAAAAGCCCGATATAGCCAGCTCATCTAGGATTTGAGATATGTGGGTACTCAGATATCGGATATATAACGAGATATTGTATCGCCGATATCTCGAAAACAAGAATACACGAATCGGTCGAGCGAAAAACCACAAGTAGGTGATAGTGACAGTATAAACTGGGAAAAAGTCCCATACGGCCAGCTCATCTAGGATCGGAGATATATAGCTTCTCAGATATCGGCTGTATATATATCAGATATTGTATCGCCGATATCTCGAAAACTAGAGTACATGAATCGGTCGAGCGAAAAACCAACAAGTAGCTGACAGTGAGAGTATAAACTGGGAGAAAGCTCCATATAGCCAGCTCATCTAGGATTTGAGATATCTAGGTACTCAGATATCGGATATACATATACCAGATATTATATCACCGATATCTCGAAAACTAGAATACATGAATCGGTCGAGTGAAAAACCACAAGTAGCATATAGTGAGAGTATAAACTGGGAAAAATTCCCATATGGCCAGCTCATCTAGGATCAGTGAAATATAGCTACTAAGATCTTAGCTATATATAGCCGACATCTAGATAGGTATATATCTCATATCCTAGATGAGCTGGGCCATATGGGGCTTTTTATACCCTCACTTTAGTGATACGAGGGTATATATCATTTGATACGGAAAAAAGTGTAACACATCGAAGTAGTGACCTTAGACCCCAAGTATGTTCGGCGGATATTCGCTTTGGTTCATTTTAAGTCGAATGACTTTAGGTCATTTTAAGTCAATCGGTTACTCCTTTCGTGAGTTATCGTGCGCACCAGCCAGCAGGCAGACAGACAGACGGACGGACATTGGTCTGTCTGTCTGCTGGCTGGTGCGCACGATAACTCTCGAAAGGAGTAACCGATTGACTTCAAATTTGGTATGCGGTAATATTTTTATCTATCTCCGGATGAGTTCGAAGATAGACTACTTTGGTCCACTCCTTCTAGTACCTTTAATAACTTCTATACTACTTATTCGAATCTTCTGAAATTCTACACATAATATTAGTATCTTAGTCACTATCACCTCGAGAAAAATGGGAGAAGTTGCCGCACCCCTTTTGGTACCTCCCACTAAATTGGACCATTTTGCACCAAAAGTTAGCTTATAACTATAAAAGTTAGCTTATAACTATAATATCACTTCATGCAAATACTTGAAATTTTGTACAGTGTAATACTTTTATAGTACCTATAGTTCAGTGAAAATTGGGCGTAGTTGACAAGCCCCTTTTGGTACCTCCCACACAAATGTACTATTTTGAACTAAAGTTAACAGCTTATAACTTGAATACCAGTGCACAAAAATATACTAGAAATTTTGTGCAGTGTTATGCTTTTATAGTGCCTACAGTCCTGTGAAAAACGGTGGTTATTGCCACTCCCCTTTTGGTACGTCTCACACAAATGTACAATTTTATACAAAAAGTTAAGAGCTTACAGCGTACCAATGCACGAAAATACAACAAAATTTTGCACAGTGTAATATTTTTAAAGAACATATAGCCATTTTGAAAAATGAGCGTTATCAACACGCTCCTTTTGGTACCTCCCACACAAAATTGCCAAATCATACCAAAATTGAATAGATCATAACTTTAATATACCAGTGCACATAAACGGTTACAATTCGGTACAGTGCAATATATTTGAAGTATCTACTGTTTAGCGAAAAATAGGAGTATTTGTTAAACCCCCTCTGGTACCTCCCATACAAATTGACAGATTAACTCGTGCAATATTTCATATAACAGTACTCAAAAAGTGAGGGTATACCTTAGTCAGTTTACACGACTGAAACTTTCTTACTTGTTCCTAGTTAATCCTCTCACTGTCAGCCACTTTTGGTTTTTCGCTCGACCGATTCATGTATTCAAGTTTTCGAGATATCGGTGATACAATATCTGATATACATATATATATCCGATATCTGAGTACCCAGATATCTCAAATCCTCGATGAGCTGGCTATATGGGGCGTTTTCCCAATTTATACACTCACTGTCAGCTCTTTGTGGGTTTTCGCTCGACCGATTGATGTATTCTTGTTTTGGAGATATCGGCGATACAATATCTGGTATATATATATATATCCGATATCTAGATGAGCATGTATTCTAGTTTTCGAAATATCGGCGATACAATGTCTGGTATATATATAGCCGATATCTGAGAAGCTATATATCTCCGATCCTAGATGGGACCGATTCATGTATTCTAGTTTTCGAGATATCGGTGATACAATATCTGATATATATATATCCGATATCTGAGTACCCAGATATCTCAAATCCTAGATGAGCTGGCTATATGGGGCTTTTCCCCAATTTATACACTCACTGTTAGCTCCTTGCGGTTTTTCGCTCGACCGATTGATGTATTCTTGTTTTCGAGATATCGGCGATACAATATCTGGTATATATATATCCGATATCTAGATGAGCATGTATTCTAGTTTTCGAAATATCGGCGAAACAATTTCTGATATATATATAGCCGATATCTGAGAAGCTATATATCTCCGATCCTAGATGAGCAGGCCATATGGGAATCCATATGACGTGCACTATCAGCTCCTTGTGGTTTTTCGCTCGACCCTATTTTGTATTGTAGTTTTGGAGTAATAAGCCGTTCAATGCCAGAAATTTGTAAATGCTGTGATATGCTGCTTTCTTTAAATTTTTGTGTGTATGTAAAACTATTATTTATTTATTTATTTATTTGAATTACAATACAAAGTAAATTTATATTCTAATTTTAAGGTCCAGCGAAAGGCCGGGTTACAAAGACCATATGGCTTAATGTTTGCAGCGACAGACCATAAATTAATATTTTTTCGTATTTGTATTACATGGACCACAAAAAGGGTCGGTATGGAAGGACACTAATTTACATATTGTGATCGAAAGAACGTAAAATAATGAGTGAAAAATATAGGGCGAGAGAAAAATTGAGACATATAACAAAAATATCGAAATTATTTTCCGTTATTCAGAGTAAAACAAATTTACCCTACCAATATCTCGAAAACTAGGCGAGATAGGAAAAAAATGATTGCTGATTCTGAAAGAGCATGCTTGGAACCCATATTATCAACTCCTAACTCAAAAAACACAAAAATGGCGTATGGACCAAAATAGCATTAAGCCGACGATTTGTATGTCTTCTAAGCCACTGGTATACCGACATGTCAGAAAATCCAAATGTTAGAGTCGTCTGCGACAAAATCTGGCCTGAAGATCCACTGCGCTAAAACCAAATCGATGCGAGTCAACGCCAACTATAGCCATCCTTTCTCTTTCAAAGGCCTGCTAGTTGAAGACGTCAGTAGCTTCTGCTATCTAGGATGCATCATTGACACAACAGGAGGATCCTCGACTGACATTGCTAATAGCATATGCAGCGCTAAACGCACATATGGGCTCATGAACCCCACCATTATGGAACTCCATACACATATCGAGGCAGACTAAGATATCCATATTCAACACGAATGTAATGTCGACTTTGCTGTATGAATGCGAAACGTGGAATGCATGCCCACGAGATCTCAATACACTTCAAGACTTTATCAACAGATGCTTGAGAATAATAATAAAGATGTTCTGGCCGAGAACAATATCCAACGACGATCTGTGGTTGGCGACAAGACAAGCATCTATAGCAACAGAAATTCTTAAACGTAAATGGATTGGCCATACGCTGCGGAAACCAGATGACCTGATACGAGTTGCGTTAGATTGGAACCCCCAAAGGTAGCCGTAGAAGGGGAAGACCTGCCTATATGTACTTGAAGAAGAACTAGATGCCGAAATCACGACAACAAGAAAAAAACAAATATGAAATCAAATTTAGCACTTAACAAACATGATTGGAATTTATTTGTTATGGCCCAATGTTCCACTTTGGAACGACGGGAATAAATATATATATATATATTGCTTATAACTACTTGTGCAAAATTTCCATGACCTACACCTACTCTTTCCATTTTTGGCCAACCGTACAGAGAAATCACGACACTGTGCGGCATCAGCGTCAACATCAACATCCTTGTGCAACAAATATGAAAATAAAGAAAAAGAAAGAAATGAAAACATTTACTAAGTAAATTTTAATTACATTTGCTTCTTCATACAATAAACAATAATCTTAAATTAATTCAAATGGCAATAATGAATATTTCTGGTGTTTGGCCAGATAATTTCAGCTTTAATTCTGTTCTGCTTGCCATCCAATGTTTTGCCATTAAATAGCTGCTGTTGCACAATTCAAAGGTTTTTTTATACATTTTTAAATTTAACACAAGTAAGAAAGTGTCAGTCGGGTAAACCGACTATGGTATACCTTCACTTTGTGAGTAATGTAATATTAAATATTACACGAATGTATGTGTTAATTTGTGTGGGAGGTACCAAGAGGGGCGTGGAAACAACGCCCATTTTTCACTGGACTGTAGGCGATAGAAAAGCATAAGCTTGTGCCAAAGTTCAAGTATTTGTATGCACTGGTATTAATGTTATAAACTTTTAACTGTTAACAAAATGGTCCTTTTGTGTGGGAGGTACCAAAATGGACGGGGCCACTTCACCCATTTTCTCAAGTTGATAGCGACAAATAAACTATTATTATGTGTGGAATTACGGAGGATTCGGATGAGAAATTATTAGAGAATCAATATTTTACTAAATTTTAACCCTTTGTGAGAGAGGTACTAGAAGGAGTGGACTAATATGGCCCATCTTCGAACCAAATTTTAGGTCAATCCGTTACTCCTTTTGAGAGTTATCTTGCGCTCCAGCCAGACAGACAGACGGACATAGGAGTCGAGGGTTTTAAGTGCGTACGCGCCGCAATGGCCTTACCGCACTGTGCTCTTAACACAGGGTGAATACAATGCGTGTACCATCGCCCCCACACACGTGTATGAGTACCAATTCGACTTCATGTTTTTGGCATGTCGTCCCCTCTGGTTAAGGGCGGTCTACTTAAAATGGCACCCGGTTGAAATGCAACTCCACATCGAGCTTGCGCTCTCCCCGCGATTTGGGTCTAAACCACAGCCACCACGAAATGCTCCCCGAGCAAATTAATGTACATATTTAAAATTAAATTGTTTGTGACAAATTTATTGATTTTTCATTGTATTATTTACTTCAAACAGAATTCCTCAACGCAAATAGTATTCCTGTATCCTTTAAATTTTGAAAAAGATGTTTTCTGCGCCAGCAGTGTACATATAACTTTTGCAGCATGCATTAAGGATGATATACCTTAATTTAAATTTATTGATTGCTTTCGCCTGAAACTAATGTTGCAGCAATCGATGTTTATGCCATGAAATCAATGTGTATTTTTTCTTCCATTTCCGTTTTTCGTTCAAGAAAGTTTTCAAGCTACTTTCTTGTTTGCGCAGGAAAACGAATACCAAACAAAATTTATACATATGGGGATTTCCAAATTGAGACAAGAAATTTTTGAGATTTTAAAACGTGCTTTTTTGGACATATTTTAATAGAAATACCTTAAAAATGTTGTCTTCAAATGTAAAATTATTTTCTCTCCATGTTCTTCAGTTTCTTTTCCTCTATTATTAACACAAATGTATATACACGCTGTAAAAAATCGCTTCTGTAATATATTGTCCCAAAGATATTCGGCTCGATGTTTGTAACACCTGAAAATACTATAGCTAGACCCACCTTAAAGTATACCGATCAGTTTGGAGTCTTTCGCAGCTGGAAAGAACCCTATTGAATTTGGTTGAAATCGGTACAGATTTAGATATAGATCACATATATATCTTTCGTCCGATTTGGCTCTTTAGTCCTATAGAAGCTGTATTTTACATATAATCGTTTTGAAATGGATCAATGAAATATATTTTCCTGATCCATGGACTAACATTGCCGAATTTGAAGAAAATCGGTTAAGATTTAGCTATAGCTCCCATATATATGTTTCGTCCGATTTAGCTCTTTAGTCCTGTAGAAGCTGTATTTTACATTCAATCGTTTTGAAATTTAGAATGGTACAGTTTCTTGATCCATGGACCAACATTGTCGAATTTGAAGAAAATCGGTTAAGATTTAGCTATAGCTCCCATATATATTATTTTTTTTTGTCTGGCCAAAAGGCCAAACAGATTTGGCCTTTTGCCCTATAGAAGCTGTATTTTATATCCAATTGTTTTGAAATTTAGCATCCTAGAGTTTATTGATCCTTGGATCAACATTGCCGAGTTTGAAGAAAATCGGTTCAGATTTAGATATAGCCGATTTAGCCCTATAGAAGCTGTAGTTTAAACTAGGGATGTAACGAAAGTGACTTTAGTGAAAGCGAATGTTTAAATATATTTCTTGCGAATGCGAAAGCGAATAGTGAAATATGCATTTTTATGAATGCGAATGCGAAAACGATTAATAGTTTGTCCCTTTAGTAGCAGCATAATTAAGAACCAGAATTAATACTTTTCCAGGATACTCAAGTATTAAGGGTGTTTTCTATATTTTGACCTCTTGTTACCACAAGTACAGACATGTTTTTATACCCTCACTTTAGTGTGACGAGGGTATATATCATTTGCTACGAAAAAAAGTGTAACACATCGAAGGAGTGATCTAAGATCCTAAGTATGTTCGGGGGATATTCGTTTTGGGTCATTATAAGACGAATGAGCAATGTCCGTCCGTCTGTCTATCTGTCTGTCTGTCTGTCTATCTGTCTGTCTGTCTGTCTGTCTGCTGGCTGGTGCGCACGATAACTCTCGAAAGGAGTAACCGATTGACTTCAAATTTGGTACGTGGTAATATTTTTTTCTATCTCCGGCTAAGTTCGAAGATGGGCCATATTGGTCCATTTCTTCTAGTACCTCCCCCACAAAGTGTTAAAATGTTGTGAAATGTTGAATCTTTAATAACTGCTATACTACTGATTCGAATCTTCTGAAATTCCACACATAGCATTAGTTTATTAGTCGCTATCCACTCGAGAAAAATGGGCCATGTTGCTACGCCCCTTTTGGTACCTCCCACACAAATGCACCATTTTGCACCAAAAGGTAACAGCTTATAACATTAATACCAGTGCATAAAAATACTTGAAATTTTGTACAGTGTAATGCTTTCATAGTGCCTACAGTCCAGTGAAAAATGGGTGTCATATTCACGCCCCTTTTGGTACCTCTTACACAAAGGTACCATTTTGCACCAAAAGATAACAGCTTATAACATTAATACCAGTGTATAAAAATACTTGAAATTTTTTACAGTGTAATGCTTTTATAGTGTCTTTTGCACTGTGAAAAATGGACGCTATTTCCACGCCCCTTTTTGTACCTCCCACACAAAGGTACCATTTTGCACAAAAAGTTAAGAGCTCACAGCATGAGTACCAATGCACGAAAATGCAACAACATTTTGCAGAGTGTAACGCTTTTGAAGTCCCTATAGCCCTGTAAAAAATGACCGTTATCACCACCCCCTTTTTGTACCTCCCACACAAAATGGCCAAATCATACCAAAATTTAATATTTCATAACGTTAATATACCAGTGCAAAAAACGTTTATAATTCGGCGCAGTGTAATGTATTTAAAGAATCTACTATTCTGCGAAGAATAGGTGCATTTGTTAAAAATATTCTGGTACCTCCCATACAAATTGACAGAATAATTCGTTTAATATTCCATATTACATTACTCACAAAGTGAGGGTATACCTTAGTCGGTTTACCCGACTGAAACTTTCTTACTTGTTTTTCAACAGTTTTGAAGAGAAGTAACAGAGGTGGTAACTTTCGTATGCTGACCAAACAGCTGTTTTTTTCTAACATTTCTGCTGTGTTTTTGCGTAGTGCAACAATATTTTATATTTTTCAATGAAAAAACAGAAAAGAGGTATGTATTTTTAATATTTGCTTGCTTTTGTTCAATATTAATAATTAGCCAATATCTACTAGATGGAGAAGTCAATTGTGTGGAAATTGTATAAGAAGAATACTAATGATACAGCAACATGTACCCTATGTCCAAAAATAATATCATGTTCCGGAAAAGCACTAGCGGATTACTGCGGCATATGAAATCATTGCACAAAACAACATGGGAAAAAGAGGTAGCTGGTAACAATCAAGATGTACCAGAAAAAATTAGAAGAACAAAGCCTACATTAGATCTGCGCAAAAAGAAGATGTAAGCACAATTGTATCAAAACTCGCAGCTATAGATGGGCTCTCCATTAGAGCGATTACAAGAAGTGAGTTTATAAGACAATCGATGTCAATTCAAGGGTTGATACTTCCAAAAATAGAGAACGGACTGCAAGATTGGTTAATAAGCAAATATCTAGAGGTTAAGCAACTGATGAAAGACCAAATAAAATCAAAACTAAATGACTTTGGCAGATTTTCATTAACCATGGATGAATGGACTAGCATTAAAAATATAAAATATCTAAATATATGTCTACATGGGAATGAAAACACCTTTTTAATTTAGGAATGGTGCATATTCCTGGTAAGTGCCGAGCAGACGATATAAAAAAATTAATGGAAACTCGTTTATGTGAATACGATATACAATTCGAAAGACATATTGTCTTCACAATAACAGACGGCCCCAATGTAATGAAGAAGTTTGTGAAGGATAGCAGCGTCGATGGAATATTTTGTTTGAACCACGCCATTCATTTGGCTGTTATAGATGTTTTTTTAAATAAAAAAGATTCGGTATTATCTGATGACGACGGATCGCAATCTTCAGATGACGATAATGATTTCGAAGATGAACATTTAATTTGTGCAAATGACGTAGTTCTAAATGATGATTTCAAAGACGTTTTACTTCAAACACGCAAAATTGTAAACATGTTTAAAAAGAGTCCCTTAATGAATGCTTTACTTCAAAAGTATGTTGTTGCAGAACACAACAAAGAAGTGTCTCTGCAATTGGACATTATGACTCGTTGGAATTCGGTTGTACCAATGGTTGACAAGTTTATACGCTTGAAAAATTCTATAAAAACAAGAGCTTGATTGATCTAGAAGAGGGTGAATTATGGAATGAGGACAACATAGCTATCTTAAGTAACATGTTGGTCGTTTTGAAACCAATAAAATTGGCTGTGGAAGCATTGAGTCGGAGAGATGTTAATATGCTATCAGCTGATGCTATAGTTTCTTCTTTATGTGCAGATTTACGATCAGTTCCTTCTGTCCTTGGTAAAAAAAATGTTTGAAGCTTTACAAAAACGAATTGGGAGAGGCGAGACAAAAAATTGTACGGCTCAATACAATATTTAAAACATCCCGATTTTTTCAGTAATGGTGATGAAAATTGTGTATTTCCACATGCTTCTAAACATTTTGGGGAAACGGATATAGAAGTAATGGAAACCAATGATAACGATGAAGAATGTGCTGTGGAAAAGACAAATTTTGGAGAGATTTTGAAGGCTGCAATCAATAAAGCAAGCTTAAGTACTGCAACCAATTTAAAATCTGCTACCCGATATCCACTGAAAAAAGAATTAAAATTTTTTGAAGGCAGTGACGGAAAATCCCAGAATGTTCAAAACTTATTAAATGCACTTTTAACGGTTCGCCCCATATAACTATAACTATAACTGGCCAATTTTTAGCAAAATCAGAAATAGACTTTCTGATAAAACTATAAACGCTCTGATAGTGCTAAAATTGCATTATCTCAACAAAAACTGAACCGAATTCGCTCTTATTTTATCTTATTTTTTTTAACAATGATTATTTTTTTTTTGATCTCATATACATAAGTTTTACGTTTTTCATCTTAACATACTTAAATTTAAAATGTACATAATGTGTAAAAATGTTAATATGTATATCTATTTAAATAAAAAATTAACTAGATGTCTTCTATGTTTTAATTTTTTTTTGGAATATATATATCTTAAAGTAATTGTATATACATAAAGTACAGATTTCGGATTTTTCAATAAGAGGGATCCCGGGAACGGTGAAAAAAATCCCGCATTCCCGGGAATTGAAAAAGTCCGGAAAAAACTCTAATCAAGCACTATATACTGCAACATTAATCTCCATATAAAAACTCCAGCCAGAATGAACAAACATATCTGTCAATCAATACTTGTAATACGACAGAAACGGCGAAACACTTTCCCTTCAAATATAAATTCCCTCTACAATAGGAGAAAAATAAAGTTAACAGACCATTTACATAAAATTATTGTTGTGATGCTGCTGCTGGCTGCTTTGCTACCGAAATGGGAAAATAATCCTCTATTTTTTCTATGTCAATGTCTAGGAAAAAATCAGATTAGCAACAATCAGTGCTATAGAATTTCTGAGAAGCCAAATAAAGAAAACACGTTATAAAGGGTCCGCCAAATAACTTTTTTTTTTAAATGCTATAAAAAAACTACTGAAAACGCATTGGATGGTCAGTTGGCTTCAACTCCTGAACCAATTGGACTTTCTATTGCGTCATACCAAGGTCTTTATGCAAAATTCGTCTCATTGATGTCTCCGAAATGTTCAATTGTTGAGAACGACGGTGAATTGATGTTGATGGCGCTTCACGCACACTTTCTGCCACAGCAGCAATATTCTCGGGTGTACGCATGAGGATGCCAGTTTCTTTCACTTTTTTCACAAGATAAAATGTTCGCACACATTCTGCAACATTACCATGATTTTCAAAGTAATGTCGCAATATTCGCAATATACACATATTCGTTCAGCGGAAGGATAAAACTAATTATCTGTCAAATCAGACATGAGCTAAGTGTTAACATTCACGAAATAAGCACTAGTTGAAAAAAAACGTTAGATGGCGGACCCTTTACCTTAACGTATTTTGGTTGAAGCACTAGTAAGTTCCTGAATCCTTGAACAGGATATTACTAAACCGTGACGGAAATCTTGCACGCTGCTTTAGGTGAAATGTAGTTCGATTTTTTCTTTTCAAAGCCACAATCAAACTACTTTACGTTCTTTTCAAACCAACTGCTGGAACTGGAAAAATGAAAGGAATATATCAAAGTAAATATCAAGTAAAGCATTTGTTAGAAAACCTGACGAATTCGCAATAAAAACATATCGATTTTGAATTTGTACTTACAGTGCTTTTACTTAGACAGAAGTTATTATTTTGTGAGTAAGTTAAAATATCTTTTATGAAAAATTATGTTGTACCATAAATTGAGTGGTTTACACCGCGAGGGTTCTTTTCGTAATTATTACGAAAATATATTTTACTAGCTTTAACCCGGTGCGCTTCGCAGCCCCCATATTTTATTTATTTTCTGTTTATGGTACTGTAAAATAGTTATACCTCTTTCCTTCAAAATGGCATGATTATTATGTATGGTGCAAAATGAAGAAGATTTGATTACCTTTATACTGTAAAATTCTAACCCTCGTTACATTTCTAGTTTGTGTTCCAAGAGTTACCCTGACATCATGCAACAATATTTATCCCTTTCCACACTGTACCCCTGAACGTTGAAAAACTATTTTTTTGAATCATACGTTAGCAACTTTCCCCTAGTTTATGTATCTACATTCACACTCCGGTACAATATAAAACCATGTTTGTCCCACTGTGTCTATAAAGGTACAAATTAAAAAAGCTAAATTGAATCGCTACATTGTGCCACATTCAACCCTTTATGTGTCATAATTAACCAATTTTGCACTATTGTACTATATTTGAAAATCATAATTGATATTTCAAGATTCAAATTCGCAACCATTGGCAGTATTTCAACATTTTTGTCCCATATATGTATGTGCCATTTATTTAATTTGTTTTTCCCCACGGTTTAAGTAGAAGAACCTATTTGGAAAAAACAATTTCTTAGCTTTGGTTTATGCTGTAAGAGCTACCTTTGCACTCTTGGACCACATTCAACACGTTATACACAACTGTTCCATGTTAAACACTTTTTATTACACTGTGGGACTATTGTTACACTGGGACTATTGTTTCCCTTTTTTCCGCCACTTACCACATTTAACCATTTTACCGTATTTAGCTTTTTCTGTTTCATTGTACCATATTTAACCCTTTTTGCTCCACTAAACCATTTTTAACAAATTTTCGGCCCTCTGTGACAAATTGAACAATTTTTGCTTGCCCCAACTTCATCATAATTTTATCTTATTTCATATTTAACTTACCCTCTCTCCCTGCATCCTTTTTTTGCCCACTGTACTAATTGTACGCTTTTTGACCCACTGTACCATATTTAAACCTTTTCGGTCCACTGAATCATATTTAATACCTATTTGTTCTACTATATTTTGTCCACTATATTTAACCATTTTTGCCCCACTGTACCATAGTTTACACATTTTTGCACCACTGTTACATAGTTAACGTTACCATATTCAACTAATTGTGCCCCACTGTACCATAGTTAACCCTTTTTGCCCCACTGTGTCGTATTAAACCCTTTGTCTCACTGTACCACATTCAACATTTTTTGCCCCACTGTATCATATTTAACACTCTTTGCCCCAGTGCATCATAGTAAATAAATTTTTGCCCCACTGTTCCATACTTAACGCATTTTGCCCCTCTGTACCATTTTTAACCCATTTTGTCCCACTTTACCATATATAACTATTTTTGTCCCACTGTACCATAGTTAACCCTTTTTGCACAACTGTACCCCATTCAACTCTTTATCTTACTGTACAACATTTTTTTCTCACTGTACCATATTTAACAAATGTTTGTCTGACTTTACCGTATTTAAAATGTTATCCACGCTAGCATACTTAACCCTTTTTCCCCAACTGTACCACATTTAATCATATTTTGTCCACTGTGCACTATTTAACCGTATTTGAACACTGTGCTCCTAAAACCAAATAAACTCTTCATATCTCATGTTTAAGTTCCAATGTTGGCAGATTGTTCCATTTTTTCCCATGCTTTATAATTAAACCGTCTTGTCCCACTGTGCTTGTAATGTTAGAATTACTAAAAATCACTTCCGATCTCTAGTTTATGTTCCAAAAGTTACCTTGGAACCATTGATCCATGTTTGACATTTTTAAGCCACTGTACCATATTTTACACTTTCTTTTCATGATTCTAGCTTCAGCCGTTTAGTCTGGGCGATGATCAGTCAGTCAATCAGTTAGTCAGCCAGTCACGCAACATTTTTATATATGGGGAAAAACACGTCAAAAGGCCCACTTTTTTAAATTTTGTTCCAATCGCGTCAAAACTTGGTGGGGTTGCAGAGGTATTATGGGTATGAGATGTGCCAAAAATACAGCTTCCTAGCGTGATAGATTACGAAGATACAGGGTGTCAAAGTTTGCAATTTTGACCATTGTATCTCCTGACTACGTGGACCGATTTTAATGAGCCGTAACAATATGAATTTTCGTAATGGGATGACGACCACAACAAAAGTTGTGGAAATTTCCAATGCCAAACCTACTATTTTTTTATAATTTCTTTCGTATTAAAATATTATTTTATATTCGGATTTAGAACATCAAAATCCTTCGAGATCGGGTCCGATGTCTGTTCGCTATGACTCAGTTTGACCAGTGCAATATTGTAGGTCAGTGCAAAAAATCCAACGTCGATTTTTTTCGAAATAATTTTTTTTGTCATTCTGTTATAACTGGCTATAGAATGCCACCATTGCATTTTATAAATCGTGTTTATGGTCCACATCCTAAAGTAAACTCACTTTATAATACGAAAGAAATTATAAAAAATTAGAAGGTTTGACATTGGAAATTTCCACAACTTTTGTTGTGGTCGTCATCCCATTAAGAAAATTCATATTGTTATAGTAAACAAAATGGGCTTCATTTTTGTAGTTTAAAGATATAGAATCCCATCCGCGGAACATACTTAAAATCGAATGGAAAACAAAAGTCGCGTGTAAAGAGTATGAAAATTAAATATTTGCAAACAATTGTCAATGTACATTTTGTGCGCTACTAATTACTTGTCATATAAGCTACGGCTCATTAAAATCGGCCCACGTAGTCAGGAGGTACATACAATGGTCAAAATTGCAAACTTTGACATCCTGTATCTTCGTAATCCATCAGGCTAGGAAGCTGTATTTTTGGCACATCTCATATCCATAGTACTTCTGCAACCCCACCAAGTTTTGACGCGATTGGAATACAATTGGGCCTTTTGACGTGTTTTTTCCCCATATATAGATAAACATTTAGTATATTTTTTATGAATATGGCCCTAAGATTTGGTGGAGTTATTTAGATGAGAAATTTTGTAAGAAACTTTAATAAAAGAAGAAAATGTATACTCTACCGATGGCGTAAATTTTGGAGTGCGGTCGACTTTCGTTCAAAAGTTACATTACAATAACTGAAAATTTTCACCAAATTACTAAGAAAAAATATTTGTATGTGTTTTCAAATATATTTTGTCTGTTGAATTTTTTTTTTCCAAAATATTAAGCCATCGGTAGAGTACATATGGACCATTTTGTAATATTTTCACATCGTTGCCGATTTGTCAAAATTTTATTAATTTTGTAATTGTTTATTGATTTCGTGTTACACATTACAATTTAAAATGAGATAAGCAGCAATAACATTTGTTTAAAGCACTAATTTGTAATACCTATATATTCCAAATCATCATTAGTTGTCAACCCATCAAGCAATGTATCATTATGCAAGATTATATGATTGCAATTATAAACGAATTTTACAAACATTTAAAATTTCTAACTTGTCTTAAAAATAAGGTATTAATGAATTTTCTGAACATTTCAATGTAAATAATTATTTGTTTCGTAAATAATAATACCAAATAAAAATATTAGGAGGAAACAAAGATATGTTAAGAATAACATCTTTCAAAATATATAATATTTGTATGTATGTGTCAAATATAATATATTTTGAGTATACCCTACACATATGTATATGTATTTCACGCAGAATATGTTTGGGTCAAATATACTACAGAAGCGATTTTTTTCAGCATGAATGTTATTTTCCATTACATTTTTGATATGATTTATACATTTTGTATTTAATTTTCCAGATTTCCTTGCCAAAGCCAAATTTTTTAAGGTGGTCCAAATCAATCAATAAATTTAATATGGTTTGAAAGAATGTGGTAAAAACTACATACGTAGATTTTTCGTAAATTGTTCACATTTTCTAAATCTTCATTCAAATTTGAATTTTATTTTTGGTATTAAAAATTACTGCGCCATTTCCGATTTAAAGCACTTTTAAAATAGTGAATAAAAAAGAAACAATTAAGTGAAAAATATAAAAAAATGGAACGGAACGAAAGCTAATGACATGTATTAATTTTAGTTTCTGCTTTTTTTCATGTTCACAGTAGGTACACAGAAAAAAAAAATTTAAAAATTTTAGCAAGTATGCTAAACATTTTTAAGCTCAACAAAAATTGTTATTGAGCTACAAATATTGTATTTTCATAATTATTCCAAAACTACTCAAATGAAAATTTGTCAATGTTTTGGAGAACGATTAATTGATAATAAAACTGAATAATTTGTGAACGTTGTTCTTGCGTATATCTCTCCATGATGAAATTGTAAACACTACTGAATACAATGAAAAACAAATGACAGATCATGACATATTACAAATGGCCGAAACGTCACTTCAAAATCATATCCTCCCTATTGGAAATTTAGTATAACTATACAGTCATAAAATTTGTCATAAGTAAACGATTTCCTTCAAAAAATTCAAATAAATCATGATGGCGCTTGCGTATTTTTGTCGGTTAAGGCTCGATATGTCTTAAAGTAATTTTATATATGTACATAAAATATACATTTCGGAACTTTTATTGAGCGGGATCCCGGGATTCTGGGAACGTTTAAAAAAAATCCCCGCTTCCCCCGCGGGAATTGAAAAATCCGGGAAATAAAAAAGCTCTATCATGTGGGTAAACCGACTTACGAATCACCTCACCTTCAGTTCCAAAAATTATTCGTAAATTTATTTATTTTTTTGTTTTAATTAAATCATTATCATCAATTTAAATTGCATTTAATATCTTAAAGTATGTACTGGTATTATTGGTATGAGCTGTTCACTTTTCATACAAAATGGTCCATTTAAATATGTGGTACCAAAAGGGGCGTGCCAATAACGCCCACTTTTCTCTGGTCTCTAGGTACTCCAAAAGCATTACACTGTACATAATTTCAAATATATATCACTGATATTGAAGTTATAACCATTTAAGTTATAAATGATGGAGTATAGAAGTTATAAATGAATCAATATTTCACTAAATATAAACCCTTTGTGGGGGAGGTACTGGAAGGAGTGAACCAATATGGCCCATCTTCGAACATAGCCGGAGATGAAGAAAAATATTACCGCATACCAATTTGAAGTCAATCGGTTAATCCTTTCGAGAGTTATCGTGCGCACCAGCCATCAGACAGACTCACAGACATACGGACGGACGGACATTGCTCAAATTACTTAAAATGACCTAATACGAATTTCCGCCAAACATACTTGGGGTCTTAGGTCACTCCTCCTCTCTAAACACCCTCCTCTCTACGCAGAAAAAAATGTTTACTCCCAGCAAAATCTTGGTAAGTATCTGTCATTATTCCCTGCATTACCAAATAAAGACATCTCATTATTCCTGCATTGCTTTCGGCTTATTAATAATGACTTACCAAGAATAACAGAAATAAGTGATTTTTTGGCAATTTTTAATATAATGCAATTTTGGCTAAATGTGGGATATTGTGTAAGATTTATTTATTTTTTAACACGTTTTCAAATAATACGTGCAGATTTGAATGAAAATACCATAAATATTTACATATACTCGTATCGTATGATGTTAGACCATTGAATAGACCATTCGGGTTCAGAAATTCGAATCTGGCATGGGGAAATTGTTTGTTTTGAGAAATTTGCGCGACAATATGCAAAAAATCACTTTAAAGAACCATTTCTACACATCTACCGTATCAACTACTTATTGGTAATGCATTATTCAAGTACATTAAATCGTGAAAATTTAAGCATATAATTATGTGGTATGCCTATGCAACAAATAAGTACTTATTATGCTACTTTATTGTATGCTTTTGGGAAGTACTTTCCTCCAATGACATCCCCATGTTAAAATAATGAAAAAAGTGGCTAAATAATAAGTACTTTCCATTATCGGACATTACTTACTCGTCGGATTATTTGGTAATGAGAAATTTTGCTGGGCTAACTTTAAAGACAGTGGCAATGATTTGGAGCCAATGACAAATAACACTGTGTGTGCACAAAAATGAATCCTTGATGAAAACAACGTATTCCGCATAATGTTGACCCGCTAATTCGAATTGCATTAGCCGTTTCTGTGACATCTCGTTTTCAAGATATTTATCCACAAAGATTGCTGGGTAAACAAAGAGGTTAGTAAATTCAAAAACAATTTTAGTATAGAAAACATCGGAATAGATGTTCCATGTCAAAAAATAAAAGAAAGAAGACACTTCAATAAGCATATATCTCCCACAACATCCGACGCCTTCGCTCATCGCCTCACCCCCGAAAATATCCCACCAAAAACAATGCTGTATCAAAAGTCGTAGAACTCGATGGAGTTTTTTATATCGTAATAATTGTTTATTCAATTGTTTGTGTGGTCTTGAAATATACCTTATTTTCAATTGTTTAAAGATAACCTATAAATACGATATACGACGTTTTGAGAGAAATACTTCTTGAAGTGTTTTCTATATTTTGTTCTTTGACATTGAACATCTATTTCGAAGCCTCCTATACTAAAACTGCGTTTGAATTTACTAACCTCTTTGTGTACCCAGCAAACATTGTGGCTACATATCTCGAAAACGAGATGTTAAAAGAAAAAACTGTTAATGCCATCCGATTTAGCGTGCCAAAATTAAGCGGGGTAAGTTGTTTTCATCGAGGATACATTTTTAAAGTGCATTTTGCACACACAGTGTAATTAATACTAAGACAATGTAATAAAAATTAAGCCGCGTTTCTTAATATTTAGTAAATTATCTTTAATTTAGGTAGGAAATGTACTAACTTTAAAACCATCTTATCATTGCCGCGAGGTATTGCTTTCATTGTATCAAGGTATCGTGCGCTACAGCCAGACAGACATACGGAAATGTAGATATACTTACTAATGTAACATAATTATATATTTTTTATCTAAAATATTCAAAATTTGTTATGTTTATTTTGATAAAATTAAATTAGTTAACATGCAATTTTATTAAAAAAAAATAATTATTTCTACGGAAATTTTGTAGTGTCCGCAGTTTTTGTTCGGGACATCACAAATATTAGAATATTAAAAAAGTTATATGTTTTTTAATTCGGAGCTTGATATATTTGAAGTCTTGAAGTTGTTGCTATTATTTGCAATAAAAAAGTTCGAGGTTACATAAGGAGTTTAACTGAAATTTGCAAAAAGTTCATGCCATCATTTTTTGGGGAAATTTTGTAATGTCCGAACAAGATTTTGTTTGTACTCGTATATTTCTTGTCAATGTCTCAAAGAAGATCGCGTAAAAGCAATCTTAATAGAACTTAATTTTTTCTTATGACAAAAAAAATCGAAAGATGTATAGTTTTTAAAATAACTTATGGAACTACCCATATACTCGTATATAAAAGTGAACAAATCACAAACAAAAGTAAGAAGTAGAAAACGAAGAATGTGTTTTTGAGTTTTGCCATTTTCTGTTAGAAAAAAAGGATAAAAATATACAAAGCTGTGAATAGAAAACAAATTTGTGAAAAAATATAGAACAAACATATAGACTTGATGGGATAAACGTTATCCGAACAATGACGTGGCATTGAGAGAAAGCACCTAAAACTTCACTTTCCAATGTACAAGTACTGAATGACGTGAGATTGAATGACGTTGTAGCAGCGCATTTTGTTTTGTTTTGCAGGGAAACGGAAAAGAAATGAGTTAAAACAATTTGACAGTCATAAGGCAAGTAATCTAGTTGGATGCATCTTTTTCCTGTTTGTTTCTTTTTTCTCATTCAGTGCATCAGATCACAGCAGACATTGAGATCAGACAAGCAGAATACGGGTACTAAACCTTTCACAATATTCTCATGCATAACTTCCGGGCCATAACATCGACAATAACTTATGCCATTGTTCACATAACGAAGATATCAAAAGATATATTCGTTGCAAGGAAACAATTGAAAAGGATTTATTTCCTCCTGACACAAACAACAACAATAATATCATCGCTCTAGTAACGAATTCTCATACATGATGTTAAAAACAGATTCAGAAAATTTGAAAACTTCATAAGCATGATAACGAAAAAAATTTGAAATAATACTAAAAATCTTCAGATGCATAACTAACGGAATTGACATGATAGAATATTTGTAATTTCAGACAATAAGGAAACGTGAACAAATATTTATGCAGTTTGTCAATTGGAGAATGTTACAGGAATATAAATCAAGTGTTTCATTTAACAAGTAAGAAAGTTCAGTCGGGTAAACCGACTAATGAATCTTTTCACCTTGAGTCTCAAAAAAAGTATTAGTAAATTGATTTATTTTTTGTTTTATTTAAATTATTATTAATTTAAATTGCATTTAATAGCTTTAAAGTATGTACTGGTATTAAAGTTAAAAGCTGTTTACTTTTGGTACAAAATGGTCCATATGTGTGAGAGGTACCAAAAGGGGCGTCCCAATAACGGTCACTTTTCTTTGGACTCTAGGTACTATAAAGGCATTACACTGTACAAAATTTCATGTATTTATATGCACTGGTATTAAAGTTATAAGCTGTTAACCTTTGGTTTAAAATAGTCCATTTGTGTGTCCACTTTTCTCTAGACTTTAGGTACTATAAAAGCATTGCACTGTACGAAATTTCAAGAATTTGTATGCACTGGTATTAAAGTTATAAGCTGTTAACTTTTGGTACAAAAAGGTCCATTTGTGTGGGAGGTACCAAAAGGGACTGGCCACTAACGCCCATTTTTCTCTGGACTCTAGGTACTATAAAAGCATTACACTGTACAAGCTGGTAACTATTGGTACAAAATGGTCCATTTGTGTGGGAGGTATCAAAAGGAACGTAGTAATAATGCCCATTTTGCACTGCATTGTAGGTACTATTAAACCATTACACTGTACAACATTTCAAGTCTTTGTATGCACTGATAATAAAGTTTTGGTTCAAAACTGTCTATTTGTGTGGGAGGTACCAAAAGGGGCGTGCCAACTTCGCCCAATTTTTCTCGAGGTAATAGTAACCATTAAACTAATACTATGTATGTGTAGAATTTCAGAGGATTCAAATAAGTAGTATAGAAGTTATTAAATAATCAATATTCCACTAAATGTTAACCCTTTGTGAGGGAGGTACTAGAAGGAGTAAACCAAGATGACCCATCTTCGAATTTAGCCGGAGATAGAGAAAAATATTACCACATAACAAATTTGAAGTCATTCGGTTACTTCTTTCGAGAGTTATTGTGTGCACCAGCCAGCAGACAGACAGACGGACGGACACTGCTCATTCGACTTAAAATGGCCCAAAACGGATATCAGCCGAACATACTTAGGGTCTTAGGTGATGTGTTACACTTTTGTTCCGTAGCAAATGATATATACCCTGCTCTCTAAGGTGAGGGGATAAAAACATTAGGACTATATATAATGTTGTTCACAGCTATACACGCTGAAAAAATCGCTTCTGTAGTAAGTTGCCCCAAACATATTCTGCTTTAAATATACAAAAATATTTGGCACACACAACAATTTTATATTTGGGAAGATGTTTTTCTACACAAATCTTTGTTTTCTTTTTTCCTAATAATATTTTTTATTTTGGGACTATTATTTACGAAACAAATATTTATTTGAATTGAAGTATTCAGAGAATATATCAATACATTAATTTTCAGACAAGTTTTCAGAAATTTTAAATGTTCATAAAATTCTTCTATAATTGAAATTGTACAATCTTGCAAAATGATACATTGCTTGATGGGTTGACAACAAATAATGACTTGGAATTAGTTGAAATTAAAGACAAGTAAGAAAGTTTCAGTCGTGTAAACCGACTTAGGTATACCCTCACTATGTGAGTAATATTATATGGAATATTACACGAATTAAGATGTCAATTTGTGTGGGAGGTACCAGAAGGGGTTTATTACACTTATTTTTCGATGAACAGTAGATACTTTAATTACATTGCTCTGTGGCGAATTATAAGCGTTTATGTGCACTATTATTATATATTGCCATACGACTATAGGCCCGACTTTGTATTTATCTCTAAACAAATCAGCTGAGCTTTTCTTTGCCACTAAATATGGTAATATTGTGCTTAGCCTATTTGATGTATTTCGTAAATAAAACGAATATACTCGTACCATGGGGGTCCCAAACTGAAAACGTAAGTTCTCTAATACCTCTTCCACAAGCCTGCCAAATTTTTGTCGCAATCGGTTGTCTGGTTGAGAAACGGAGGAATTATTTACCTTTTTTGCATCCTCCCTCTTTGCATTAGTTGGTTGCTATTCATTTAAAAATGAAAATGTAGGTCCGATTATGTATTTAGCTCTAAACAAATCAGCTGAGTTTTTCTTTGCCACTAAATATGGTAACAATGTGTTTAGCCTATTTGATGTATTTCGTAAACTACGTGCCCAATGTAAAAATACCTCAGAATGGTATGAGAGGCTGTCTTGTGCACAGACATTTAATGAGACAGATGTTCCGTCCGGACGAAACGTCAAAATCTATAAGGTACGACTGAATAGGAATGAACTGTCACACGCGAAAAAGCAGTTTTCCGCGAACATTGACTGAACTTTTTTTGCACTTATGGATTCATATTAATTTTTTAATTCTGACAATTACAAAAAATTCTGGAAAATCGGTTTGAAAATCCGCGAAAACCCTCACTCGTTGGAATCCTATTCGTTGGAATTCCTATTCGTTCGTACTTGACACTTACTCGCTCGGGAATGACTTATCTTATTACTTTATTATATTTGGTCTTGTGTGCATTTGTTATTTCTTAGTTTATTTATCAACTTAAATTATCTGTCATCAAATTGCGCATACCCATACCAAAGTCAATGAATATGGAAGATGTGCCATCGCATGTTTGTTTACATTTTCTCGAGTTACGAACGAATACACGGGGCAAAATCGCCTTTTTTGATATGATATGATATGATATGAAAAAAAATATATTTGGAACACAAATTTTCAAATATTATATATTTCTTAGCAAATAAATTTTAATTGAAAATCAATAAGATATATTTGGGACGCATATATTAATATATTACAACAAATTGTATTTACAAACTAAATTTCTCAAATAAAATATGTGTTTAAATACAATTAAAATTATTATTTAGGATATATTTTATTTAAAAAAGATATCCAAAACTTTTTCTGACTTTTCGAATTTCAGTTTTAATTTTTCCTGAGTTTCGAATAGTACCTACCAGTTATGATACCATATGCAGCATTTACTTCTGTTTTAAGTCAATCATTTCAAATTTCTGAGTATTCCAATCCATCATCCGTTGTCAATACTCTAAGTACTTTATTATACGATTTCAATTATTATTATTTATTATTTTTACGAACATTAAAAATTTCTAATAACTTAACTTTGAATTACTGGAAAATTTAACACAATTTATGTAATATCTTCCCAAATACAAAACATTTGTGTGTACCAAATATTATATGTTTAGAGTGTACCCTAAACATATATGTTTCAAGCCGAATATGTTTGGGACAATATACTACGATTTTTTTTCAGCGTGTAGAAATGATTTTTCAAACGCCAAAAATATAGTTTTCCGCTGTCTTTTCTTGAACTTTTTTTGCACGTATCGATTGATATTAATTTTCTAATCGTGATAATTACAAAAAAATCTGGAAAATCGATCTGAAAATACGAGAAAACCCATACTCGTTGAAATCAAATTCCTATTCGTTCGTCACTCTCAGCTACTCGTTATGCGACGGCACATCTTCGTAATTGACTGACTTTGACCCATACTCTCCCTACAATTTTCCAAATTGTATAATTCTGCGAGAGAGAGTGAGAGATAGGGAGTACATCACCATACATGCATTAATGAACACATGCCAAAACTATGCTTCAACCCATCTCGCAACCTACTTCTACTGTTTAAGGAAATACTCTCGCCCACAATAACTACTTACTTATTCTCTCCCCATACCGACAGAAATTACTTTTTCTTAATAGAATGAAGTCTGGGAGAAATATTAGCAATTTTTGTTATGTATATCCTAACGGACAAACGTTTACATAAAGGAAACAGCTGTATAGATGTGATCTGCTGTGATTTATTTTTTTGCGTATTTTAAGACTGATTATCCCGATTTTTTTGTAATTATCACATATAGGTAATTAATTTCGATCGCTAGGTGGCAAAAAAGTTCAAAGCAAGTAAAAAATTCCAGTCGGGTTAACCGACAAAGGTATACCCCCACTTTGTGAGCAATGCAAATATGAACAGGTACGTATGAACAGGTAGGTACTCATGTCCCTTACTTATGCTGACACGGTCGACCATTTTGAATGTTTAGTTAATTTTTGACAGCTGTTGTGCTTGGATGTGTTTTAACTTGTCTTCGATTTTTATCTATTTCAGAAAATGGATCAAAGAATCTGCATCAAATTTTGTGTGAAAAACAAAATAAAGTGCGCTGACGCATTCCGAATGTTGACTGTGGCATATGGTGAAGCTACCTTGAACCAAAGCAACGTTTATCGGTGGTAAAAAATGTTCTTAGAGGGCCGAGAAGATGCGAAAGACGAACAGCGTATCGGACGCCCGAGCACGTCAACAACAGACGAAGACATTGATAAAGTGAATAAAATAATATTGGCCAATCGACGAATTACCATTAGAGAAGTTGCTGAGGATTTAAACATATCGATTGGCTCGTGCCATTCGATTTAAACCAATGATTTGGGCATGAGTTGGGTCGCTTTTGCACCATGATAACGCCCCTGCACACGCATCGTTGCTTGTGCGCGAATATATGGCCAAAAACAACACGGTAATGGTGCCGCAGCCACCGTATTCCCCTGACCGAGCCCCCTGTGACTATTTTTTGTTCCCAAAACTGAAAAGGCCCATGAAAGGACGACGCTACGCCACGATTGAGGAGATAAAGGCGGCATCGCAGGAGGAGCTGAACAAGATCACAAAAAATGATTGTTTGAAGTGCTTCGAGGATTGGCAAAAACGTTGGCAGAAGTGTATTATATCCGAGGGGAATTACTTTGAAGGGGACAAAATAGATATTCATGAATAAATAAATACTTTTTGAAAAATACAAAATTCGCGATATTTTTTGAACATACCTCGTATATGAACTAATATAATAAGCTATTTCATTGTGGTATGTCTTGCGTCTTTTTGTATGGGAGATACTTAAACGGTATAACTCCCATTTTTAACAGGACTGTAGGAATTTTAAAGACCGATGTTGATTTTGAATAAAACAAAAATTATTTAGGAAATTATTGTCATTTCTTTTTGTTATGATAATATTGGTATGGTTCAATTATGTATGGAACAAAATATTGGCCAAATGACCGCCGCGACCTCGGCGCCACACCTCCATCCGATGGTCCAAATTTTCGATGACGCTGAGGCCTAATTGGGATTCTATGCCGTTAATGTGCCGAATTATCTCATCCTTTAGCTCTTGAATTATTGCTGGCTTATCGACGTACACCTTTTCTTTCAAATAACCCCAAAGAAAGAAGTCCAACCACATCTTGTCCCATCCATATCTTCCAATTCGGGCCACAAAAGTTTGTTATCATCTCACGATAGCGAACACCATTCACAGTGACTGCCTGACCGGCCTCATTTCGAAGAAGTATGGCCCGATGACGTCGCCAGCCCATAAGCCGCACCAAACGAACTGGACGAGCATGCACAGGTGTTTTTACATCTCCTACAGACCCGGTTTGCTGAAATTTGAGCACAATTCTCCCGACTGTGGACACATTTGGTCGATTATGCGGATCAAAAAAACATCACCAAGAGCATGAAATGCATTTTGATTTGAACGCCCATTCTTGTAAAAGGCTTTAAAAACTTTAACGCGTTGCTCGAAATTGACTCTGGAATTGAGAAATGTCAAATGAAATGCAGAAAAAAACTTGACGTTTAGGTGTGGTTCACATTCAACATCGGCCCTTACAATTTAACCAACCTATATATGCGTTGGTATTCATGATAAAATCTGTTAACTTTTCTTACAAAATGTGGAGGAGGTAACAAAATGGCCATGGCAATAACACCCATTTTTTTAGTGCGCTGTAGGTACTATAATACCATTACACTGTACAAAATTTCAAGCATTTGTATGCACTGGTATTAAAGTTATAAGCTGTTAACGTTAGTGCAAAATAGTCAATTAATAGTCACTTTTTACTGGACTCTAGGTACTATAAACATTACACTGTACAAGATTTCATGTATTTGTATTAGGTGATATTAAAGCTTCAAGCAGTTAAATTTTGATACAAAATGGTCCATTTGCATCAGCTGCCACGACCCCAAAAGGACTTCGCCCATTTTTGAATTTCAGTAGATTCGTATTAGTATTCAATATTAAATAAAAAACAATAGTTCACTAAATGTTAATCATTTGTGTTGCATGTACTAGAAAGGGTGGACCAAACTGGCCCATCTTCAAGCTTAGTCGGAAATAGAGAAAAATATTACCGCATGCCAAATTTGAATCGTTTACTATTTTCGAGAGTTATCGTGCGCACCAGCCAGGAAACAGACAGACGGACGGACGAACGGACATTGCTCATTCAAAATATGCTTTGAGGTAACTACTTCAATGTGTTACACTGTTGGCCCATAGCAAATGATATATACCCTCTATCACTAAAGTGAGGGTCAATGTTTTAAACATACTGCAGAAAAAAAATTTTTCGTTTTTCGGCACATCTATACATATATGATTGAGAGTCTATGATTTAGAGTGTGTGTAGTGTGATTACGAGGTGGAGAAGGAAAAAGGGAATAATAAGGGCGAGCATGTTCTTATTGTTGGTTGTCATCTTAAAAGGGAACAAGACAAAGAGAACAAATTATAGTTAACTACTATTCACTCCACTCCCCCATAATGTCTTGTAGTTTTGCTTTATTATTATTCTCGGTAATTGTTCGATGTTTCTTTATGTCGTTTTCATTGTTCCGCAGAGGACATGACAATTTTGTGCCAAATAATTTTAATAGTTATGATTATTCTCTTTTAGTAAACTTTTCTACTAACCGGTCATTATTGTCTGCACATATCCGTTTGTTACAATTTTATTTAGTTGTTGTACATTAGTGCTTGGTACATTACTTTTGTTGCGCTAGTTGAAGACATTAGCGAGTAGGTATAAGTAAATTAGGGTGTGTTCATCACAATTCCATAGAGACTTTTTTCTTAATAGTGATTTCGGAACTGGGTCAGAATATTTAATATCGACCTATGTAGTTCATTTTTGGCTAAAATGTTTATAAACAGTTATAAATAGGTAAAATTATATATTAAATTTTATGGTTTGTTTTATGGTTTAGAAAAATAAAAAAAACCAGTAAGGAAAAGCTAAAGTCGGGCGGTGCCGACTATATAATACCCTACACCACTCTCGTAATATTGAATAACTCTGATATATAAATTTTGTAATTCATGTATAAATTGTTTACATAAACTTATTTTTGGGACATTTTATACTTAAATAATACCCTGTACCACAGTGTGGTGTAGGGTATAAAAACGATTGGATCTAAACAGCCAAATCGGATGAAACATATATATGGGAGCTATAGCTAAATCCTTACCGATTTTCTTCAAATTCGGCAATGTTGGTTCATGAATCAAGAAACTCTACCATTCTAAATTTCAAAACGATTGGATGTAAAATACAGCTTTTATAGGACTAAAGGGCCAAATCGGACGAAACATATATATGGGAGCTATAGCTAAATCTTAACCGATTTTCTTCAAATTCGGTAATGTTGGTTCATGGATCAAGAAACTCTACCATTCTAAATTTCAAAACGATTGGATGTAAAATACAGCTTTTATATGACTAAAGGGCCAAATCGGACGAAACATATATATGGGAGCTATAGCTAAATCTTAACTATTTTTCTTCAAATTCGGCAGTGTTGGTTCATAGATCAAGAAACTCTACCATTCTAAATTTCAAAATGATGGGATGTAAAATACAGCTTCTATAGAACTAAAGGGCCAAATCGGACGAAACATGTATATGGGAGCTATATCTAAATCTTAACCGATTTTCTTCAAATTCGGCAATGTTGGTTCATTGATCAAGAAACTCTACCATTCTAAATTTCAAAACGATTGGATGTAAAATACAGCTTCTATAGGACTAAAGGGCCAAATCGGACGAAAGATATATATGGGAGCTATATCTAAATCTGAACCGATTTCAACCAAATTCAATAACGATCTTAACAGCCGCGAAATACTCTAAACTGCAAAATTTCAGAACGATCGGAGTGAAATTGCGACCTGTAATCGACGAACAACTTTACATGGACAGACGGACGGACGGACGGACATCGTCAAATCGACTCAGCTAGTGATTCTGAGTCGATCGGTATACTTTAAGGTGTCTAGCTGTGTTATTTTCAGGTGTTACAAACATCTGCCGTGAAACAAACTTATAATACCCTGTACCACAGTGTGGTGTAGGGTATACATAGTTTTTAGGTTTCACGAAATTTGTAATTGATTTCGAACGGCTGAACCGATTTTGGCAAAAGAGGACACAATGCGACAACTTTAGCAAAAAACCAGTAAGGAAAGGCTAAAGTCGGGCGGTGCCGACTATATAATACCCTACACCACTCTCGTAATATTGAATAACTCTGATATATAAATTTTGTAATTCATGTATAAATTGTTTACATAAATTTACTTTTGGGACATTTTATACTTAAAATATAAATTTTGTAATTCATGTATAAATTGTTTACATAAATTTATTTTTGGGACATTTTATACTTAAATAATACCCTGTACCACAGCGTGGTGTAGGGTATAAAAACGATTGGATCTAAAGAGCCAAATCGGATGAAACATATATATGGGAGCTATAGCTAAATCTTTACCTATTTTCTTCAAATTCGGCAATGTTGGTTCATGAATCAAGAAGCTCTACTATTCTAAATTTCAAAAAGAATTGAATGTAAAATACAGCTTCTATAGAACTTTTGGAGGTTTTATTGTTCGAATCAAAACAACTCCAATTACAGAATAATATAGATTAAATTCTTTATTTATTAAATACTGCAAACTAGTTATAAAATTCAAGTTTAAGACTATAAGTTATTAATGTGCGCACATGGCGAAAGCTGCTAATCGAATCGTGTCAAAACCAAGAAAAAATCTCTGCACATGCACATACGCAACGGTATGCATTTGTTATGCACGCATGTATATGTGCTCACAGAGCTGCATTGTAAAACAGCCAAAATGAAATACGTATTGTGGGTTGCCACAGGGCTCCGCCCCTAATGACCAAGCTATAGGTAGCGGGCTGGAAACCGTACATGCCTTCCGGATCGGGTGATGTTGTCTTTCACGTCTACATGCTTTGATTCGTGATCGGACGAAGTTTTCGTTGCATTCGATGATGACGGTGGAATATGGTTTCCGACTTCCGCAGCGTCTCTGTTTGGTGTGTCGGACAGATGTGGTGAGCAAACTTCTTGATTCACTGAATTCTGACAAGGCGGAGGTTTGAAACTTGTACGGCTCTCATCTGAAACGTATGCTGGTTTTAACCTGTCGATGGAGATGTTGACTACTCGCTGTCGAATTTTAACTTTGTAGTATTTATCTCCTCTATCAAGCACCTCAAAGGGACCTTCGTACGATGGTTCTAAAGGCGCACGAACCTGATCGTTTCGAACGAACACTTGTTGGCTGTCTTTGAGATCTGTATGAAGAAAAACCTTACCGGGATCGTGTCTTGCCGCAAGAGTGGGCTTTAACGACTGCATCTTGTGACGTAATTGTTTGATGAAATCTGCGCTGCTGGGATGTACTTCTACTTGGTGGAAAAACTCTCCTGGGATACGGAGAGGAGATCCAAACATCATTTCGGCCGGACTAGTATTCAGATCATCTTTAAAAGTTGTGCGAAGTCCCAGTAAGACAAATGGTAAGATGAAACACCAGTCCCCTGTCGCGTGACATTTTATGGCAGTTTTTAGCGTTCGGTGCCATCTTTCCACCATACCATTTGCTTGAGGATGATATGCCGTGGTTTTGATATGTTGGACTCCAAGCATTTGCATTAACTCCCTGAAAATCTGGGATTCAAACTGCCGGCCCAGATCGCTTGTAATGCGTACAGGAACCCCATATGATGAGATCTATCCGTTGATTAAGGCGAACGCAATAGTTTCGGCCGTTATGTCTGGTATCGGTATGGCCACCGGCCAACGGGAGAAACGATCTATGCACGTTAGACAATATCGCATGCCCCTGGATGGCGGAAGTGGGCCAATAATGTCTATATGGATGTGGTCGAATCGTCGATCGGCAGGACCGAAATTTCCCAGGGGTGATTTTGTGTGTCGGTTGACCTTGTTCCTCTGACATCCTATGCAGGATCGGACGAAATTAACAATGTCTTTGGACAAAGACGGCAACACGAAACGTTTTGAAATCAACTCCCTCGTTGCCTTTCTCCCAGGATGTGACAGACCATGTAGTTTCCTCATTATTTGTTGTCGTAGTCGGAATGGAACGAAAGGTCTTACTAGTCCGTGACTTACATCACAATAGAGTGAGTGAGATGAATCTGGAACAGAAAGTTTTTTAAAAGACAATGAATGTTCGTTACCAGAATTAAGAAGTTCATTCAGCTCTTTATCTCCATCTTGTTCTTCAGCTAGTGCTTCAAAATTGACGTCTTTCTCAATGGTGTTAATACGAGATAGGAAATCCGCTGTGTTATTATTGATGCCCTCTATATGCTGTATATCGGTAGAGAACTGGCTGATATAATCCAGCTGTCGAGATCTTCTTGGTGACGTTTTGTCTCGTTTCTGGCGAAAAGCGAATACAAGTGGCTTGTGGTCGGTAAAGATGGTAAAAATTCTCCCCTCCAGGAGGTACTGGAAATGTTGTACTCCTTGGTAGATGGCAAGCAACTCCCGGTCGTAGGTGCTGTATTCTTGCTGAGTCTGTGTGAGCTTTTTAGAATAAAAACCTAACGGTTGGCTTTTACCTTTGATGATCTGATGAACTACAGCACCAACAGCTTCGTTAGATGCATCCACAGTTAAAGTCAATGGTGCGTCATTGGCGTAATGATTAAGCAGTGTAGCTTCAGCCAAAGAGTTTTTGCAAGATGGATTTGCAAGATCGCCTGCAACGTGGATTCGGTCCATTCAATCGGTGTGGTATCATTTTTCTTATTTCCGGGAACTAAATTTTGCAATTCTTTTTGACTAACCGCTGCATTTGGAATGAAAGATCTGTAGAAGTTGATCATTCCCAAAAACCTCTTTAACTCGTTCGCCACTTTCGGTGGTGGAAAATCTTTCACTGCCTGCACCTTTTGTGCCTTTGGTCTGAGTCCTTCGGATGAGATGTTGTGGCCCAAAAAATCGATATTAATCTTCCCAAACTGACACTTTGAAAAATTAATTGTTAAATTATTTTGACGCAGCCGCTCGAAAACAACACGCAACTGACTTTCGTGCTCTATCTCGGTTTCAGACGCCACTAGAATATAGTCAATGTATATGAACACGTAGTTTATGTCTCTAAATATGTCGCTCATGTGTCGCTGGAACGTTTGGGCTGCATTCCGGAATCCGAAAGTCATGCGTTTAAACTCAAAGAGTCCAAACGGTGTAGTAATCGCAGTTTTTGGGATATCACATGGCTCGATGGGAATTTGATGGTAGGCACGTTGCAAATCGATGACTGAAAAAACTTTTTTATTATACAACTATGATCGGACGTCGTGTATAAACGGTATCGGGTATCGGTCTGGCACTGTTATACTGTTCAAACCGCGGTAATCGGCACACGGCCTCCAGTCTCCGCTAGATTTCCGCACCATGTGTAGCGGACTGGACCAACAGCTGTTCGATGATTGACAGATGTCGTTGTCGAGCATAAACTGGAACTCTGATTTTGCTGCCAGTAGTTTTTGGCCAGTCAGCTTTCTTGCGCGTGCAAAAACAGGATTACCGCTCGTCACTATGTGGTGGGTGACATTGCTCTGAGTTTTAGCTGGTTTCTGGTCGAAAGTCGCCAAGTCCTTATACTCACGCAAAAGATCGGAGTATTTATCAGTTGTGTTGTAGGCCAAAATTGATAACACTTCTAAATGGCTTGCGTCTCCACTAACTTCTAGTAAAGTCTTCCTGTCAACCAATAGCCTTCTTTTTACGTCTACTAACAAGTCAAATTTCTTCAAAAAATCGGTGCCGATTATCGGGCCACTCACGTAGGCAATTATGAAAGACCAATCGGATGCCCGTCGTAAACCTAGCGAAATTTGTATCCGCCGCTCACCATATGTTTTAATTGTTGTTCCATTTGCTGCGAACAATTTTGTTGAATGTGGTTTCTTATGCTTATCCATGTTTCTCGGTGGTACCACAGAAATGTCGGCTCCGGTGTCTATTAAAAATTTTGAGTTTGTATTGTTGTCAAAAATTACCAGACGAGCGATGTTGTTACGTAACACGTCTGATCGGTTGGTAGGCGGATCAGACGTGTTGTTTAGTTTTTTTGATTAGTGTTGAAACTGCATGGAGCGCGACATTTTCGAGATTTGTTGCCGAATTTCTTATGATACCAGCATTCCTCACTCTCGGAATCATTGACAGATGCTTTTGATTGGCTGTTGCGCCGTGAGCGGTTGGAAGACGAACGCGAGCGATTATTCTTAAAAATTTTATCAAAATTCCAATTTAGCGTCAGACGCTTGCAAAATGGCTCTTACATGTGAAGGCAGCCGCTGGAGCCACAATGACTTTAAAAAATCTTCGCTTACTTTGTCCTTGGCCCGATTGCTTAGCTCGTTGAGCAACTGGGTCGGTCGGCGATCACCCAACTCAATGTCGGATAGGAGCTTTTGGGTTTTCTTTTGCTCGCTGTCGCAAAAGCGTTCGATGATGCACTTTTTGAGGTTATCATATTTCCCGGTGTCAGGCGGTTGCAGTATTGCATCAGAAATCTGAGCCAGGACGTTGGATTCGATCGCAGCTACCACGGTGTTAAATCTGGAAAGATCGGTAGTAATTTTTCCTATGCCAAACTGCGCTTCTACTTGTGCGAACCAAATCTCTGGTCGCTCTGGCCAAAATGGTGGTACTTTAACCGATACTCGTTGTATCATGGCTTCGTTTGCATCACCTGAAGATAAAGTATTATTTGCTGTGTCATCGTCCGGCATATTGAAAATTTTCGCGATCACGTCGAGGTCACCACTTTGGAGGTTTTATTGTTTGAATCAAAACAACTCCAATTACAGAATAATATAGATTAAATTCTTTATTTATTAAATACTACAAACTAGTTATAAAATTCAAGTTTAAGACTATAAGTTATTAATGTGCGCACATGGCGAAAGCTGCTAATCGAATCGTGTCAAAACCAAGAAAAAATCTCTGCACATGCACATACGCAACGGTATGCATTTGTTATGCACGCATGTATGTATATGTGCTCACAGAGCTGCATTGTAAAACAGCCAAAATGAAATACGTATTGTGGGTTGCCACAAACTAAAGGGCCAAATCGGACGAAACATATATATGGGACCTATAGCTAAATCTTAACCGATTTTCTTCAAATTCGGTAGTGTTGGTTCATGGATCAAGAAACTCTACCATTCTAAATTTCAAAACGATCGGATGTAGAATACAGCTTCTACAGGACTAAAGGACCAAATCGGACGAAACATATATATGGGAGCTATAGCTAAATCTTAACCGATTTTCTTCAAATTCGGTAGTGTTGGTTCATGGAACAAGAAACTCTACCATTCTAAATTTCAAAACGATTGGGTGTAAAATACAGCTTCTACAGGACTAAAGAGCAAAAGCGGACGAAGCATATATATGGGAGCTATAGCTAAATCTTAACCGATTTTCTTCAAAATCGGCAATGTTGGTTCATGGATCAAGAAACTCTACCATTCTAAATTTCAAAACGATTGGGTGTAAAATACAGCTTCTATAGGACAAAAGGGTCAAATCGGACGAAAGATATATATGGGAGCTATATCTAAATCTGAACCGATTTCAACCAAATTCAATAGCGATCTTAACAGCCGCGAAACACTCTAAACTGCAAAATTTCAGAACGATCGGAGTGAAATTGCGACCTGTAGTCGACGAACAACTTTACATGGACAGACGGACGGACGGACAGACATCGTTTAATCGACTCAGCTAGTGATTCTGAGTCGATCGGTATACTTTAAGGTGGGTCTAGCTGTGTTATTTTCAGGTGTTACAAACATCTGTGAAACAAACTTATAATACCCTGTACCACAGTGTCGTGTAGGGTATAAACAGTAAGGAAAGGCTAAAGTCGGGCGGGGCCGACAATATAATACCCTACACCACTCTCGTAATATTGGATAACTCTGATATATAAATTTTGTAACTCATCTACCATTCTAAATTTCAAAACGATTGGATGTAAAATATAGCTTCTATAGAACTAAAGGGCCAAATCGGACGAAACATATATATGGGAGCTATAGCTAAATCTTAACCGATTTTCTTCAAATTCGGTAGTGTTGGTTCATGGATCAAGAAACTCTACCATTCTAAATTTCAAAATGATTGGATGTAAAATACAGCTTCTTCAGGACTAAAGAGCAAAATCGGACGAAACATATATATGGGAGTTATAGCTAAATCTTAACCGATTTTCTTCAAATTCGGCAATGTTGGTTCATGGAACAAGAAACTCTACCATTCTAAATTTCAAAACGATTGAATGTAAAATACAGCTTTTATAGGACTAAAGGGCCAAATCGGACAAAACATATATATGGGAGCTATAGCTAAATCTTAACCGATTTTCTTCAAATTCGGTAGTGTTGGTTCATGGATCGAGAAACTCTACCATTCTAAATTTCAAAATGATTGAATGTAAAATACAGCTTTTATAGGACTAAAGGGCCAAATCGGACGAAACATATATATGGGAGCTATAGCAGTGTTGGTTCATAGATCAAGAAACTCTACCATTCTAAATTTCAAAATGATGGGATGTAAAATACAGCTTCTATAGAACTAAAGGGCCAAATCGGACGAAACATGTATATGGGAGCTATATCTAAATCTTAACCGATTTTCTTCAAATTCGGCAATGTTGGTTCATTGATCAAGAAACTCTACCATTCTAAATTTCAAAACGATTAGATGTAAAATACAGCTTCTATAGGACTAAAGGGCCAAATCGAACGAAACATATATATGGGACCTATAGCTAAATCTTAACCGATTTTCTTCAAATTCGGTAGTGTTGGTTCATGGATCAAGAAACTCTACCATTCTAAATTTCAAAGTGATTGGATGTAAAATACAGCTTCTTCAGGACTAAAGAACAAAATCGGACGAAACATATATATGGGAGCTATAGCTAAATCTTAACCGATATTCTTCAAATTCGGTAGTGTTGGTTCATGGATCAAGAAACTCTACCATTCTAAATTTCAAAATGATTGGATGTAAAATACAGCTTCTATAGGACTAAAGGGCCAAATCGGACGAAAGATATATATGGGAGCTATATCTAAATCTGAAGCGATTTCAACTAAATTCAATAGCGATCTTACCAGTTGCGAAGTACTCTAAACTGCAAAATTTCAGAACGATCGGAGCGAAATTGCGACCTGTATTTGTCGACGAACAACTTTACATGGACAGACGGACGGACGGACAGACATGCTTAAATCGACTCAGCTAGTGATTCTGAGTCGATCGGTATACTTTAAGGTGGGTCTAGCTGTGTTATTTTCAGGTGTTACAAACATCTGCCATGAAACAAACTGTACCACAGTGTGGTGTAGGGTATAAATATTGCCACGTACCAAATTTGAAGTCAATCGGTTACTCCTTTCGAGAGTTATCGTGCGCACCAGCCAGCAGACAGACAGGCAGATAGACAGACAGACAGACGGACGGACATTGCTCATTCGACTTAAAATGACCCAAAACGAATATCCGCCGAACATACTTAGGGTCTTAGATCACTCCTTCGATGTGTTACACTTTTTTTCGTAGCAAATGATATATACCCTCGTCACACTAAAGTGAGGGTATAAAAATAAGCAATAGCATTTCATCCGAACATAAACCTTATACGAAATATATAGTAATACTATGTACTTTGTGGGATCAGAATAGTAGCCAAATGTTTTCATTCTTTGTCAGAATACAGTAATTACAAAAGTATTATCATTTAAGAAAAAAGCCGAAACGATCGGATATAACAATCAAACCGGATCAGTATATTTATAGTTTCTAGACACATACATATGTACGAAACAGAAAAAAAGTCAAAAATTGCCAGACCAGTCTTAGTATTTCGTCAGAAACTAATATTGAGTAAAATATTGAGTCTCCAAAAATCCAATTACTGTTTTGGATTTGTGAGAATCTGTCGCATATTCTGGTTATATTTGAAAAAAATCGAAGGGGGAGCAATTTTTTTAGAAAGTTTATTTTTAAATTTTAATTTACGAAATATTGAGCGTTGTGTCCTTTTAGAAACAACGTAAACTTTGCACAAATCAGTTCAGCCGTTCGAGAGCGATTACAAATATAGTGAAACTCAAAAACTATTTTTTTTTCATTTTTCAAAGCTTAAAAAGCCCATAAAAAATTTAAAAAAAAATAAAACCGATATTTAATTTTACCCATTTATAGGAACTACATAGATCGATATTAAATTTTCTGACCCTTAACTTTTTGTGCCAAAAGGTCAATTTGTATAGGAGACTAGCTGGCCCGTTGAACTTCGTTCCGCTCTAATTCGTTAATGTAATGAAAATAATAATACGAATATGATCATGCTGCTTCCTGTAATTCGGGAATAGCTGAAGTTTATAACAATGTCAATGTTCATCTACGGACATTCTCACGTCGTACTGATCAGTTTTTTATAATGCTTTCAAAAGTATAAACTAAAAACTCAAGACGATTGCCGCAATGATTCATATAGGTTACAGTCTTGCCAATTCAATACAACTCGAAATATATGTTTGCGTGGAAGGAACCGCACTCGTGAAAATGATGGTCATGGTGTTGGCAATACCAAGCATCTTTGACCAATTCTAAATTTTCCTAAATAGTGTCCTTCCTTGGGCCAATACGAACTCGTCAAGCCCAAAATCGTGAAAAATGAAAGGTCCGTTCAGCGGTCAAGTGGTCAGCGTCACCTGTTGAGAATTTTGCGACTTTTATTTTTCCTAAACCTGCGCGTAGCAATTACGAACAAATCCGCAGATCGCTCCAGGGACTGTGGGTCTTTCGTTAAGTAATTTTACAATCATTTAGACATATGCCTGTCTGTTTGGTACGAATGATATTTGCTATTTGTCCATATCTGACCATCTGCTTATTTACAAGATTTGCCCACACACACATATATATAAATATGCAAACACAATTATATATTGACACACAGGGTAAAGTGTGTTCACACACACAGATATTCACTACTCACATGAAGGACATGTCCACTTTAATGTTTGTTGCTGTCAATACATGTACACTCGTATGTAGGAGGGACAAGCACATATAAATTGATACCACAACATGAATTGGTTTTATACCCAGTCATACACACATTAACACGGTGAGGCCAAACTCTGTGCAAAAGCGGGTGTGATAGAAATCCAGAATAGTCTATAAAATCTCTCTTTCTCAGACACACACACACAGAATATGCATGAATAGGCCCACATCCTATCTATCGTGTTGACATAATATAATTTTGATTAATTTTCATTTCCTCTCTGTCTCTGTGTATGTTTCTCTCCCTGGGGAGTCTTGGCTGCAGAGAAGTGATTAAAAGAGGTAATTTTAACTTCCGTTCAACATCAAATGACACCCTATATTTCTCACACACACCGTTCATCACTTTAATGCACTTCACAAGTTGTTACTCAGACACATACATCTAAACTTTAATATTGCTATGCAGTTTGTTGTCTGTATGTATGCCAGTGTTTGTGTTTGTAAGGGACATTGTAACTGCACTCAAGTAAATATACGTATTTTGCATAAATGATTATCAGCGTAAACGGATATCCGTTTTCCATGAGCTAAACACCATCTTCTGGCCGACACTCATCACTTCCTTTGGTCTCCCTCTTTCTCTCTATCACTCTATAGTCAGTCAGTTACTAAACCGACAGTCCTCACTACATAGACTGACTATGTGTCCGTCAGTCTTCCGTTGTGTCAGTTAAATAATATTGTATTGTGATATTGTGTGGGGTATGGCAAAAGGACATAGATTTTTGTTAGCACGAAGAAGACTTTCGCCTACTGAATTGAAAATCAGGAAAAAACATCGTAGTATTTTTAATGTCTCCTTACACACGATTCCGAGAATGAGTTGGAAAATATTTTGATGAGAGAGAGAAAGTAAGAGAGTGATAGAAAAAAACAAAAGCGAGAGTAGTAAAATCCCACAAATAGTCGAATTTAATGCGCTTGAAAAGCCCCTTATAGGGATTTTAATATCGAGTGTTGTTTTAAAGGTTACATTTTTCAATAACCATTAAATGGTCACAAGCAATCAGATCTGACAATTTTGTTATCAATTGTGCTCAGCTTTGTGTTAAATTTCACCATGAATATATTAACAACAGAATAACGCCTTCAAATTCCTTGTAAAAAATCACTATAGGTGCCCACAATACACTTTTATGGCAATACAACGGTTTTTTAATATATCCCATTTATTGGTTATGCATTGAGTTTTGTTGGTCTTGAAATGTTCCTTTTAAAAACAATCAATAAATACGATATATTAAAACCAGTAAGGAAAGGCGGAAAGTCGGGCGGGGCCGACTATATAATACCCTACACCTACCTAACAATGCGATAAAGGTCATTGCGATAATAATTTGGAATAATTGGTAAGTAGAAAGGAACATATTATCTAATTCTGAGCCGATAATCGCTAAATTAAGCAATATTCGTTCCTAAATTGAGAAACATCTTTCCGGAAAATATTAATGATCGGAAGTAAAGTACAACTTCTATAGCGCGTTAAGACCAAATCAGGAGGAACATATATATGGAGGTTATATATAAATCTGGACCGATTTTCCCTGAATACTCATTCATGTAAAAATACCTCTTTCTGTAGAATTTCGCACTGATCGGATATAAAATATAGGCTCTACAGCGCTTACATGGCAAATCGGTGGTAACATATATATGGGGGCTATATCTAAATCTGAACCGATTTTCTCCGAATTTGGCAGTATCCCTTCGAGAAATAAGAAACCTCTTTCTGCCGAATTTCGCACTGATCGGATATAAAATAACATTTTTACAGCGCTTACATGTCAAATCGGGGGTAACATATATGGGGGATATATCTAAATCTGAACCGATTTCTTCCAAATTTAAAAGTGTTTATTCATATAATAGGAAACCTCTTTTAGCCAAACTTCATACTGATCGGATATAAAATACAGTTTTTACAGCACTTACATGTCAAATCGGGGGTAACATATATATGGGGGCTATATCTAAATCTGAACCGATTTTCTCCGAATTTGGCAGTATTCCTTCATGTAATAAGAAAACTCTTTTTGCCGAATTTCGCACTGATCGGATATAAAATACAGTTTCTACAGCGCTTATATGTCAAATCGGGGGTTACATATATATGGGGGATATATCCAAATCTGAACCGATTTTCTCCGAATTTGGCAGTATTCCTTCATGTAATAAGAAACCTCTTTCTGCCGAATTTCACACTGATCGGTTATAAAATAAATTTTTTAAGGCGCTTACGTGTGAAATCGGGGGTAACGTATATATGGGGGCTATATCTAAATCTGAACTGATTTATTTCAAATTTAACAGTGTTCATTCATATAATAAGAGACCTCTTTGTGCTGAATTTCATACTGATCGGATATAAAATAAAGTGTTTACAGCGCTTACATGTCAAATCGGGGGTAACATATATATGGGGGCTATATCCAAATCTGAACCGATTTTAACCAAATTAAATAGGGATCGTCCTTGGGCCAAAAAAAAGATATGTGTAAAGTTTCGTCAAGATCGGGCCATAATTGCGACCTGTACTTTGATTACAAGAATACATCTACAGACAGACAGACGGACAGACAGACAGACGGACATAGCTAAATCAACTCAGAAAGTGATTCTAAGTCGATCGGTATAATAAACGATGGGTCTATTTCTTCTCCTTTTGGGTGTTACAAAAAAATGCACAAAGTTATAATACCCTGTACCACAGTGTGGTGTAGGGTATAATAAAATTGGAACGATTTCAAAATACAACAATAAATGAGGGCTTAGAAATGACCATAAATCAATTGTATCAAAATTTATAAAATCTTTAATCACTCGAATAACAACCAAATGCAACTATATTTAATATTTTTTTATCAAAAAGATTTTCACAAAAACTTTCTAATTTATAAATTTGAATATAATCTCTGGATAAAATCGTAAACATCATATTGCCGATAAGTTGTAACCTAAGCATGTAACAAAATGAGTAAAAGATTAATTCCGGATATAATTTTATATTTTGAAAGATAAGAAGGAATATATAAAATTATACAACTAAATTTATTTTCAAAAATTAAGTATAAATTCGGAAATTTTGGAGAAACTTGTATTTTCACTTAAAATAATACTAAAGTCTCTAGTTCTTTCGGTTACAGTGACATAAAGGTGTTTCAAAGTGGGAAAACGGAAACATTGGAGGAAAATATTGTGTTGGTCTATTGAGAACGGATAAAGCATTTTTAATTAAGAAAATGTTATTCAAATTGTACAAAGTTATGAATTTGGATAAATTTCATCTATTGCGGCAGACAACAAATTAAATTAAATACTTCGGAGATCTTTTGATATAATCGCTTCCGAAAATATCCAACAGTCAAATTAAATCCACATTATACTTATAACTTTGGAAAAAGACAAGTAATAAAAAATTCCAAACCTGTGCATAAAGATGGAAATAATGGATGGAAACAGTGTCAAAGAGGTGTGAAAATTATATACAAATATTTGTTGGTCAAAATTAACACGGGTATACAATATCAAGTTATGCATTTAGACCCGGATATGTTATTTTCAATTACTGTCGACTTGGGGGATTGCAAAATTGGAAAAAATTAAAAGCATTTTTAAATTGAGGAAAATCGTTGAATCATTGAAATTAAAAAATTGGGACAACAACTTTTCAGGTATACGGTAATATTTCGAGTTCGGCGAATTTATAATGGCCATACTAATTTTTTTGCTCAAGGTGGATTTTTTCTAAATTTTTTTCTCGGTATACCTTACGGAATATCTCTTTTGTGTCGAAAGCAAATATCTCTTTTGCGTCTGAACCTAATTAAAAAAGTGCATCCAGTGCCTTAAAATTGCAAAAATGCCCACAAAGTCATAAAATATCTGTCAATAAAATATTGTAAAATACGTATACGTAACATGTATACTTATAAAACAGAAAATTAAAACAGACAGGACTTTTTTGGGTTTTTAAGGCCCTAGATGCCCTTTTTTCGGATAGGTTTGTTTCGCAATTTTTTCTGCTATTTAATATCTACAACTTTGCTTCAGACACAAAAGAGATATTGTTAAAATATAGAACAAGCGCTAAAACCCCACCTTGTGCAAAAAATTCGTATGACGATTTAATTATCTATTGAGCCAACTTGACTAAACGAAAGATGCAGAAGTTCTTATTTTTGGGGCTACTTTCACGTCCAACTCTCATAATTGAGCCCCAAATCAATGAACTGAAAATGTTGTACTGTGTTATGTTTTGTTAGTATCAAATCTTAATGACCGTTATATACATTTTCAATGGCGTTGCATTTTGGTCTATAATGTTGTTTATTGTGTTGTTAGAATGGCTGAAAAAACGAACTGAAAGAACAAAAACATATACACCGAAAATATCATAATTTATCCGGTGGATAAACAAAAAGTGATAAAAATGCGATGCTGGATTGTATAGCGTGATCCATTTCGAGGTTCCCCACTTTTTTAAAGAAAAAAACACAGAAAATTCAAATTGAATGGGGAATGTTTATTATCATTTGAAAGAACATTCTTTGGCATTGATTTTTTGAAGATTATGTCTATCAAATGTTGGCCGCGGCTACGTCTCAGATGGATCATCCGTGGAGTCCAATTTTTGATGACTCGTTCGAGCATTTCGACTGGTAACTGGCGAATGACACTCTTAAACGTTGTTCAGGCGTAAGTCTTTCCATGATGAAATGCCAAACATTACTTACCAAAAATAACATGACAGAATGACACTATTCATACGTGAACTGTCAAAAAAGGCTTTTGAAAAAATATCTCTACTTGGATCACCCGTTATAACATTACACTTATTAATCTGTCAATTTGTTGTCAAAACGTTGTAAACGTTGTTTAGGCGTAGGTTTCCATGATGAAATGCCAAACAATACTTAACAAACATAACATGACAGCATGACACGACTCACACGTAATCTGTCAAAAACCGCTATTGAAAAAAGTATCTCTACTTGGATCACCCTATAGTTAGGTAAACAGAGAGAATGAAAAAAAATCTTGTATACCCTCCACCATGGATTGCATTAAATTGTATTACTGGAAAAATCTTTGGATATGGAGCCAATCATGAAACGATCCTTTCTGTTTAAGTAAATTATTAAAAAGCGATGCAATTTTTAGGCGTCATATATAATCATCATATGTATATTCCATTCATTCAATGTGTCATAATTTACCATTTTTGCACTACTGTACAACAGAGTGTGCATTTAGAGTAATCATAGTTTATATTCCAAGAGCCATATTCGCAACCTTAGTCCGTATTTTACCCTTTACTACCTTTTTACCATACCGTACCTTATTTCACTTTTTTTCCACGGTTTACATCGCACTCTGGTTATGAATCCCTGCAATACTTAACTTAATTCAATATTTTTTTATTCCGCTGTTTTTCTAAAGTATGAAATTGTATACATACATATCTGGGACTATATATAACACTTTTTCCCCACTTACCACATTTAACATTTTGCACTTTACCGCATTTAAAAATTTTTTACCCCACTGTACCATATTTAACCCAATCTGCACCATAATATTAAACTTTAACCGAAATCATTACATTTGAAGAAATGACTTCTTATCTCATGTTTATGTTCCAGATATTGCTCTCGCTCTCCCTAGATCCACGATTTTGCCCATATTTAGCACCTTTTTATTTTACAGTACCATATTTAACCATTTTTGTCCTATTGTAGCATTTTTAACCACTTTTTCTCCACTGTATTATATTTAACCCTTTTTGACCCACTGTACAATAGTCATCCATTTTTGTCACATTGTACCATATTTAATCATTTTTGTCCCACTGTATCATAGTTAATACATTTTTGCCCCACTCTACCGTATCTAACCATTTTTGTCTCACTGTACTATATTAAAAATTTGTCCCTATTCTACCATACTTAACCCTTAACTGTACCATATTTAATCTCATTTTATCCACTTTACCATTTTTGTCCACTATACATTATTTAATGATTTTGACCCACTGTGCTCTTCACATCTCAAGTTTAAGTTCCAATTTTGCCCCAATGCACCATAAATAACCCGTTTTGCCCATTGTGTCTCTTAAAGTTAGAATTTTCAAAAATCACTTCCGATTTCTAGTTTATGTTACAAAATCTACCCTAGAACCATGTGACCATATTTAACATTTTTAAACCAATGTACCCTATTTTACACGTTTGGCCCCACTGAGTCCCGAAAACTAAGATTACAAAATAAACTGACTACCCCGATCCGTTATCCTAAGGACATCCAATCAATTTTCACCATTCTAATTCTAGGCGTTAAAGTTGGCGGTGGTACCATATTTATCACTTTCTGTCCCAAGAGCTACTCTCTCAGCCAATTTCACGCTTCTAGCTCTTACCATTTGGATTTGGCCGTTGTACCACATTTATCCCTTTTTGCCCATTGTGCGTGTAAATGTTCGGATTTTAAAAAATTCGGCCAATAAGGGCTGCCCTCACACCCAATTTCACGATTCTAGCTCATTCCTTTCCTTTCATTCCATTCCTTTTTCGCTACTAATTTCGAAAAATCCCGCCTTAATGCACGTCTACATCCCAAGGGCTACACTCCCACGAAATTTCATGATTCTAGCTTCAGCCGTTTGGCCTGGGCGATGATCAGTCAGTCAATCAGTCAGTCAGCCAGTCACGCAACAATTTTATACATATATAGAGTGATCCAAGTAGATATACTTTTTTCAATAGCCTTTTTTGACAGATCACGTGTGAGTCGTGTCATGCTGTCATGTTATTATACCCTACACCACACTGTGGTACAGGGTATTATAACTTTGTGCATTTGTTTGTAACACCCAAAAGGAGAAGAAATAGACCCATCGTTTATTATACCGATCGACTTAGAATCACTTTCTGAGTTGATTTAGCTATGTCCGTCTGTCCGTCTGTCTGTCTGTCTGTCTGTCTGTCTGTCTGTCTGTCCGTCTGTCTGTGCATGTATTCTTGTAATCAAAGTACAGGTCGCAATTATGGTCCGATCTCGACGAAACTTTACACACATCTTTTTTTTGGCCCAAGGACGATCCCTCTTGAATTTGGTTAAAATCGGTTCAGATTTAGATATAGCCCCCATATATATGTTAGCCCCGATTTTACATGTAAGCGCTGTAAAAACTTTATTTTATATCCGATCAGTATGAAATTCGGCAGAAAGAGGTTTCTTATTATATGTATGAACACTATTAAATTTGGAAGAAATCGGTTCAGATTTAGATATAGCCCCCATATATACGTTACCCCCGATTTGACCTGTAAGCGCTGTAAAAACTGTATTTTATATCCGATCAGTCCGAAATTCGGCAGAAAGAGGTTTCTTATTACATGAAGGAATACTGCCTAATTTGGAGAAAATCGGTTCAGATTTAGATATAGCCCCCATATATATGTTAGCCCCGATTTTACATGTAAGCGCTGTAAAAACTTTATTTTATATCCGATCAGTATGAAATTCGGCAGAAAGAGGTTTCTTATTATATGGATGAACACTATTAAATTTGGAAGAAATCGGTTCAGATTTAGATATAGCCCCCATATATATGTTACGCCCGATTTGACATGTAAGCGCTGTAGAGACTGTATTTTATATCCGATCAGTACGAAATTCGACAGAAGGAGGTCTTTTTACATGAATAAGTATTCAGGGAAGATCGGTTCAGATTTACATTAAAGCTCCATATATATGTTCCTCCTGATTTGGTATCAAACCGCTATAGAAGTTGTATTTTACTTCCGATCATTAAAATTTTCCAGAAAGATGTTTCTCACTTTAGAAACGAATATTGCTTAATTTAGCGATTATCGTTTCAGAATTAGAATACGTTTCTACCCATTTACCAATTATTCCAAATTATTATGGCAATGACCCTTATCGCATTGTTAGGGAGGTGTAGGGTATTATATAGTCGGCCCCGCCCGACTTTCTGCCTTTCCTTACTGGTTTTTGTTAAGTATTGTTTGGCATTTCATCATGGAAAGACTTACGCCTGAACAACGTTACTCGTGTCATTCGCCAGTTACCAGTCGAAATGCTCGAACGAGTCACCGAAAATTGGACTCAACGGATGGACCATCTGAGACGTAGCCGCGGCCAACATTTGACAGACATAATCTTCAAAAAATAAATGCCAAAGAATGTTCTTTCAAATGATAATAAACATTTCCCATTCAATTTGAATTTTCGGTGTTTTTTTCTTTAAAAAAGTAGGGAACCTCGAAATGGATCACCCTATATATAGATATATAGTTGAATGAATATGTATACCCCCACCCTATGGTGAAGGGTATACAAATATGTCGAATTTGGAAAATGGGAAACAACAAAGTTTGTCCGAAAGGCTCAGTACATGATGTTGCTGATATGAAAAAGAGATACAAGCAAGAACGACCTCGCCGCTAGAAATCACAAATGCGTTGTTTGTGTTTTTATACCCTACACCACACTGTGGTACAGGCTATTATAACTTTGTGCATTTGTTTGTAACACCCAAAAGGAGAAGAAATAGACCCATCGTTTATTATACCGATCGACTTAGAATCACTTTCTGAGTTGATTTAGCTATGTCCGTCTGTCCGTCTGTGCATGTATTCTTGTAATCAAAGTACAGGTCGCAATTATGTTCCGATCTCGACGAAACTTTACACATATCTCTTTTTTGGCCCAAGGACGATCCCTATTGAATTTGGTTAAAATCGGTTCGGATTTAGATATAGCCCCCATATATATGTTAGCCCCGATTTGACATGTAAGCGCTGTAAAAACTTTATTTTATATCCGATCAGTATGAAATTCGGCAGAAAGAGGTTTCTTATTATATGGATGAACACTATTAAATTTGGAAGAAATCGGTTCAGATTTAGATTTAGCCCGCATATATACGTTACCCCCGATTTGACATGTAAGCGCTGTAAAAACTTTATTTTATATCCCATCAGTATGAAATTCGGCAGAAAGAGGTTTCTTATTATATGTATGAACACTATTAAATTTGGAAGAAATCGGTTCAGATTTAGATATAGCCCCCATATATACGTTACCCCCGATTTGACATGTAAGCGCTGTAAAAACTTTATTTTATATCCGATCAGTATGAAATTCGGCAGGAAGAGGTTTCTTATTATATGGATGAACACTATTCAATTTGGAAGAAATCGGTTTAGATTTCGATATAGCCCCCATATATATGTTACCCCCGATTTGACCTGTAAGCGCTGTAAAAACTGTATTTTATATCCGATCAGTGCGAAATTCGGCAGAAAGAGGTTTCTTGTTACATGAAGGAATACTGCTAAATTTGGAGAAAATCGGTTCAGATTTAGATATAGCTCCCATATATATGATACCCCCGATTTGACATGTAAGCGCTGTAGAGACTGTATTTTATATCCGATCAGTACGAAATTCGACAGAAGGAGGTCTTTTTACATGAATAAGTATTCAGGGAAGATCAGTTCAGATTTACATTAAAGCTCCATATATATGTTCCTCCTGATTTGGTATCAAACCGCTATAGAAGTTGTATTTTACTTCCGATCATTAACATTTTCCAGAAAGATGTTTCTCACTTTAGGAACGAATATTGCTTAATTTAGCGATTATCGTATCAAGAAGAGCGCAATTTTTTAATTTTAAATAAAACACAGATATTTAAGAAAAAATCGTGAAACTTTATTATATCGTAAAGTAGACAGAATGAGGTTATGTATGGAACAATATATCGTGCAGATGGCCGCCGCGGCTTTGCTGGCATGCACGCGATCTTTTAATGAAATTTTTAATGACCGTTTTTCATGAATGCTGCGGTATTTCATTAATGCAGCGTCCAATTTCGTCTTTTAAGGCTTGAGTCGTCGTCGGCTTATTCGCGTAAACCATCGACTTCAAAAAACCCCAAAGAAAAAAATCTAATGGTGTTAAATCGCACGATCTAGGCGGCCAATTCTGATCTCCAAAACGCGAAATAACACGACCGGGAAATGACTGATGCAGCAATTGAATTGTTTCTCTGGCTGTATGACATGTGGCGCCGTCTTGTTGGAACCACATGCCCTCCACATTCATTTCTTCAATTCTAGGCAAGAAAAATTATTTCACGATACCGAACACCATTGACTGTTTGCGCTTGACCTGCCTCATTTTCATAAAAAAAAGGTCCAATGATTCCTCCAGCCCAAAAACCACACCACACAGTGACACAGTGGCGCGTTGTTGTCTTTACATCACTAACAGACCCAGTTTCGGCAAATTTATCCATTAATCTCTTTACAGTTGACTCTTTTGGAGCATTATTGTGACCCCAAATTAATCGCAATTTGCGATTACCATTTTGGTAAAACAATTTCACAATGAGAATGCGTTGTTCATTCGTGTAGCGCTCCATTTTTACTAACCTCGTACCTTCTTCTAACAAACAATAACAATTATTCAAATGTCAAAAAATTACACTTCGAATGTTGCGAGATTAAAAAATTGCGCTCTTCTTGGAACACCCTTTACAATAAACGCTTAATAATTCACTAAATGCAAAATAATTGCTTAAAAACAGAGTTAACCAATTAGAAAAAAGTGAATGCAATAATTGTTCATTTGTTGCTGTTAAAATTGTCGCTATTAAACAATCCAAAAACGAATGAACGCCGAAGTTGACAGGATTTGGAAAGAGTTTTAGAGTACATCTTCACTGCCTCACTATTTTGCAAAAGGTATGAGATCAAAAAAAGGAGAAGAGAGCAACTTTAACTATCTTAATAAATCAATTATATAATTTAACTTTATTCCCAGAAAGATTTTACGAATTCCTAATAAATTTCCAATAAGATAAACAACAGGACGTTGCGGTATAAAAAATGATGCCCAGCGAATGATTTCTTTAGCAACAATGTTTTTCTTTAATACATAGATGTTCTTTAATACAAAGATTAGATATGGTTATAGTCGAAGAGTGTTGCAATTGATAAATAATAATATAAAATCCGAAAATGAGCGGATAAATTGGTTTCAGGTAGTATAAGGGTCAGAATATTTAATATCGACCTATGTAGATCATTTTTGGCTAAAATGTTTATAAACAGTTAAAAAAATGTAAAATAAAATCTCGCTATAATTTTTTTAAGCAATATTTTATGGGCATTTTAAGTTTAGAAAAAATTAGGTTTTGGATTTCACGAAATTTGTAAATTTACGAAATTTAAAAAAAAAAACTTTCTAAAACATCTATGCTCCCATGCACAGAATATACGCCAGACTCTCACAAATCCAAAACAGTAATTTGATTTTTTGAGACTCAATAATTGACAATGTTATAGACGAAATACTACGACTGGTCTGGCAATTAAAATATGTGTGGAAAGTAAAATATGTATATTTTCTTTGATCCATAAGGCTCAAAATGTCATTTGTAAGCAGTTTAATTTTTTCGGTCTGTGGGTTAATCGAACAAATTTCCAAAAACAAATAACGAGAATAGACTTGAGAGTTCGGGCATTGGCACCATTAATGATATCAAGTGGAATGGATGAGAGATTATAATGACAAGTCAATATAAGCTGAATTGAAATGTATATAATTAAATCCCTTCAAAAGCTAAATCTAAAAGTGATCTCAAAACATGTTATAATTATAAAAGGGTGGCAGGCCGTAACGTCCAGGTCATTGTGTCCATGGACGTTATGATACTATAAAAAGTATCATAAGGTCCATGGACAGTGCGACACTTTTTATCTTGTTGAACAGAGAGACCAATACCCGGAAATTAAAATACTTTGATTTTCGATTTTCCGCCAACTAATTTTCGTCCTCTTGACCGCTGAGGAGGTAACAGCTAGAAAGCTGACATTTTGTACACGCATAGACAGAAGTGTTGTAGTGTAAACCACGTAAGTAGTCATTTTTTGTCAGTGGCCACTTCTGGCGCTGTCAAAACCTTGAGTATTGTTTTTGACCTTTCAGAAGCCTCTTAAATCTTTGTAAATATGAAGTACTATTAAGTCAAATATATGCGCGAAAAACTATTTATCATTATTTCACTGATTTATAAGTTCCTTAAGGGTTAAGGATTATACAAATTTATATGTCCTTATATGACTTCAAAGGTGATACGAAAACAACTAACAAGCAACAAGATGTCCAGTCTGAGGTCAAAGTGGGCATAAAAACAACGTCTTAAAATTTTTAAATCGTTTTCAAAATAGTTTAGTTTAGTTTAAGATTTTATTGAGCCTTTTTTTAAATCGTTATAATTACTCCATTATTATTAGCTACATATTTTAAAGAGAACTTAAGACTATTATGTAATATCTTAAATTACTATAACAATTATGAAAAATAGCTCCATGCTTTTTAAATAGTACAGATAGAGTGAATTTAGTAATAAATTATTAATAATAGTGTGCATTAATGTCCTTGCTCCGGGACTACAGTGGCTTGGGAGTATAAAATTCTCATTTAAACTTAAATATAATAAATAAACAAAGAAAAGAGTACAAAACAGAAAAAAAAATAATTATAAAATTAATTAAAATTTAATTCTTAAGCATCTCGTACTACCCCCGGTTAAAAAAAAAATCTTTCTGTATGTCGTAAATGATAGAAACATACTCGTTATCGTCTTGGACAACTACAACTTTATACATGGTATTTACCAATGCAGTGACGTATTATTTTTGTTTCCAACATTTCCATTTCTCTGATAACTGTGGGGGATATATGAAACCATATCTGGTAGCCATACAGAAATACTGGTCTTATACTCGTTTTATATAGTAATATTTTGGTTCTTGCTGAGAGATTTTTATTTGAGAGTATCTTTGAAAATGAACCAAGAATTCTGTATGCCTTATTTAAAACCTGTCTGCCATGTTCATTAAATTTCATGAGATTGTTGAAATGTATTCCTAAATATTTTACATTGTTCCTAAATGGAATTTCAACGTTATCAGTGCTCATAGCCAATGTTTTACTCTGGGGAACAACAAATCGTTTGCATTTGCCCGATGCATTTCTAATACACATAGCCGCGCTTCATAAAAACGTTTGACCATGTCTAAGTGATTCAGATCATAAAAACGTTTGACCATGTCTAAGTGATTCTTTAATTTATGTAGTGCAACAAGAGGAGATTCATCATGAGCAAATAGCAGTGAGATTTTTTCATTCATTCAGAGTTTTTTTTCATTCTTCCACTACTTTAAGATCACATAAAGAGCTATGGACCTACACATATATATACCGAGAGTTTTTGAGAGCTATGTTATTATATTCAGGAATATGAAAGATGATAGTGATAGTGAATATTAAAACTATTTTTTAAGATCGGAGTGTAATTAAATAGACAAAGTAGCTTTTGAACCAACGATTTTAAAAACTAATAACTATCTTATACTCTAGATATTTGATAACCACAAATATCTGTTACCATTGCCTAAATATTTGGTTTTCGAGTTAAAGTCTGCGGAGACGTAATCAAATGGTGATCATGGAAACTATTTTAATATTGGAAAAATTTAAATTGATATTCTTTGGCAAGTCGGTTTTTAGTCCGACATCAAATAAACATATAAGTATGAACAGAAATATTATAAAGTTGATTTCTGTGACATCAGAGCTAAATATTTCCATACTAGAATTTGGATAAGCTTCAAAATCCTACTGATGTTGTCTTTTAATCGGTGTTTTTATTGGAATACCTCCAAGCTTACGAAGTTCGGATCACTGTGTTAAAAGACAAAGCGGGTATTCAAATGCTGGTGATGCTATGTATATTTCAAATTCTCTATATACACTGGCTATTTTTAGGCCAACGGGTCAAAAGTCGGGACATCAGAATTCGTTGTAGAGGTATTGTTCATCAAAAAAATTACAAAAAAAAATTTTTGGGTCCATATATTTTTTATTTGAAGCCATATATTTGACCCTACGGGTCAAAAGTCGGGACATCAGAATTCGTTTTAGAGGTATGGCTTCTAGGGCAAAGATTCTTATTTTGATCCCTAGAAAACGATTTTCCTTGTCACGTGGTCGATTTAAAAATTGTGACTATGGTTTTAGAGTAGCCGTTCAGATTGCTGCTACGAAGGATAACCAGAGAAAAAGCCAATGGAAATCGAGCATGCGAATGATGTTTTATTGTTATGTCTGTACTGAACTGAATATATGGACTTAGCGATTATTATACGCCCATAAGTAGTTTATATTAATCGTTAATATTGCAATTGACATGTTATTTGTGGGTATTAGGAGCACGTTCAAGAGATATTTTAAGAAGGGAGTAGATTTTCGAAAATAATGCAGTGGGAGAATATATCTCTCTATATATATACTCGTATAAAATTGTTGCGTTACTGACTGGCTGACTGACTGAGCGTCGCACAGCTATTACTACTGTGTACTTTTAGCGGCACAATGGGGGAAAAAAGGGATAAATAAGGTACCAACGCAAATCTAAACGGAATGAGCTAAAATCGTGAAATTTGGTATGAGATAGACTCAGAAATTAACAGTATTTTCCGAAATTCGAACATTTACACGCACAGTAGGGTAAAAAGGGAAGAACAAAATCCAAATGGCAATTTGCTGCGAAAGTAGCCCCGGGACGTAAACAAGAACAAGGATTTTGTGAAAATTGGACAGAAATGGATAAATATGGTACCATTGCCCAATTTAACGCCTAGAATAAGAATCGCGAAAATTTAAGCGAGGGATGTCATTAGGGAAGTGAATCGTGGTAGTCAGTTTTTTTTTTATATTTGTACTTTTTCGGGGCATAGTGGGGCAAAAAATTTAAAATATGGTGCAGTGGTTTAAAAATGTTAAACATGGTCCCAAGGGTGCTAGGGTAGGTTTTGTAACATTAATAAGAGATCGGAAGTGATTTTTCGAAATTTTAACATTGAGGGGCACAGTGGGGTAATACGGGTTAATTATGGTGCATTGGCAAATTGGAACTTAAATTTGAGATATGAAGAGTGTGGTAAATCATTAAATAATGTAGAGTGAGCAGTGGATAAAATGTAGTTAAATATAAAATGTAGTTAAATATGGTACGGTGAGACAAAAAGTGTTAAATATGGTACAGTAAGACAAATGGTTAAATATGGCATAGTGGGGCAAAAAGAGTTTATTGTGGTACAGTGGGACAAAAAAAGTTACATATGTTAAAGTGCGAAAAATGGGTTAAATATGGTACAGTGGGGCAAAAAGGGTTAACTATTGAACAGTGGGGGGAAATGTATTAACTATGATACAATGGGGCAAAGGGTTAAATAGTGTACATTGTGACAATAATGGTTAACTATGCTACAGTGGTTAAATATGGTACAGTGGTTAAATATGTTGGTTAAATATGGTACATAACTCCTCGGTATGTATGTACCATACATAACGAGGAGTTATGTATGGTACAGTGGGACAAACAGGTTTATCTATGGTGGAGTGGGGAACAAATAGTAAAATATGCTAACGTGGGACGAAATGGGTTAAATATGGAACAGTGGGGCAAAAGTAACGCTATGAAAAAGCGGGGAAAAATGTGTTAACTATGGTATAGTGGGACAAAAATGGTTAAATATGGTAAAATTTGCGAAAATGGTTAACTATAGTATAGTGGGTCAAAAAGGACTAAATATGGTACAGTGGAACAAAAACTGTTAAATATGGTATAGTGTGGCAATTGTTAAATACGGTAACGTAGGACAGAAAGGTGTTAATCATATTATGTGGTAAAAGGCGTTACATTTAGTGCAGTGAAAAATATGGATGTAAGTAGAGAGGGCAACTCCTGCAAAATAAATATGATATAAGAAGTGTTTTTTTTTTTTGATGGGGCGAAAATGTGTTAAATGGGGTTGACTGGAGAGAAAAAGGGTTAACTATGGTAAGGGTTAAATAAGGTACAGAAGGGCGAGAAAGCGTTAAATATGGTAAAGTGTGGTAAAATGGTTAAATGTGGTAAGTGGGGGAATAAAGGGTTATATACAGACCCAGATATGTATTCAATTTTGTACTTTAGAAGCACAGTGGAATAGTTAAATATTAAATTAAGTTAAGTAGTACAGCGGTGCATAACCAGAGTGCGAAGCTTCTGTGGAAACGGTGGGGCATAATAAGCTAAATAAGGCACGGTATGGTAACAAGTTTAACGTATCACAGATAGGGTAAAAAAGGTTGAAATCCGGCCTAAGGTTGCGAATTTGGCTCTTGGAATATACACTTTAATTTTCTCTAAATGCAGACTTTTAGTGGCACAGTGGGGGCAAAAACGATAAAATGTTGTGCAGTGGTGCAAAAGTGGTTAATTAAATGTGGTACAATGGAGCGAAAATGATTAAGTATGATCCCAATGGCGATTGTAAGTCTGCAACAGAAATTAGGCATTAATTTTTTACCTTTTTTTTAAATTGAAGAAGACACAGTGTGGCAAACATTGCTTTATATTGTATCAGGGTGTGAAGGTACCAATTGGAACATAAACAAGGGGGAAAAGGTAAAATATGACCCAAAAATAGTTTATAACATTTAGAGGCACGATGGGATAAAGTATGGTGCCTTATGTGTTTTTGAAAGAAAGAGGTGTAACTACTCCACAATACACTAAAAGGAAAGTAACTACAAATGATTGGAGCTGCGAAGCGCGCCGGGTTAAAGCTAGTATAATATTTAATTAATAAATCATATTAAAGCAAGGATTTATTGAGTTTGCCATTCAGCAATATCATGCAAATACCCACAAATAAAAGCACAACGCATATTTCAATCATCTCTAGATTCTTTATAAAAAAAATTATAGTATATTATAGAATTCCTTTGTATCCACTGCCTCGCCTTCAAAGTATTGCTCACAAATTGCCATGTCAGTCGACAGCTGCACATTATAATCATTTAATAATCTTCTTATTATGGTTATTAATTTCCATGCGGTTAAATTGCCAATTGCCATTGCTTTGAGACATCTGGTTGAGCGTATAAAATTGAATTTACTCCCCTTAAGTATGGTTTAAACTTGATCAACATTGCCCCCACCAAAGTCACAAGTAATAGCACCTTAGCTTATGCTACAAAATAATTTAAGAAAAAGACAGAGAGCGTGAGAGAAAAGACACGCCACATATGTCTTCTTATTGTCACATGTGGTGTGGGTTTTTTAAAACGATAAAAAAGAAATAGCTTTAAGGACATCGGCATTCGTGACTGTTACTGTGTCTGCTCCTTTGTTGGCATTAGTCTCTGTCTGAAGCAACAACAACAACAAAACGTATAATTTTGCAAATGAGCGACGAACCATAATGACAACCACAGACTTGTGCGAGTGGAAATAACAATTTAAACGACACGCATCGTTGTCATATATACATACTTATAGTCATATATACTTATAGTGCTTTAGCTCAGACGGGGGAAGGATTGCCACTAAATACTTTATATCGAGGGCTTACATATATTCAAAAATGTCTATGAACATAAACACAATTTTTAAGGAGAGCGAAAAATCTGCGTTTCCTTTGTTTTAAGAGTAATTCTTAATCATTCCTCTACAATGTAATCTAAATATGATTACTAATTGCTACGATTGAAAAGTTTTAAAAATTCCCTATTATTCGCGCTTTTATGGTTCATAGCCACTTTTACATTTAAAATGTGAGCAATATAAAAGTTAGTTAAATTGACACAGCCATTATCGCACAAAAACATAAATAAGATTTTAATGTTTTACATGTTTTTTTGTTAATGATCGATTTATTTATAATTTTATTAGATTTTTTTCAATGTTTTCGAATTATTCGTCTTTTTCGATCAGAACTCTTTCTTTCCCAAAAATGTTTTTGTGGTGTACTGGAAAAAAAGAGACTGCGCTCTGGGAGCCACTCATATATGGCTCGATAACTCCTTTTAATGAAACGTTGCCAATTTCTATTCAATTTATCATACAACAATTGATGAAATGGAGATTGTAGAAGTTTCCATTTGTTTCTACCAAATTAAAAGGCCTTCGGTTCTAATTTTTGATAAACGACTAAGATTTCCATTGCGATAGTCATTAATGAAAGAAAATGAAATATAACACCGGTCGGCAAATACCAATTTTTTTTGGGTTTCTGTTTTATTGCATGGATTTTGATGCTAGACAACAAAAAACCCCAAAATACCATTCTTAGCTTTTAAATTTAGATTTTTTCTGTTGTACATCAATAAGATAGTTTTAAAGTTAAATGATTGCTAAATTAGCTACAAATTTTTAACTTATGCATCGTTATTCTTCAGAATGGGATCATTTTATTCATGACCGATCAAAATTTACGAAAAATCACACATTTTGGCAGAACTTGAAAACCATTTATCCGAATTGGTTCAAGATAGTTTTAAAGATTTTTTTATAATGTTATCGTAAAATCTGATCGGCCATGAAGAAAACGAGCACATTCCGATGAAAATCGAGGCATAATTAAACCAGTAAGGAAAGATAGAAAGTCGGGCGGGGCCGACTATCCTACACCTCCCTAACAATGTGAAAATGGGCATTGCGATAAGAATTTGGCATTGTTCACGTACTAAGAAAACTCTTTCTGCCGAATTTCGTACTGGTCGGATATAAAATACGGTTTCTACAACGCTTACATGTCACATCGGGTGAACATATATATGGGGGCTATATCTAAATCTGAACTGAATTTCCCTGAATTCGGTAGTTTTCAATCATGTAATAAGATATCTCTCTTTGTGGAATTTCGTACTTATCGGATATAAAATACGGTTTCTACAGCGCTTACATGTCAAATCGGGTGTAACACCTATACGACATTGGGACTATGTTTAAATCTGAACTGATTTTCTTCGAATTTGGCGGTGTTCATACATGTAATAAGAAAACTCTCTCCGTTGAATTTCTTACTGATCGGATATAAAAAAGGTTCATACAGCGCTAACATGTCAAATCGGGTGAAACATATATATGGGGCGATATCAAAATCTGAAAGGATTTTCCCTGAATTTGGTAGTGTTCATTCATGTAATAAGAAAATTCTCTCTGACAAATTTCGTACTGAACGGATATAAAATACGGTTTCTATAGAAACCGTAGGGTGTAACGAATAGCGTGTAATATATAGGGTTTTACAATAAGAGTGATATGTTTTACAATAAGATGATGATGACACTTATTGTTAAGGAAATTCAAAAGTTTTTTATTTAATGTGAAGTACTATCGATACAATTAAGTTCTAAATAAAACGTCATTCAAATGGCCACGAAGCACAGTGGAAAATGGTAGTGTAAGGCCTGATCAAAAATACATTGAAATTATTAAATTTTTTTAATACTATTTCAGAGGTAAGACATCACGTCATGATTATCTGCAAACATTTCCGAACATTTTCATCGGTAAAGGCGTTAAAAGTACCACTATTTACAGATCTTTTGATTGTTAAACAAATATAAAAATTCTGAACCCTCATATAAAAATACATGTACCCGGTGTGTAACATACTTTAGAGCATAAATTGCGGATTTATGTGTAGGAAATATTCTAACGAATCGGATTCAGTAGCAAAATGTTTAAAAAATTAACAGCGAATATTCGCTGTATGCAATATACTATTTATGTAAATGTTTCTTGAATTCAACAACTTCAGCTAAGGTTTTAGTTGTTAGCTCCGTTTGCCTAGGTTCAAACTTTTGCATAATTTCAAAGCTACGTTCCTAACCTAAGTTGTGGCAAAAAATTGGCTGCTCCTTTTTGCTCCTTTTCAAACGGTGTGCAAAAAATTGGTTTAACATAGTATTTTCCGAAATATTTTTTTAACAATATATTATTCCCATTTGTTGTCAAATATTCATTCATAATATATGTCATTCATTGAGCTATTACTTCAATTTTGAAAATGTTGCACTTTAAGTGTTCTCTACACGATCTGGTTCTTGTCTATATAAACAGTGATAGAAATGTGCAATCTATTGAACGGTTTGTGCGCGAGAATGGAAATTTGAACGATGAAAATGTATCATATATAATTAATCATATTCAGAAGGGTTTAATACCGCATATAAATGATCGATGGCTAAAATCAGGAAGGCAAAAAGAGACATTTTTTAAAAATAACGCAAATTGGTTAAATAAAGAATATTGTGTAAATGTGCCCATCGCTATGAAATCCATTAATCTCTTAAGGAAAAGGGGAAGACCTTTACTGCCATACGAAAAATCGGCTGATTCAACGAAAAGGCGGAAAAATGTTTTACTTTTGGAAAACAATGGCCTACAACATATTCAGAGTGCATGCAGTCAGAAACTTCGTGCAATTGGAGAAATAGAAGAAGCAAAACTTGTAGAATTAATAAGGTACATGAGAAGTCGAAGAAGCAGGAACTACTGAAAACCCTAGAGAAGCATGAGGAAGTTAAACCTCTGGATAGCACAGAAGCATTGAGTGTATTTCTCGATCTCGACTTAACTAAAAGTCAATATACCCATTTAAGAATTATCATGCTCAATAATAATTGCCCACTTATGCCACCATACTATAAAATTCAAAGAGAAAAACTTAATTGTTATCCAAATTCTCTTGAAATTGGGAATACGGTAGCAAAAGTTAAATCTTTGCAAGAACTACTTGACCATACTGTTAAACGAATTTTAATTATTGACAATGTTGAGAACAAAAATATGCGTAAGCTCACTCTATATTGCAAATGGGGATGTGATGGCTCCTCGGGTCAAAGTGAGTATAAGCAATTTCTTCCTGAGGAGTCTGAGAATATATCTGATGGCAATTTGTTTATTACTTCATTGGTTCCTATAAAAATTATTGATAGAGAAGGTGGCTCATTAGTTTGGCAAAATCCTTTTCCTTCTTCAGTGCGTTATTGCAGACCCATTTCGATTGAAATGTGTAAAGAGACTCCTGAAAAAACCAAATAAGTGGTTCAAAATATCGAGAGCCAATGTTGCCAACATTTATTAACTGCGGAACGCATGAACTCGAAATAAGTCACGAACTCTTACTAACAATGGTTGATTGTAAAGTTGTTAAGACACTAACAAACACGACGTCTTGTGCAGTATGTACTATTTGTAATGCGAGTCCAAAGCAAATGAATGATATACCAAGTACCATAAAAAGAACTGAAAATGAAAACGCCTTGCAATATGGAATGTCAACCTTACATGCATGGATTCGGTGTATGGAAATGATTTTACATCTTTCTTATAACCTGGACTTCCAAAAGTGGTCAGCAATTTCTAAAGAACACCAGGTATTAAAAAATGCAAGAAAAAATTGGTGCAAAAGCGTTTCCGTGAAGAATTAGGATTAATAATTGACAAACCTAGACAGGGAAGTGGAAACAGCAACGACGGGAATACTGCACGAAGATTTTTTTCCAATGCAGAAGTCAGTGCTGAAATAACAGGCATAGATGTACAGCTAATACGAATGTTGTACAATATTCTACAAGCTTTATCATGCGGCGTCATGATAGATGGCGAAAATTATAACAAGTATGCTCTCCAAATAGCAAATCTATATGTGGAAAAATATAAGTTGTATTATATGCCATCTTCTGTCCATAAATTATTAATACATTGAAAAAGCATTCTAAATCATTTCACTATGTTGCCAATGGGTCATTTGTCAGAAGATGCCCAAGAATCGCGTAACAAAGATTATAAAAACTACCGATTGAATCATTCCAGAAAAAATTCAAGGATAGCGACAAATGAGGATGTATTTAAGAGACTTTTATGTACTTCAGATCCTTATATATCTAGCATCAGAAAAGAAACCCGCAAAGCCTGTATAGATCTTGATGAAGACGCGGTGTTGTTATTGAAAATGCCCCACACAGACAATTTTAAATAACAAAAAATAAAATTGTGTTTCAACTTTATTTTCTCATAATTTTAATTTATCCTTATAAATGAATTGATTTTAATTAACCATTAAATATGCAAATTGCATACCAAATTCCAGAAAACTAATATTTCAACTTGGACCTTTCAATTCGGTCAATTCGTATGACTATATGTGTCACAACACACCAAAGCTCAGAACATAACACAAACAACATATGAAACGTGAAATTCCTGTTCGTACACCAATGTTAGTCATACGATCCAGTGGTCGGAGCGATAACGATACCAGTAAAGAATGTTTTTGACTGGAATTTGACCGTTTTTTTGTTTTTGTGTTAAGTTTTGGGCGTTGGTGTGTTCTGACACATATAGTCAAATTTTATTTTATTTTATTTCATCCCTGCCCTCCCCCTTTTAAGGGGTGTTTTTACAATTTGTTAAAATAGGGCTAAAAATTAAAAAAGGACATTTAAAAAGTGAAAAAAAAAATATTTCCCTCAGTTTTTCAAAAAAAAGTACGAAAAAAAAATAATTTTCCCATAAAATGTTAAGAAACTTTGTTCATCATATTCTTAGCTATATTATTGCCAAATATAAATAAGCAGTATCACCATGTCTGAACTAGTTGTTAGACTAAAGCTGATGATATCCTTTTCGAGGGGCACACTGATTATCAGAAACTTTGGAGGCCCTTAAACAAACTTGGTCACTAATTTCGCCAAGCCGAGTACTTTTTGGTAGTAGAATCGAACCTATACTGTCATCCGTGTATTTTTTCACTTTTGCACAGTGTTGTTAATTGAGCCAACTTGACTATACGAATGATGCAGAATATCTTATTTTTGGAGCTACTTTGACGTACAATTCTCAGAATTGAGTCCCAAAATCATGTGTTGTACTGTGTCATCTAAGGATTGGATTTAACGTATAAAAATTATATATTTATTGTACGATTCTCGTTTTTTTTTTTAAATTTGTCTTTGAATAATTTTTGGGGAGCCATATGCAAACTTTTTTCTGGGGATTCCTTCCTCTCTACATGCAGCATGTTTTGCGACATGCATCGTCGGATTATGTGCATGGATAGTATGACATGGCTATATTTGGTTAGCATGCATGACTGCTTCCCAGCTGCAGATAAAATCCCACATGTGGCACGCGCATTTTTAAGGTCGCTTATCCGCACAACCACATCTTAAACGCGAGCCAAGTATGCGAAATGTCGGCATATTCAAGTAAATATATCAAAAACGCTGTCGTAAATGTATTTAACTCGTTAATAATTACAACAAATGCAATTGACAACATATACATACATACAACAACACCACACAACGGCTGCAATACATTAAGGAGCAGCACAAGCAACAGCCGCATCCTCGCCATCGACACTAACGAATGACAATTCATACCTCCGGGGGAAGAACACTTGCAGCACAGGATCATGCACTCGTTGCATTTCCAGAATAGTGAGTAACGTGAGTGAGCTCGCGCGTCTGACTGGTTTCTAAAAAATATTTGTGATACTTTGGTGAAAATGATAAAAAACGCACTTAGAAAAAACGCATACACGGAGAAAAATCGCCATTTTTGATATGTTTGAATTGAAGGAAAATATATTTGGAAACGAATTTTTTGAATATTATATACTTGTTAGCAAATAAATTTTATTTAAAAATCATGAAATTTTGTTTGGAACGCATATATTAATATATTGGAACAAAATATATTTGCGCACTGACTTTCACAAATAAAATATGTGTTTACCCACAAACAAAGTTATTGTTTAAGATGTTTTCCAAATATATTTTAATTAATTTTTTTTAAAACTTTGCTGATTTTTTCAATTTTTTTAGTTTTTCTAGATTTCGTGTTGAACTTTGTAGTTAAAAATGTTTTTAGCAGCAATAGGCTTTGTTTTACACCAATACATTTTAATTCAATTCATCACTTTTTGTCAATCCATCAGTGCAATTTATAGTTACGAAAGATTATGCGATTTAAGTGTTAACTGAATTTTACAAACATAAAATTTATTAAAAAATTTTGCTTTGAACTTCTGAAAAATAGAAAATTTGTCTTTAAATTAAGGAAATGGTACATTGCCCAAATACTTAAATACAAACATTTCCAAATAAAAAAATATTAGCATGGGAACATATTTTTGTTTAGAACAATATCCTCCCAAACATATACAATTTGTGTGTGTCAAATATTATATATTTAGGGTGTACCCTAAGCATATGTATATTTCAAGCAGAATATGTTTGAGTCAATATACTACAGAAACAATTTTCTTTCAGCGTGTACATATATTGGCTTATATGTTAAACAAAGTGCTAAAGGTAAATTTAATAAGAATTTTTTTTGCAATGTACAAACTCATTATTATGCTATTATCAGCGGAAAACAAATATTTATGTGCAGTTGTATAAGCCTCCAGGGCATTAAAAATTAATACTAGTGAATTTACATTTATTTATAAGGTTATAAAAGTTAATACTTAAATATGTTTATGCTGATTTTCCATAAACCCCACTTTGATAATATTTTTCTTTATTTATCTCATACATTGTAATTGCTGAATAATGCACGTTAAGGATAATGCAATTCGAAGTATTTATTGTATTTCGCAATAAGACGAAGAATCAGAATTAAATTTTTTTTCTAAAATTTGCATACTTTTAGACTTACGTAAATCCCACGACATTTTTGTTACCTAGTTTTGGGGAACATACATATGTACATTGTTGAATCGTTTGTCTAAAATAGAGGCAAGCTTTGAGTTTCTGCTCTGTAAGATATTTCTACAATCTTTCATTTGAAATAATTTAAACCATTACAAGTAGTAAAATACAAATGAAATCAAAAACTCTCTGTAGATTTGCATAATAGGTTTTAGGTTGTAATTAATTCCTTAACATTTGTGCTGCATATTTGTGTGGGTAAAATATTAACATTGCACAGATTGAAAAAGATTTTAACTGAAATGGAGAAAGGTCATTGATTACACTGTGCTCGAAATGGACACTTTAAAAATGTAACAGAAAGGAGACCCTATGGATATACCTATTTCGGCCTTGTTGAATCCATTGGTAATAGCCGTTTTTCTAGGTTAGCTCTTGTTTCGCGATATTCGACCACAAAGTTTGTGGAAGTGGAAGACTTCGGAATACGCGCTTGAGTCCATAAAACGAAATAAAGGAAAGCATTGGAGAATTATTTCTCTCAAATGAAATGAATTTCAACACACAGTAATAGTTTATTAATCGTTAGCACCTCCATAAAAATGGGCTAAGTTGACACGCCAATTTTCGTACCTCCCACACAAATGGAAAATTTTATACCAAAGTTACCTGCTTATAGCTTTAATATCAGTTCATACAAATACTTGATTTTTTTCCAGTACAATGCTTTTATAGGAGCTAGAGTCCATAGACAAGTGGGCGTTATAGGCACGCCCGTTTTGGTACCTCCCACACAAAGGGCCCACTTTGCATCAAAAGTTAACAGTTTATAACATTAATATCAGTGCATACAAATACTTGAAATTTTGTACAGTGTTGTTCTTTTATAGTTCTTAGATTCCAGAGAAAAGTGGGCGTTATTGGCACGCCTCTTTTGGTACCTCACACACAAATGGTCCTTTTTGCACCAAAAGTTAACAGCTTATAACTTTAATACCAGTGCATACTTTCTAGTTATTATATGCAATTAAGTTGATAATAATAATAAAGCAAAAAAATAAATAAATTTACGAATACTTTTTGGAACTGAAGTTGAGGAGATCCTTAATTCGGTTTACCCGACTAAACTCTCTTACTTGTACAAACAATATTTACTAAAAATGCCAATAACTTTTTCTTTATAAACTATGAAAAATATTGAAATCACAAAACAGACAGAATCATTCCAATAAAAACAATTTCGACTTCTGATATTTTTAAGTAAGAATCCACTTATGTAGAATTTGGAATATTTAGAAATTGTAAATGGAATCTCCCTTAAAAGTTTGTAATGAATTGTGGCCAATGGAGGGTTAAATGTATAACTGATACATACAGTGTGTTTTTTTAGACGTGTGGTTTTCAATCTGGCAATACTTTTTTCGGAGTTGGTCTTTTTGACAGCTGTCACTTGATTCATGCTCGGTATGGTTTGCCATTTCATAATGAATAGACTTACTCCGGAACAACGATTGCAAATCAAAAATGCTGCCTAAACGATAGTTTTTCTGCACACTTTTTTCTCTCTGTTGGTGGTGTTTTAGGGTGTTTTTTTTTGGACGCGTGGTTTTCAATCTGGCAATACTTTTTTCGGAGTTGGTCTTTTTGACAGCTGTCATTTGATTTATGCTCAGTATGGTTTGCCATTTCATAATGCATAGACTTACTCCGGAACAACATTTGGAAAATCGGAAATGCTGAAAAAGTTGTTCGGTCTCTCGGCCGGAATTTATTCAAACCAGCTACGGCAGCCACTTGCCCGAAATCATTTTTAAAATATAAACACAAACTCTTATCTTTATAATAAAGCTAAATTCTTGGCCATAACATTAAATTATATGCGTTTTATTTCTTCTTGAAAACGTTTATTTCTTCTAAAAACACCCTGTATAATAACCATGTTGCAATGATCGGAAGTAAAGTACAACTTCAATAGGGCTTTGGTACCAAATCGGGGGAACGTATACGGGTATATGGGGACTATATCTAAATCTGAATCGATTTTACCCGAATTTGGCATTGTTCATTCATGTAATAAGAAAACTCTCTGCCGACTTGCATACTGAACGGGTATAAAAAAACAGTTTCTACAGCGCTTACATGGCAAATCGGGTGTAACATGTATTTAGGGCTATATCTTAATCTAGACCGATTTTCCACAAATATTGCAGTGTTCATTTACGTATATAATAAAAAACCCGATTCTGCCGAATTTCGTACTGATCGGATATAAAATACGGTTTCTACAGCGCTTACAAGCCAAATCAGGAGTAAAATGTATATGGGGGCTATATCTAAATCTGAACCTCAAAAGATCACTGTGCTAAATTTCATCATCCTCGGATCATAAATAAGACCTGCACTTTAATCACATGAATACATGGACTGACATACAGATGGACTCAACAAGTGATTCTATGTCGATCGGTATAATAAACTATGATTCTCTTTTTGGGAGTTACAAACAAATGTACAAAGTCATAATACCCCGTACCACTGTGTGGTGTAGGGTATAAAAAAAACATTTCTAGATCCAAAAAAAATCTGCTAAAATTTGTGCAGTTTTATAAGCGGTTTGCTTTTCTTTTTCACCATCGATGTCGGCAATAACATTTCAGTTATCAACAAAATACATGTAGAAATGAAATATAGGCGACAACATTTGGTTGACATCGACATTGCGAAAAAAAACTATGAATTTCGATAGCAATGCGGGAACCAACAAAAATGTGGAACAGAGAATGGACAAAACATAAGGACATCTCGCCAACACCAATTTCAACACAATCAACGGGACAACTGGTGTTGTCAAATGAAAATGAAACGCTAGAACAGAAACATATGCTAAGAAAATTCTAAAATGGCAGACAAGAGCAGAAAGTGTCAACAAAATATTGTATAACTGTCGAAAAACTGATAAACAGAGCCATAGAAGTAAATTGAATGTGTCATTGATGGTCATGATGGCGGTGGGTGGAAGAAGAATGGTTGCGTTGAAAACATGCGAGATACGGGAGGTCTGTAAAATTTATTCAGGCTAAGGAGCAGTCATCACAATCACCATCATCGTCATTGTCGCCATTGTCATAACTGAAGTCAGAAGTAGTCCTAATTGAAGTCCTGCTTGTTAGAGTCCTTTGATAGTAGTTGTGTCTGGTAGATTTGCTTGTCTTTTGAAATAGGGGAAGGTATGTGTATTGTGGGATCACAGGATATATTAATAAATACAATGTACATATACTTATTACAAATAGCAAGGTACATATATGGAAAATAATGAAGTTTAAAAGCTCTTTAGTTACACTGTCCAACAGCATTTTTGGAACAGAATAGCGACCCTATAATTTTGAAAGGGCATGTTTAGTAGACCATTTTTGTAGAATAAACTTATGGTCCAGCTGGTCTGATTTTTTTTTACAGTGGTTCAAAGTTTTAATTTTTGGATCGAAGGGAGCATTTACAGGGTTTTCCAAGAAGAGGTGTTATTTTACCGGTATTTCGGTAGCTGTCAGTTTTGAAGCTTTTATTCTCTGACATTTGACAAGTAAAAACTACGCCATTAATATATAAATTTTGTAATTCATGTATAACTTGTTTACATAAATTTACTTTTGGGACATTTTATACTTAAATAATACCCTGTACCACAGTGTGGTGTAGGGTATAAAAACGATTGGATCTAAAGAGCCAAATCGGATGAAACATATAAATGGGAGCTATAGCTAAATCTTTACCGATTTTCTTCAAATTCGGCAATGTTGGTTCATGGATCAAGAAACTCTACCATTCTAAATTTCAAAATGATTGCATGTAAAATACAGCTTCTACAGGACTAAAGAGCAAAATCCGACGAAACATATATATGGGAGCTATATATATGTTTCGTTTCGGCAATGTTGGTTCATGGATCAAGAAACTCTACCATTCTAAATTTCAAAACGATTGGATGTAAAATACAGCTTCTATAGAACTAAAGGGCCAAACGAAACATATATATGGGAGCTATAGCTAAATCATAACCGATTTTCTTCAAATTCTGTAGTGTTGGTTCATGAATCAAGAAACTCTACCATTCTAAATTTCAAAATGATTGGATGTAAAATACAGCTTCTTCAGGACTAAAGAGCAAAATCGGACGAAACATATGTATGGGAGCTATAGCTAAATCTTAACCGATTTTCTTCAAATTCGGCATTGTTGGTTCATGGATCAAGAAACTCTACCATTCTAAATTTCAAAACGATTGGATGTAAAATACAGCTTCTATAGAACTAAAGGGCCAAATCGGACGAAACATATATATGGGAGCTATAGCTAAATCATAACCGATTTTCTTCAAATTCTGTAGTGTAGGTTCATGAATCAAGAAACTCTACCGTTCTAAATTTCAAAACGATTGGATGTAAAATACAGCTTTTATAGGACTAAAGGGCCAAATCGGACGAAACATATATATGGGAGCTATAGCTAAATCTTAACCGATTTTCTTCAAATTCGGCGATGTTGGTTCATGGATCAAGAAACTCTACCATTCTAAATTTCAAAATGATTGGATATAAAATGCAGGACTAAAGGGCCAAATCGGACGAAATATATATAAGGGAGCTTTATCTAAATCTGAACCGATTTCAATCAAATTCAATAGCGATCTTAACAGCTGCGAAATACTCTAAACTGCAAAATTTCAGAACGATCGGAGTGAAATTGCGACCTGTAGTCGACGAACAACTTTACATGAACAGACGGACGGACGGACGGACTGACTAGTGATTCTGAGTCGATCGGTATACTTTAAGGTGGGTCTAGCTGTGTTATTTTCAGGTGTTACAAACATCTGCCGTGAAACAAACTTATAATACCCTGTACCACAGTGTGGTGTAGTGTATAACAATGGAACGATACACGATTCAACAACGCATTGAAATTATTAAAATTTGAAAATCATCGAAAATTCATCTTGACTGATGAGGCCCATTTCGACCTCGGTGGCTACGTCAACGAGCAAAATTGTCGCATCTGGGGCTCGGAAAACCCAAGAGTTATTGTTGAGAAGCCTCTCCATCCTCAACGTGTGACTGTTTGGTGCGGTTAATGGCCCGGCGAGGTCATTGGACCTTACTTTTTCGAAAATTAGGTTGGATCAACACTTACGGTGAATGGAGAGATTATTAATGATTTTTTATGGTCGGAGTTGGATGGTATTGATCTGAACAACGATAACTTTCAACAAAACGGCGCTACGTGCCACATAAGCAACGAAACCATTGCTCTGTTACGGGAAAAGTTTCCGGACCATGTTATCTCTCGAATAGGTGATCACAACTGGCCACCGAGATCTTGTTATTTAACACCTTGTGACTTCGTCCTTTGGGGCCACGTGAAAGATAAGGTCTTCGCCAACAGCCCAGCGTCGATTCAAGTCCTCAAAGATAGAATTCGAAGACATAGGGCAGCCACTTTGCGATTTGGTTAAGGAAAATTTCATGAAAAGGATATGGTCCTGTAAGCGTGGTGGCCATTTGGCTAATGTTGTTTTTCATTATTAACAGCATACCTTCCTCTTTATTATGAAATAAACATCCGATCATTTATCTCAAAAAGTGGCATTTTTCTTTGAATACCAAAATAACACCTCTTGTTGGAAAACCCTTCATATTTATCTTTATCAAACTACAGTTTTTAATTGTTTAATCTTTTTAAAATTGCCTACCGGCTTTATTTGACTGACTTATTGTACCCATCCCTCATTTACGCTGACACCATACTATATTGTAATAGGAGCAATAACACTTGTAACAACATCAACATCAGCAGTAACTGCAACGGAATACAATCATTTCATCACTTATTCACAGTATGCAAACGACCAAAGGAAAACAGAGAAAACGATTGTATAACAACGTTATGTGACAAAGTTAATTTTCAAGCGGAAAATACGATACCACTATCAAGGATGTTTGTAAAACTTGGACATGTAAAATCACAGAAAAATCCTTCACCAATACAAGAACAAAACTATAACAAGAGTTAAAGAAAAGGGTATAACCTGTGAACTGTGCCTTGAAATTATTTGAGGTATTTGCTCTGTAAGATATATTTATACATATATGCATATAAGTGGCGAGTCCTTTCGTAGCTTATTTGTTGATATGACCTGTGAAAGGTATATTTTTCTGGGAAAAGTATTTCCTATATATACATATTTTATATTTCATGTCGCTGAGAAATTATTTCATATTAAATTGACACTCAAAGTCGACACTTCATTTAAAACGATTTACAGACATACAGACGGTTGGTGTACAAACAAATGTAATTTATAAGATCCTTATAATGTGAACAACATAGGAAAAAAGAAGTGGAATGTGAGACATCTAATACAAACAAGAAAACGAACATGTCGTTAAGGAGAGCATTATTAGCCTTGGCTGATTTTTTTAAAACACCACAGGAGACAACAAGCAAGCATTATGTTTGTATGGATATAGAAAGAGTTGTTGTTGCTAAAGGGATATACAAGTACTACGATTACCTTGATTTATCTACTCAACTATTAGTCCTTTGGGTGTGATAACTGTAATAGTTCATTTCAACAAAAGTGATCTTTTGTTTATATCCCACTAGCTGAGCCCGGTACGCTTCGCTGCCCATGCCAAAATTAGCGCTGTAGAAACTGTATTTTATACCCGATCAGTACGAACTTCGGCAGAAAGAGGTTTGTTATTACATGAAGGAATACTGCCAAATTCGGAGCAAATCGGTTCAGATTTAGATATAGCCCCCATATATATGTTACCCCCGATTTGACATGTAAGCGCTGTAGAAACTGTATTTTATATCCGTTCAGTACGAAATTCGGCAGAAAGAGGTTTCTTAATACATGAAGGAATACTGCCAAATTCCGAGAAAATCGGTTCAGATTTAGATATATTCCCCATATATATGTTACCCCCGATTTGAAATTCAATAGCTGTAGAAACTGTATTTTATATCCGATCACAGCGAAATTCGGCAGAAAGAGGTTTCTTATTACACGAAGGAATACTGCCAAATTTGGAGAAAATCGGTTCAGATTTAGATATAGCCCCCATATACAGGGTTGCCCATATTCGACGGACCCATCTGGCAACGCCATAACTTTTGACAGAGATGTCAGATCGCTTAATGACATACCGCGTTTGAAGCGTCAGTCCAAGCTGATTTTTACCATGGAACAATACACGCCACGCGAGCGCTCTGAAATAGTTGAAATTTACATTCAACAGAAGAAGTCAATTGTGAAAACTCAACGTGCTTTTAAAATATTAAAAAATGTGAGAAGTGCGCCTTCAAAGAACTGAAAATGAAAATGAACTGAACAGCCACTGAAAATCCTCAGGAGATTCAATAATTGCCTCTTCATGACGAAAAAGTCACAGTTTGGTGCGGCGTTAGTGCGAAAACGGTCATTGGGCCGTTTTTCTTCCAAAACGAAAATGGCCATGCTGTTACCATCAACCAGGAGCGTTATCGCGACATGATGACCAATTTTGTGATGCCAATTATTCGTCGAAAGCGTATGAGGCAGTTCTGGTTTCAACAAGACGGCGCTCCACCGCACACAAGTCGCATAACAATCGATTTTCTGAAGAATTTGTTTCCGGGCCGTTTGATGTCGAAAAGTGGTGATTTGGACTGGCCACCGCGTTCGCCCGATTTGACGCCGCCTGACTTCTTCTTGTGGGGATATTTGAAGTCAAAGGTTTACGTTTACAAGCCAAGGACCGTAGAAGAGCTCAAGGACAACATTCGTGAAGAAATAGCCGCTATTCCGGCCGAAATGTTGGCGAAAACGATGGAAAATGCTGCAAAAAGGCACAATACGCCATCAACGCCAGAGGCGGCCATTTGAGAGATATCATATTCAAAAATTGATGTAAACAAATCTACTTGGAACAAATTAAATGATTAAGATTGCCAACCGCCAAATTTTTATTTTTTTCTTTGATTTTTTTTTAAAAAACATGGGTCCGTCGAATATGGGCAACCCTGTATATGTTAGCACCGATTTGACATTCAAGCGCTGTAGAGACTGTATTTTATATCCGATCAGTACGAAATTCGACAGAAAGAGGTTTCTATTTTACATGAATGAGTATTCAGGGAAAATCGATTCAGATTTATATATAAGCTCCATATATATGTTCCTCCTGATTTGGTTACAAAGCGCTATAGAAGTTGTACTTTACTTCCGATCATTACAAAATTCTCCAGAAAGATGTTTCTCAATTTAGGAACGAATATTGCTTAATTTAGCGATTATCGGTTCAGAATTAGATATATCCGCATATATATGTTCTTACCCATTTACCAATTATTCCAAAATATTATCGCAATGACCCTTATCGCATTGTTAGGGAGGTGTAGGGTATTATATAGTCGGCCCCGCCCGACTTTCTGCCTTTCCTTACTGGTATTAGTAATAAATTCAGTTAATGAAAAAATTCAGTGGAAAGTCCAGAAAATAGAAATGTATACTTATAAAATTTCCAAATTCTTGTTTCATTGGTCATGCATCACATTATCATATTGCGATTGTATTGGAGTGAGCAGCTGTAATTATCGCATACCGAGCATTTTTGTTCATGTATTTCCTATATAATACTTGAAAGTTATATCAAAATATGGGCTGTGCCACGCCCACTGCTCCTATTCCGCCCATTTGTAAGCCAATCACGTAGACTGCTACCAGATACATGTACGCAAAATTTCAACACTCTCGCTAACTAAATGAGCAATATAAATCAATTTCAAAATTTGGCTTATACAGGCGGTGGCACGCCCATTGGCCAGATCCCGCCAATTTTTGGACCAATCACGTGGACTGTCACCAGATACATATGTACAACATTACAGCACTCTAGATAAACAATTGTGCAAGATATATAAATTTCGAAATTTGGCTTATAAGGGCGGGGCCACGCCCATTGGTCCGATCCCGCCCATTTTCTGACCAATTACGTAGAATGCCACCAGATACATTGGGCCGATCCCGCCCATTTTTGGACCAATCACGCAGACTGCCACCATATACATATACACAAAATTCCAGCACTCTCGCTAACATATTGTGCAAGATATATCAATTTCAAAATTTGGCTTATATGGGCGGGGCCACGCCCATTGGTCCGGTCCCGCCCATTTTTTTAACAATTACGTATAATGCCACCAGATACATATACGCAACATTGCAGAACTCCCGCTAGCAAATTGTGCAAGATATCAAAATTTCAAAATTTGTTCTATGTGGGCGGGGCCACGCCCATTGGTCCGATCCCGCCCATTTTTGGAGCCATCACGTAGACTGCCACCATATACATATACATAACATTCCAGCACTCTCGCTAACAAATTGTGCAAAATATTTCAATTTCAAAATTTGGCTTGTATGGGCGGGGCCACGCCCATTGGTCCGATTCCGCCCATTTTTTGAAAATTCACATAATCTGACACTAAATGCATACACACAAAATTTCAGCACTCTAGCTAAAATTTTTTCTCAATACCAAAATTTGACCCATATGGGCGGGTCCACGCTCACTTGATATATCAAAAATTCAAGTACCCTATTTTCAGCACACTCTTCACATGTACATTCTGTGAAAATTTCAAGATGATCGGTTTAGCCGTTTAGACGTCTATACGGAACAAACAAACAAACCCACAAACAGACACTCTCTTTTATATATATAGATAGACTAGCTGAGCCCGGTGCGCTTCGCTGCCCATGTCAAAATTAGCGCTGTAGAAACTGTATTTTATATCCGATCAGTACGAAATTCGGCAGTTATTACATGAAGGAATACTGCAAAATTCGGAGAAAATCGGTTCAGATTTAGATATAGCCCCCATATATATGTTACCCCCGATTTGAAATTCAAGCGCTGTAGAAACTGTATTTTATATCCGATCAGTAAGAAATTCGGCAGAAAGAGATTTCTTATTACATGAAGGAATACCGCAAAATTCGGAGAAAATCGGTTCAGATTTAGATATAGCCCCCATATATATGTTACCCCAATTTGACATGTAAGCGCTGTAGATACTGTGTTTTATATCCGATCAGTACGAAATTCGACAGAAACAGGTTTCTATTTTACATGAATGAGTATTCAAGGAAAATCGATTCAGATTTATATATAACCTCCATATATATGTTCCTCCAGATTTGGTTACAAAGCGCTATAGAAGTTGTACTTTACTTCCGATCATTACAAAGTTCTCCAGAAAAATGTTTCTCAATTTAGGAACGAATATTGCTTAATTTTGCGATTATCGGTTCAAAATAAGATATACATACACACACACACACCACATTTACCAATTATTCCAAATTATTATCGCAATGACCCTAATCGGCCCCGCCCGACTTTCTGCCTTTCCTTACTGGTATTAGTGATAAATTCACTGAATGAAAAAATACCGAATTCAGTGGAAAGTCCAGAAAATAGAAATGTATACTTATAAAATTTCCAAATTCTTGTTTCATTGGTCATGCATCACATTATCATATTGCGATTGTATTGGAGTGAGCAGCTGTAATTATCGCATACCGAGCATTTATGTTCATGTATTTCCTATATAATACTTGCAAGATATATCAAAATATGGGCTGTGCCACGCCCACTGGTCCTATTCCGCCCATTTGTAAGCCAATCACGTAGACTGCTACCAGATACATATACGCAAAATTTCAACACTCTCGCTAACAAAATGAGCAAGATAATTCAATTTCAAAATTTGGCTTATATGGGCAGTGGCACGCCCATTGGTCAGATCCCGCGAATTTTTGGACCAATCACGTGGACTGTCACCAGATACACATGTACAACATTACAGCACTCTAGATAAAAAATTGTGCAAGATATATCAATTTCGAAATTTGGCTTATAAGGGCGGGGCCACGCCCACTGGTCCGATCCCGCCCATTTTCTGACCAATCACGCAGACTGCCACCATATACATATACACAAAATTCCAGCACTCTCGCTAACATATTGTGCAAGATATATCAATTTCAAAATTTGGCTTATGTGGGCGGGGCCACGCGCATTGGTCCGCTCCCGCCCATTTTTGGAAAAATCACGTGGACTGCTACCAGATACATATACACAACATTGCAGCACTCTCGCTAGCAAATTGTGCAAGATATCGAAATTTCAAAATTTGGTCTATGTGGGCTGGGCCACGCCCATTGAGCCGATCCCGCCCATTTTTGGACCAATCACGCAGACTGCCACCATATACATATACACAAAATTCCAGGTCTCTCGGTATAAAATTGTGCAAGATATCACATTTTTAAAATTTGGCTTATATGGGCGGTGCCAGGCCCATTGGTCCGATCCCGCCCATTTTTGGAAAAATCACGTGGACTGCTACCAGATACATATACACAACATTGCAGCACTCTCGCTGTCACCAGATACATATAAACAAAACTGCAGCACTCTTGATAATAAATTGTGCAAGATATCGAAATTTCAAAATTTGGTCTATGTGGGCGGGGCCACGCCCATTGGGCCGATCCTGCCAATTTTTGGGCCAATCACGTAGACTGTCACCAGATACATATACACAACATTGCAGCACTCTCGGTAGCAAATTGTTCAAGATATCGAAATTTCAAAATTTGGTCTATGTTGGCGGGGCCACGCCCATTGGGCCGATCCCGCCAATTTTTGGACCAATCACGTAGACTGTCACCAGATACATATACACTCAAATACAGAACTCTCTCTAATAAATTGTAGAAAATATTTGAATTTCAAAATTTGGCTTATATGGGCGGGGCCACGCCCATTGGTCCGACTCCGCCCATTTTTGGAAAATTCACATTATCTGCCACTAAATGCATACACAAAAAATTTCAGCACTCTAGCTAAAAAAATTTCTTAATATCAAAATTGGACCCCTATGGGCGGGTCCACGCCCTCTTGATATATCGAAAACCCTATTTTCAGCACCCCCTTCACATGTACATTCTGTGAAAATTTCAAGATGATCGGTCTAGCCGTTTAGACGTCTATACGGAACAAACATACAAACATACAAACAAACCCACAAACAAACCCACAAACAGACACTCTCTTTTATATATATATATAGATTAATTTTGTTGACTTAATTAATATTTTACGAGCTTTTCAATTATTTTTTTATTATAATAACAGATTTTTTTTTAAGGATTTGGACAATCGGATAAAATTAAAATATAAGTGGATAAGAAAGGTTAATGGTTATAGGAATGCATTTCTAATTTTCGGCTATGATTAGTCGGGATATTATAAAACGTGTAACATTTGAGTAAACATTCTAAAGCCAATAAATAAAGAACGGATAAACATTTGAATCACTTCCCGTTTAACAGATAACTGTATTTAAATTTGTGGACAATTGATAGAATTCCATCTAAAATACTATAAACATGATCAAGTTATTTATTACATATTTAACAAATAAGTACGATCTTGTTAAAAACTTTTACAAAATCCCATACAAAATGTTTATTTTTAGTTTATTGAAAAATATTAGTATACCTTCAACCCAAAGCGGATGTTGTATTTTATAATTTATCAAAATATCAAGTATATCAAACACTTTTTTACAAACAACAAATTCAATTTTATTTTTAAAATGAAGTTTTATTGTAGTTTTATTATTCTCGAAATTCACAGCAACGTTGTTGAAATTTTATTTATTTCATATTTTTTTCGAAATCAAATGAATTCGTGAAATGTGATTCAGTACAAATAATTTTTTGACGAGCCTTCGTACGAGGGTTGATATATATATTTCTGGCCTAGGCAACACTAAGTGTTGCCTTGCGCCATCTGACATTTCCATTGGAAGGTTTGACATTTTTTAGCATAGCTTCACTCAGAACGTTTTGTCATTTGAGCGCGAATTGTTTTGGCTACAGTGTGTTAATCAAAATCCACGACAAATAATCGTCAGATAATCCACGTCAAAAGTTGTGAAAAATGATCGCACGAAAATGTTCACGAGTTAATTAAGTTTTTGCCAAATTGATTTTTTCAAGTCACTGTAGTCATGTTATTTTTGTTAAGTATTGTTTGGAATTTCATCGTGGAAAGACTTACGGCTGAACAACGTTTACAAATCGTTTAACTTTATTACGAAAATTCACGTTCTGTGAGGAATGTGTTTCGTGCATTTCGCTCAACTTATGGTCAACATAATCGGCCTACTGAGCGTACTATGAGACCCACAATCATTATTGCATAATATTCCACCGAATAGACCACGTCCCGCACGCAGTGAAGAAAATGTAGCGGCCGTAGCTGAGAGTGTACACGAAGACCGTGGAGAGTCGATTCGGCGCCGTTCGCAGCAACTCGGACTGACGTATGGAACGTCTTGGCGCATTTTACGTCGAGATCTTAAATTGAAAGCAAACAAAATACAGCTTGTGCAAGAACTGAAGGCGTCCGACCTTCCGAAGCGACATCGCTTTGCTCTATGGGCTCGTGAAAAGTTCCAAGAAGATCCGACGTTTTCGAGCCAAATTTTGTTCAGCGATAAGGCCCATTTCTGGCTCAAAGGGTATGTAAAAAAACAAAATTGCCGCATTTGGGACGAAGAGCAACCTGAAGAGATACAAGAGCTGCCACTTCATCCAGAAAAAAACAACGGTCTGGTGTGGTTTGTCGGCCGGTGGAATCACCGGTCCATATTTCTTCAAAAATGATGCCGGTGAAAACGTAACCGTCAATGGCGACCGTTATCGTGCCATGACAACCGAGTATTTGATGCCTGAAATTGAAGCTCGTGATCTCGGCGACATTTGGTTTCAGCAAGACGGTGCTACTTCCCACACATCACATCAATCAATGCATTTATTGAGAGAACATTTCGGTGAGCAGATAATTTCACGTTTTGGGCCGGTCGATTGGCCACCAAGATCGTGTGATATCACACCGTTAGACTTTTTCCTATGGGGATATGTAAAGTCTAAAGTTTATGCGGACCAACCCGCTTCGATTCAGGCCTTGGAGCAAAACATCACGCGTGTCATTCGCCAGTTACCAGTCGAAATGCTCGAACGAGTTATCGAAAATTTGACTTAACGGATGGACCATCTGAGACGTTGCCGCGGCCAACATTTGATAGACATACATAATCTTCAAAAAATAAATGCCAAAGAATGTTCTTTCAAATGATAATAAACATTCCCCATTCAATTTGAATTTTATGTGTTTTTATACCCTACACCACACTGTGGTACAGGGTATTATAACATTGTGCATTTGTTTGTAACACCCAAAAGGAGAAGAAATAGACCCATCGTTTATTATACCGATCGACTAAGAATCACTTTCTGAGTTGATATAGCTATATCCGTCTGTCCGTCTGTGCATGTATTCTTGTAATCAAAGTACAGGTCGCAATTATGGTCCGATCTCGACGAAACTTTACATGTATCTTTTTTCGCTCTAAAAACTTTATTTTATATCCGATCAATATGAAATTCGGGAGAAAGAGGTTTCTTATTATATGGATGAACACTATTAAAATTGGAAGAAATCGGTTCAGATTTAGATATAGCCCCCATATATACGTTACCCCCGATTTGACATGTAAGCGCTTTAAAAAAGTAGGGAACTTCGAAATGTATCACGCTTTATATATGGGTAATTCCACCAAAAGGTCTACCCTGATCAAAAAAAAAATTAAGTTAAAATCACATACAAAAATATGCAAATTTTTATAAAATTAAAAAAATGCACATTTTAGGAAAAAAAACAATTGCTTAGTGGTAAATTGTAGCTTTTTAACCTCGTAGATAGAGGCTTATTGTAAATAATCTTTCTAAGAGTAAAAGTAATCTTAAATAAACTGAGGATTTTACCGGTAATTTTTGGCTAATCTACAAATTCTATTGTTACGTTCGACACCGAAAAGAAGCATTAGTTATCAGAAGACCAGAAATATTCAAAGAAAGTGCATCAAACCATTGGTACAAATAGAATTTGTATAAAATACCAACATTGTTATGTTTGAATCGAAAGGAAATATATTTGGAAACAATTTTTTTAAATATTATATATTTCTTAACAAATAAATTTTATTTGAAAATCAAGAAATTTTGTTTGAGACGTATATATTAAAATACTATACTATAAATAACTAACTTTCACAAATAAAATGTATGTTTACACACGAACAAAGTTATTGTTTAAGAAGTTTCGCAAACATATTTTATTTAAAAAACAATTTTAAAACTCTGCTGACTTTTACGAATTTTAGCTAGTTTTTTGTAGATTTCGTGTTATACTTCATAGTTAAAATGTCATAAGCAGCATTAGCTTTGTTTTACAGCACTAATTTTTAATTAATTAATATTCCAATTCATCACTTTTTGTCCATCCATCAATGCAATTTATAGTTACGAAAGGTTATAGGATTTAAATTTTAATATAATTTTACAACATATACAATTTCTAAAAAGATTGCAATATTAACTGATGAAAAAACAGAAAACTTGCCCTTAAATTAAGGCATTGATACATTGCCAAAATACTACAATACAAATTAATCTTTGTTTCGGATATATTAGTTACAAATAAAAACATATAAGGTTGGAAACATAGTTTTGTTTAGAACAATTATTATCCTCCCAAACATATAATATTTGTATGTGTTAAATATAACATACTTGAAGTTTACCCTTAACATATGTACATTTCAAGCATAGTATGTTTGAGGCAATATACTACAGAAGTATTGACCTGAGACCCCATAAACTATATATATTCCCACCAAAAAAAAAAGAGCATCCAAAGAAGTGATAAAAATCCTAATCTTATGGTCCGGAAGTTGTTCAAATTTGGATCTTCAGCAATGAATTTAAATAGGACTTGTCGCGACATAATGCTATTCTTTTGATATGAATTTGCACCAGTGCTTAGAAAGCAATGGAAATGTTATTTTTTGGATGCCATTGGGATGTAAACATACACGGGGGCAAAATTGTGGTTTTTGATGTTATTGAATCAAAAGAAAATGTATCTGGAATACAAATTTTTAAATATTATATATTTCTGAGCAAATACATTTTATTTGAAAATCAATAAAATGTATTTGGAACGCATATCTTTATATATTAGAACAAAATATATTTGCGAACTAATTTTCTAAAATAAAATATGTGTTTAAATACAAATAAAATTATTGTTTATGATATCTCGAAATATATTTTATTTAAAAGAGATTTTCAAAACTTTGCTCAATTTTTTCCTTGTCTTGGAATTATACATTCCAGTTCAAAATGACATACATAGTTCTTATACTTATATTTAATTTCTAGCTATTCCAAGTCATCATTTGTTTTCAATCCTTCAAGCAATTTATTGAAATTTGTAAATATTAACTTTTGATTGCTGAAAACTTAAAACAATGTAAGTATCCATATATTTGAATGCAAATAAATCTTTGTTTGGGAAATAATATATCGAAATAAAGAATATTAGGATGTAAACATAGTTTTGTTTGGAAAAGTATTCTACTAGGCATATAATATGTGTCTAGGAATAAAAATAAAGCCCGACTCCATACCAGTTGTAAAACCAGCTAGAAGAATTCCATTGTCGCTAGTGCAACGTGTCAAAAATGAACTATAAAACATGGTTAAAAGAGATATAATTGAACGTGTCGATGGGGCAACGCAAAGAGCATCAAATTTAGTAATTGTTGAAAAAAAGAATGGACAACTTCGTTCATGTATCGACCCTCAAGATTTAAATGCAGATATTTTGCCGGAAAATCACACCATTCCGTCTTTTGAGTCGATTGCAGCACGCATAGCAAACAAGAAATATTTCACAGTGCTTGACCTCAAAGAAGGTTTCTGGCAAATTGGATTAAGTTCCAGGGCTAGCGAACTTTGTACGTTTAATACTCCTTTTGGTTGTTACAAGTTTAAGCGTATGCCATACGGCATCAAAATTGGACCTGATGTTTTCCAAAAATACAGTGAACGGAACTTTGAAGATATACCAAATGTAGTAGTTTTCATTGATGATATACTTATAGCTGCCGATACTCCGGAGGAACATGATAACATTTTAGAACAAGTCATACAACGCGCACGTAAGTTAAATATAAAATTTAACATAAGCAAAATGCAATATAAAGTTACTTAGGTCAAATACTTGGGAAAAATTATATCACATGATGGAATCCGGTGCGATCCAGAGCGAATAAAGGCTATTATGCAAATTGAAAAACCAAAATCTAAAAAGGACTTACAAAAACTATTGGGAATGATAAACTATATTCGAGATTATATTCCCCAACTAGGAGATATTTCAAAGCCATTGCGTGATTTGATAAAATGTGATGTGGTGTATAAATGGCAACAACCGCATGACAAATGTTTGGAAAGAATAAAAATATTAATTGCAAATGCTCCAACGTTACAAATTTTTGATCAGACTAAGGAAATTACCATTGAAACCGCTATTCATGAAGGATTGTGAGAATTTAATTATTTTATTTTATAATATTCTAAAATCATTGTGGTTGAAAATTATACATATATCCCTACTTTTCATGAAATGTTATCCATTTTCATGTAATTTTTTTATTTGATAGAAATTTACTTAGTTGAATTCGATTCTGAAAAAATTTTGCCCTGTCGACTAGAAATTTGCCCTCTATATAGTCCGTCATATTAAACCTGGTTCCTATTTCAAAATTCCAAAATGTGGTATAAAATACTTTTTTTCGGGAAAAGGGCAAAGAAAATGCAGAAAAGAAATCGGCATTATAAAAATTAATTTTTCCAAAAATTTTTATCCCCTCACCTTAGAGAGGAGGGTATTTATCATTTGCTACGAGCCAAAAGTGTAACACATCGAAGGAGTGACCTAAGACTCTAAGTATGTCCGGCGGATATCCGTTTTGGGTAATTTTAAGTGGAATGTGGAATGTCCGTCCGCCCATCTCTCTGTCTGCTGGCTGGTGCGCACGATAACTCTCGAAAGGAGTAACCGATTGACTTAAAATTTGGTATGTGGTAATATTTTCTTCTATCTCCGTCTATGTTCGAAGATGGGCCATATTGGTCCACTCCTTCTAGTACCTCCCCCCACAAAGGGTTAACATTTATTGAAATATTGATTTTTTAATAACTTCATTCTACATATTTGAATCCTCTGAAATTCTACACATAATACAAAGTATATATGTCACTATTACCTCGAGAAAAATGGGCGAAGTTGCCACGCCCCTTTGGGTACCTCACACGCAAATAGACAATTTTGAACTAAAAGTAAGTAGCTTATAACGTTATTACCAGTGCATGCAAAGACTTGAAATTGTAAAGTGCAATGGTTTAATAGTACCTACAATACAGTGAATAATGGGCATCATTTCAACGGTCCTTTTGGTACCTCCCACATAAATGGACCATTTTGTACAAAAAATTACCAGCTTATAATTTTACTACCAGTGCATACAAATACTTGAAATTTTGTACAGTGTGATACTTTTATAGTACCTAGAGTCCAGAGTATAGTACCTAGAGTAAATGCAATATAAATTGATAATAATTTAATTTAAAACAAAACAAGTAAGAAAGTTTCAGTCGGGTAAACCGACTAAGGTATGCCCTCACTTTGTGAGTAATATAATATGGAATATTAAACGAATTATTCTGTCAATTTGTATGGGAGGTACCAGAATATTTTTAACAAATGCACCTATTTTTCGCAGAATAGTAGATTCTTTAAATACATTACACTGCGCCGAATTATAAACGTTTTTTGCACTGGTATATTAACGTTATGAAATATTAAATTTTGGTATGATTTGGCCATTTTGTGTGGGAGGTACAAAAAGGGGGGTGGTGATAACGGTCATTTTTTACAGGGCTATAGGGACTTCAAAAGCGTTACACTCTGCAAAATGTTGTTGCATTTTCGTGCATTGGTACTCATGCTGTGAGCTCTTAACTTTTTGTGCAAAATGGTACCTTTGTGTGGGAGGTACAAAAAGGGGCGTGGAAATAGCGTCCATTTTTCACAGTGCAAAAGAAACTATAAAAGCATTACACTGTAAAAAATTTCAAGTATTTTTATACACTGGTATTAATGTTATAAGCTGTTATCTTTTGGTGCAAAATGGTACCTTTGTGTAAGAGGTACCAAAAGGGGCGTGAATATGACACCCATTTTTCACTGGACTGTAGGCACTATGAAAGCATTACACTGTACAAAATTTCAAGTATTTTTATGCACTGGTATTAATGTTATAAGCTGTTAACTTTTGGTGCAAAATGGTGCATTTGTGTGGGAGGTACCAAAAGGGGCGTAGCAACATGGCCCATTTTTCTCGAGTTGATAGCGACTAATAAACTAATGCTATGTGTGGAATTTCAGAAGATTCGAATAAGTAGTATAGCAGTTATTAAAGATTCAACATTTCACAACATTTTAACACTTTGTGGGGGAGGTACTAGAAGGAATGGACCAATATGGCCCATCTTCGAACTTAGCCGGAGATAGAAAAAAATATTACCACGTACCAAATTTGAAGTCAATCGGTTACTCCTTTCGAGAGTTATCGTGCGCACCAGCCAGCAGACAGACAGACAGACAGACAGATAGACAGATAGACAGATAGACAGATAGACAGACAGACAGACAGACAGACGGACGGACATTGCTCATTCGTTTTATAATGACCCAAAACGAATATCCCCCGAACATACTTAGGATCTTAGATCACTCCTTCGATGTGTTACACTTTTTTTCGTAGCAAATGATATATACCCTCGTCACACTAAAGTGAGTATAAAAATAGATACATTTACTAACATTTTATTGGGACTCAAGGTGAGGGGTTCATAAGTCGGTTTACCCGACTTTCTTGTCCAATGACTTCCAAATCCAATGCTTTATGTGTTGTCTTTAACTATTCCAATAAGCCATCTTGTGAAACAGTTTAAAAGATATTTGAATATTTTTCAATTTATTTAAAACTTAGTGTCACTTTTATATAATCTTATCTGAAGAGAGGGAACCAGGAAGAGATTTTAATCCTCGTTGACCAAACTGACATTCAGTAGTGCTCCCATTTGTCAACTTTACCATTGAAGATAATTTTAGTTTTTATAACTAAAAACCCATTTCGAAAGACGAAAAAATAAGGAATAAAAACAAAAACTGACGGTCTGATATGTGGTGTCAAAAGACCCCTTCAAGGTATTTTCCCATGGATCAGTACGCATTGGACTTGACGATGGTGGAATTTTGTCACCGCTCAAACTAAAATTGTATCCTTTTTTTTGAGGAACTACTTTGTGCTGACGGACATCCTGTCAATGTGAGAATTTTAGTCTGAGTTTGAATTTTTTTAACCGCTTTTTTTGTCGGTAAAATTCTAATTCTCTTTTGTTGAGTAACGTGGGATTCACACATTCAAATGTGCTAACTATGATTCCAGCCAGAGATAAATGGGTTGGCAGAATAACAGGTAATAGAAACCATCACTACTTTTCTACGGATGATTCGAAGCTTAGTGAAAAAGTTGGTATCGGAGTACACTATGAAGAACATAATTTGGATAAAGCCCACAGACTACTACGGAGACGCGAGCATTTTTAAAATGTTTCTGCCCCATATACGTGCAGAAACGTTTGTAAAGGGTAAGCAGACAAAAAAACATAAGAAGAAACCCACAACGGAAACAAAAGTTAAATGAGAGTACAAAAACTCCTGAGGCCTCGGGAGGAAAAGAGTAATGAAGCTGAAATATGTATGGGAATACAGGCGCACATCAAGGATACCATTTTATTCTCCCACACACGCTCGTACATGATAATGCATAGCTGTTGAACATAAAATGGGAAGTAAAGTAAGACTCTGGAAACGTGACTGAAATTGAAAGTGATTTCTATGGTGGAACTAAGAAAATGATGTGCATATTTTCGCTTCTTGCATTTAATGCGAAAAAATTGGGGGAATTTAGTAAAATTAATTGCGTGTGTATTTTTACGAGATTGCATGCACTAGTACACCACCCGGAGCATCATAAATATTGTACGAAACGTTCAGGAGATATATTCTATGGTGGTAAAATGTAAATTAATTAAAAATTTTTTGCGCCAAAAATTTTGTTATCATATGGAGAGAGAGAGAGCGGGTACTGCATCAGCCAGTTTTGAGCAAGTTACATACATATAAGAATGCACTGGAAAACAATAACGTCAATTTATTTTTTCCCACAATTCAGACAAATTTATGTTTCGATGCCTCCACAATTTGACTGCGGTAGAGAGATGTCTACTGTAGTGTAGATGTAGTCTACTGCAGAGTAGATAATTCCATAAGTCTAGCTAATTAGTTATCTTGAAATAGGCTGATTTGTTCCGAAGGACGGACGTAGCTAAATCAAACCAGAAATTGATTGGGTCTGTCGGTCTGAAGAATATTAAAAACAAATGGACATTACTATGTTAGAGCTATGGTTGCGTATGAATAATATTAATTAATTTTATCACACCCGACATTCCTAATACGCAGTGGTGGACTTTTATTTATGACATGATATTTATACTCGTACCATATATATTATGATATGTGAGGTATGTTCAAAAAATTACGGACATTTTTAATTTCCGCGGGCTACCTGTATTTGATTTTTGATATTTTTGTAGCGTTATGTTGGTACTCATTTCCCTTACTTATTCTGACAAGGTCGGCCGTTTTGAATGTTTAGTTAATTTTTGACAGCTGTTGTGCTTGGATGTGTTTTAACTTGTCTTCGATTTTTATCTATTTCAGAAAATGGATCAATGAATCTGCATCAAATTGTGTGTGAAAAAAAAATAAAGTGCGCTGACGCATTCCGAGAAGATGCGAAGGACGAACAGTGTGCCGGACGCCCGAGCACGTCAACAACAGACGAAAACATTGATAAAGTGAATAAAATAATATTGGCCAATTGACGAATTACCATTAGAAAAGTTGCTGAGGATCTAAACATATCGATTGGCTCGTGCCATTCGATTTTAACCAATGATTTGGGCATGAGCCGGGTCGCCGCTAAATTCGTGCCAAAATTGCCCAATTTTGACCCAAAATTCGTGCCAAAATTGCTCAATTTTGACCCAAAACCGAATCGCGTTAACATTGCTCAGGAGATGTTGAACTCGGTCCGTGACGACCCAAATTTGCTCCAGCGGGTCATAACTGGTGACGAATTATGGGTTTATGTTACGAAGTGGAAACTAAAGCTCAATGATCCCAATGGAAGCTGCCGGATGAACCAAGATCGAACAAAGCGCGCCAAGTTCGGTCGAACGTAAAGGTTTTGCTCACAGTTTTCTTTCATTGTAGGGGAGTGGTGCATTATGAGTTCTTGCCACAGGGTAGTACGGTCAATAAAGAATATTACCTGCAAGTTACGCGCAAATTGCGCGAAGCAATCCGCCAAAAACGCCCGGATTTGTGGAAGAACAAAAAATGGCTTTTCCACCATTCGCCCCTGCACACACATCGTTGCTTGTGCGCGAATATTTGGCCAAAAGCAACACAGTAATGGTACGATATACGTAAATATTTTTGGTATTTTCATTCAATTTGCACGTATTTTTGGAAAACTTGTTGAAAATAAATAAATCTTCTACAATAACCCACATATAGCCAAAATTGCATTATACTATAATTTGCCAACAATTATGTTGATAAAAAAATCACTTACATATTTCTGTTATTATTGGTAAGTCATTATTAATAAGCCGAAAGTAATTCAGCGAATAATGAGATGTCATTATTTGGTAATGCAGGGAATAATAACAGGTACTTACCAAGATGTTGCTGGGTTATTATACCTGCACAACACCGTAGTACGATGTACCACAGTGTGGCGTAGGGTATACAAATGAACCCTCATGGTTGAGTATATTGGTCATACCACGACAAATTGGATAGTTCAAAAAAAATTGTGATAAGTCTTTTAGAAGACATTGATATTTAAAAAATCGTTAACATATCACTCTGTATCTCTGTGTATTTGGTTTTTCGTCATAACTTCTTCATTTATGGTCCGATTTGAAATATCTTTTTGTTGAAATGTTTGAATTTTTTCGTACTTTTTAGAATAAATATTATATTTTTGTGTGTGTGTGAAATTTTCATATTAATATTTAATTTTTTAAACTATGTGTACCGATTTTCCCTATCTATCTATATATATAAAAATGAAACGGTCCATCTGTGTAATGGCATCACGTCAGAACGGCTGGAGCGATTTGGATCAATTTTTTTTCAGTTGTTCGTATTTGCCTGGAGAAGGTTGTTACGAAAGAAAATTTTGGGAAAACCCTCCGGAAAAGTCGGAAAATTGGGAAAATCGAAAATAGCCATTTCTTGCGAGATTCCTACTGTTCCTATCTACTGTTCTTTTTTTCAATCCAAATTTTTTTATTAATTTTCTATTAAACAAAAAATTTTCTGCAATTCATTCGAGTTTTGCGTATTGTTACACTGATTTCGGATAGTTATATCGCGTATCACATCGGCAAACGGTACAAGCATTACGATCAATTAAAATTCAACGCGATATTTATCAATTCGAACATTTTTTCAGATAATAAGTTTGAGTATAAGGTAAGGTTATCTTATTGGATTGCGGGCATTGCAAAATCATAATTTCGGATGAATGCACGATGGCGCATAAACGAGCTCTGGAGGCAGTTGACCGAACGATGAAGGATTTACGACGTGATTTGAGACAATTTGGTGAGTCTATGATATTGCTCTCCGGAGATTTTCGTCAAACGCTTCTCGTCATCCCGAAATCTACTGCCGATGAAATTAATGCATGCCTGAAATCGTGGTCTTTGTGGCGGAATGTCAAGAAGTTGAAATTGACCACGAACATGAGAGTCGCGCTGCAGAACGACTCATCGGCTCTTGAATTCTCGAAACAACTGTTGGCGCTTGGCAATGGCCAAATTACTGTTGATGTTTCCACTGCATTGATATTGTTCCCGGCAAATTTTTGCGAGTTCACATCGTCGAACGAGGAACTCATCACCAAAGTGTTTCCAAATCTCGATTAGATTAGTGAACGGGCAATATTAGCAGCGAAGAATAAGGACGTCGATAGCATGAATTTTATTATTCAAAGTAAAATCGAACTCGCTTGATGTGCCAGGAGCTCCGCCGCATAATTTACAGCTGAAGGTGGAATCGATCATAATCATGTTGCGGAATCTGAATCATCCGAAATTGTGCATAGTTCGCGGTTGTCCATTATGAAACTGATGGACAATGTGATTCAGGCGACGATCATCAAGGGAAAATTCAAAGGAGAGGAAGTCCTTATCCCACGAATTCCGATTATTCCAACTGATCTTTCATTCCAATTCAAGCGGATTCAGTTCCCTGTACGATTGGCTTTTACGATGACAATCAATAAATCTCAAGACAAATCGTAGGAAGTCTGTGGAATTAATCTCGAATTTCCCTGTTTTTCGCACGGTCATCTGTACGTTGCCTGTCTTCTGTCTTCGTTGTTTGTTGTTTATCACATCGCTCTCTACTGATTTCGATTCCTTTTAAACAAATCGCATTAAAATTTTAACTATCTGTGTTTTATTATCACTCTGGAGTTTATCTGAAGGCGTTAAATTGGGGCGAGGCGAAGTTCGCCGGGTCCGCTAGTTTTTTATATTTTAAAATTCTATTAATTCTATTACATATATGAAATTTAGATGGCAGTGGGCTAAAAGGTATTTATGTACTTTTTTTATTTGTGATATTAAAAAAAATAAATGTGCGTGTGTTCTTATGGTGCCATCTACTTGAGCTGAGAATTTTTAATCGATCTACTGTGAACTCTGCTTGTTTCTTGATAGATGTGCTAATATTGATTGGTGCTTGGGAATTTAATATAGTTTTACAAAGTACTGTTATTCGTCGAAAATTTCCACAGTGTATGAAAAAACAGTTGGATTACAATAAAATTTTATTGTGGCGACCTACAATGAAATATAAAATGAAGAAAATCAGAACGGATTTTTTTTGAATTACTCGATTGTCGTGTAATGCCCCATATATATTTATACCCTACACCACACTGTGGTACAGGGTATTATGACTTTGTGCATTTGTTTGTAACACCTAAAAGGAGAAGAGATAGACCCATTGTTTATTATACCGATCGACTCAGAATAACTTTCTGAGTCGATTTAGCCATGTCCGTCTGTCTGTCCGTCTGTCCATGTATTCTTGTAATCAAAGTGCAGGTCGTATTTATGGTCCGATTGTGATGAAATTTAGCATAGTGCTCTTTTTTGGCCCAAGGACGATCCCTATTGAAATAGGTTAAAATCGGTTCAGATATATATGTTTCACCCGATTTGACATGCAAGCGCCGTAGAAACCACATTTTACATCTGATCTTTATGAAATTCGGCAGAGAGAGTTTTATTATAACGTGAATGAACACTACCAAATTCGGAGAAAATCCGATCAGATTTAGATATAGCCCCCATATATATGTTTCACCCGATTTGGCATGTAAGCGCTGTAGGAACTGTATTTTAAATCAGATCAGTACGAAATTTGGCAGAGAGAGTTCTCTTATTACATGAATAAACACTGCCAAATTCGGGGAAAATCGGTTCAGATTTAGATATAGCCACCATATATATGTTTCACCCGATTTAACATTAAGCCCTGTAGAAATCGTGTTTTATATCCGATCAGTACGAAATTTAACAGAGAGAGTTATCTTATTACATGAATAAACACTGCCAAATTCGGGGGAAATCGGTTCAGATTTAGATATAGCCACCATATATATGTTTCACCCGATTTAACATTTAAGCGCTGTAGAAATCGTGTTTTATATCCGATCCGTACGAAATTTAACAGAGAGAGTTTTCTTATTACATGTATGAACACTGCCAAATTCGGAAAAAATCGGTTCAGGTTTTAACATAGTCCCAATATATATGTTACACCCGATTTGACATGTAAGCGCTGTAGAAACCGTGTTTTATATCCGATCAGTACGAAAATCGGCAGAGAGAGTTTGCTTATTACATGTATGAACACTGCCAAATTCTTATCGCAATGCCCATTTTCGCATTGGTAGGTAGGTGTAGGGTATTATATAGTCGGCCCCGCCCGACTTTCTGTCTTTCCTTACTGGTTTTTATTCCCGTCGTTCCAGTATGGAGTGTAGGCCATATTTGCGTATGATTAATATTAATTAATTTAATAACCCAACCGAAGTTCATCACACACAATTTTGGACTTTTAATTATGACTATAAAACATTTTTAATTCACGAAACTTTTTTTATAATTAACATTTTAAAAAAATAAAACAAACCTAAATATGCTGGTTTTGTCATAGAATAAAATCATGTAGATTCCATATCGATACCTCCATTCTAAAACATGCTAAGTCGACTTCGCATAGGAGATTGCATTTTTAATTTCTAAACATTGCAAATTATATTCAGCCATGTGTTTATTCGTCAGTCCAATCAAAAGTTATTCACAAAACAGTACAGGTCATTATATTCCCATCGTAAAGGAATTCCACACAAATTTAAAAAAATCATCAAACATTGATCGCCTATCCTGAACAACCTTTTTGCAGTTAGCATAGTTTACAATGGAGGTATCAAACGGAAAAATAGGTAAAATACCATAAAACAAGCTAGAAACTTCAGTCAGGTAAACCGTCTTAGGAATCCCCTCACCTTGAGCCCCAAAAAAAATAGTAAATTTATGTATTTTTTTGTTTTAACTAAATTATTATAAATTTATATTGCATTTAGGAACTTTACAGTATGTACTGGTATTAAAGTTAAAGCTGTTTACTTTTGGTACAAAATTGTCCGTTTGTGTGGGAGGTACCAAAAGGTACGTGCCAATAACGACCACTTTTCTTTAGACTCTAGGTACTACAAAAGCATTGCACTGTACGAAATTTCAAGTATTTGTATGCACTGGTAATAAAGTTATAAGCCGTTAATTTTTGGTACAAAATGGTTCATTTGTGTGGGGGGTACCAAAAGGGGCGTGGCAATAATGCCCATTTTTCACTACATTTTAGGTATTATTAAATCATTACACTGCACATACTTTCAAGTCTTTGTACGCACTGGTAATAAAGTTAAAAGCTTTTTACTTTTGGATAAAAATTGTCCATTTATGTGGGAGGCACCAAAAGCGGCGTGGCAACTTCGCCCATTTTTCTCGAGATAATAGTGACTAATAAACTAATACTTCGAACTTAGACGGAGATAGAAGAGAATATTACCATATACCAAATTTGAAATCAATCGGTTACTCCGTTTGAGAGTTATCGTGCGCACCAGCCAGCAGACAGACTGACGGACGGACGGGCATTGCTCATTCGACTTAAAGTGGCCCAAAACGGATATCCACCGAACATACTTAGGGTCTTAGGTCACTCCTTCGATGTGTTACACTTTTGGCTCGTAGCAAATGAGATATACCCTCCTCTCTTAGGTGGGGGGATAGTACCTAGAGTCTAGAGAAAAGTGGCCGTAATTTGCACGCCCCGTTTTTGTACCTCACACAAAAATGGACGATTTTGTATTAAAAGTAAACAGCTTTTAACTTTAAGACCAGAACATACTTTAAAGTTATTTAATGCAATTAAAATTGATAATAACTTAAATAAAACAAAAAAAATAATTAAATTTACTAATATTTTTTGAGACTCAAGGTGAGAGGATTCATTAGTCGGTTTACCCGACTGAAACTTTCTTACTTGTTTTATTTTCATTTATCTCCAGCTTAATTCATCCGACTTTTCTAGCTGTACTTTTGTCATTTCATGTCTTGGGTGCAGATTTTTTTTTGTTAACAAAATTAAAATTCATTTCAATTAAATCCCTGAGTCCAACCCATCCAACCACACACACAAACATTTTTACATACAATACTTGACTGCAACTCTCCAAATTGCAGGAAAGTTATGTCATTTGGAGCGAGTTCCATCAAACCCCCCCCCCCCACACGGACAATTTAAAAACTGGACAAAGCAAAGGCAAAAATGTTGTGCATACCAACAAAATCAAATGAAAATGGATTTTATAAAGAATGCAAAAAGATCAAAAACAATGATCTTAAAAACCAACAAATAATGAAGAAAATATGTTCTCCAGTTGCATGATAAAAATTCATTTTCACATTTTATGCTCAGAGGAGTAGCTCGATGGCCTCGGTACTCCAACTTCCGTCAGAGTACCCCCTCCTACTATTCAAGATTTTCCATTTAGAGCTCCTTAATTCATTCGGAAAATTAAAGAAGCAGTCTCCCAAACACTTTAAAGTAACCTCACAGTTGTGGTCGGGGTGTCATTATTCACTCTGATTATTCTATTATAAGAAGAACAGGATAGTGTTTCGAAATTATATCTTTATAGGAGAGTATTTTTAGCCTTGAAGAGGATGATGCAGAGTAAGCTGAACTACTTTCATGCAGGTATGTCCGTGTTAGAGGGGAGTTATGAAAGTATGTAGTACCAAATGACTATTTAAATAAAATTTGTTTTAAATTAAATTTTGTAATGTACTCGCAAATTCCTGTGAGTGGGTAGGGAATAATAAATGTTATTAATTTTAAATTCTTAATAAAAACTTTTTAAACAAATTATTCATTTGCAAATATTTGCATTCGAATTCTGTTTTGTGTGAAATAGTTTACACAGTTGTGTGTGAAATTGTTTACACATAAACTATGATTTATTAGGAAAAATGTAAAAGAATTCTATAGAATTTTAATATCTACGTTGGAGTAATTGTAGTCTACTGTGAACTAGATGTAGTCTACTGTGGATTACATGTAGTCTACTGTGGACTGCACCATCAATCAATTGAAAAATCAATTGAAATTCGAAGATTCCATTTGAAATTCGAATAACATCAATTGAAATTCAAATTTTCTAGATGTAGTCCACTGTGGTTTAGTATATGTAGTCTATTGTGGATTAGATGTAGTTTACTGTGGAGTAAATGTAGTCTACTGTGTAGTAGATATAGTCTACTGTCGAGTAGATATAGTATCCAATAGATGCCCGCACGTTTGGCTCCTGCAGAGTAGATGACTCCACAATTTCACTGCCGCAGAGTAGATAACCAGTCGTTTCATGTAGAGTAGATGTTGTCCACCGTACTTTGGAAGTAAGTTAAGAATTTTTAATTTTAACCTATGAAATGTATTTTTGCCAAAAATAAATTTCATAATCAAGTGATGGGTTTAGAATAAAATATTGGTCTGTTGGCCGAGAAAGTGAGTTCCATTAGGTATTTTTCCAAAGCAAATTCTGTGAATTCTTAAAAGGCCTATGTGAAAAGTATGTCTAAAAATTTTCTATCAAATGAAAAAAATGGACTACAGCGGTCTTGGCAAAATACAATTGGCTTTTGATAAATAACAGAAAAAGGCAATTCAGTTAACTAGGACTTACATAAGTAGATGTGTTCCTTCCTTATGATTTTAAAAAAAGGTTTGCAATAAATAAGGTTGTATGTTTTTTAATTGGATATCGTTTATTCCCTGTCAAACAGAACGGTTTTTGGAAAAAAAATCTGGTCGACATTTCCGATTGATTGTCTTGAAAATTTGTATATGCGTTGTACTATGGAAATTAATCATCTTGTAGTTGGTGATGTTTGGCATTTCATCATGGAAAGACCTACGCCTGAAGAACGTTTACAAATCGCTCAACTTTTACGAAAATGCACGTTCTGTAAAGAATGTGTTACGTGAACTTCGCTCAACTTATGGTCAACATAATCGGGTCTTACGATCACGTGTGAGTCGTGTCATGCTGTCATGTTATTTTTGTTAAGTATTGTTTGGCGTTTGATCATGGAAAGGCTTACGCATGACGTTTACAAATCGTTCAACTTTATTACGAAAATTCGCATTCTGTGAGAAATAAACAAATAAATGCCAACATTCCCCATTCAAATTACATTCCCCATTCAATTTGAATTTTCTGTGTTTTTTTCTTTAAAAAAGTAGGGAACCTCGAAATGGATCAACCTATATATGTTGGTATTTTCTAAGACCCGTATGCAAAATGAACCTTAGGAGGAAAAATATATAACGTTATATGCAAATATTGGCATATATCTCGAATGTCCTAGTCAAGACCTTTAAGAAGAGCTCTAATTTTTACAAATCCACAAACACCTTTTTAAAATATAACAATTGCAATATTCGCACCTCAGCAATTTTATAATAAATATTTTTTAATTCAGCGTTTGTTTCGAATTTATGGGGCTACATAACTATATTTTTCACAGAATTTTGGAGTGGTGTCATTGATGTGTAAAATGTTAATTAAATTTGTAGATGCATCGGATGCATTTAAAAATGTTAAGGACGCGAAAATTAATCCCTGCTTTATAAAGAACAACTAACAACATTTAATATTAGCCTTCATTTGTAATAATCCGTCCATGCGTTCCGAAAATACATAATTCGAAAAGTACTCATTTAGAGAACATTTTCCTATTTTCTCAGATTTGAGATGATAATAAAATCTGGAAAAAAATTTGTATTTTTTTTCGCCAACTATAAAATGTTTTATTTTGATCAGAGAATCGATATTCAAATTTATTTTGAAATCGGGAATGGTATACTGTTATTGGAGCGCATAATACATAAATAATAATTTATGTATTATGCGCTCGGCGAGGGTTCTGACTACCGGGAAAAGTTATATCGGTAAAAAAATGCATGTCCCGGCGTTTCGCCGATCTTTTGTTTGACATAACTCGAGAACGACTAGTCCGATTCTGCTGTAACAAATTTAGAAAAAAAAATATTTTTATTTCTCTCCAATATATTATAAATAACAATTCAAAACTCACAATTATTTAACATTGATATATGACATACAATTTATAATTTCGGTATTTTAAAATTTGGTTTTATTCGGTGAAATTTATCTGTAGACTAACATTTGTTCCGTTCGTGTTTGTTATCAATATGTAGATAAATTTGAGAGTAGTTGTCTCTGTCTGTCTTGTAGTTAAGTCTCCTCTCTGTTGGTATATTTGTTATGAAAAGCATCTTCAGTGTGTATCGTCTGTATGGGTTTTTCTCTTCTACTAATACATCTACTTCATCCTATGGTTGTTTGTGCTAAAAAAATGATTTTGAAATATAAAAATCTTAATAACGAATTTCTGCAAATTTAAAAAAATTAAAATATTTATTTTTGCGTGTGTGTATTATGCATTTTTTAACTTCTTTTTTCCTCAAAAATATTCTAATTTGTTTTCAGTCAAAATTTGATGTAAATCCGTCAACCCAATCTAGAGACGATTTAATATAATATGGGTTAAATAATGCCCAAAACAGTAGAGGTCATCCGATTTACATTATAAAAGAATTCCATACAAATTTAAACAGATTTTAACAGATGACTATTAAAGATTTGTAAAAACAAAATGTTATTTTTTTCTAGTTCTTCATGTCAGAGGTCTTAAAGTTCAACATTATAGATTTCTATACCCTCCATCATAGGATGTGTGGTACCTCTAAATATTGATCTGAAATCTCATAAAGTATATATATATCCTTAATCGTCGTTTAGTTCTAAAACGATTTAGACATGTCCTTCGTTGTAATAACGCTACAGTCTACAATAATTAAGCTAGATGACTGAAATTTGCTACATATACTTCTAATAGCTCCAGGTAAATTGGGATTGAAAATGGGCAATATCGGTCCATTTTTGATATAGCACATATTCATCTAGATTATTTTATTATTATTTTAAAATCAATTGCCTAATTATCAACTGATTCATTTTACGGAGAAGAGTTTAAAAATGTACTAAAGATGTCATAAGTGTCCATATCAGATCCTGCATCTAATATTATATAATATTGAATTTATTTATCTTAATTTGCAACACTTCAACAATATTTGGTTTTGTTTACATTTTGCCTCAAAAGTAACGGTTAACCAAATTTGCGTAGGAAGCAACTAGTATTAATAATTATGACAGTTCGACTAAAAAATTCACTACATTCACTTTCTGAGACGATTTACACCGTCTATCTATCTGTTCATTTAATCTTATGCTCAAAGTGCAGTTTGCATATATGAAGTAATCTTTACGAAAATTGGTACAGAGGCGTTTCTTAGACTAGAGACGATCACGTTTGAAAATGGCTCATATCGGTCCATGTTTTGATATTGCCCCCATATATAAAGGTACCAACCGATGTCACATCTTGACCCTTTAGAGAACTAATTTTTCAATTTATATGGCTGTAATTTCTAAAATTATACTTTATATTTAACCTAATCGTTCCTTGTAAAAATGGGGTACATCAGTTAATATTTTGGCATATCCCCCATATGATGGTCGCCACCGAAGACACTTCTTGATGCTCTATAGAATACATTCTAGGGGACGCATTATTTAACCCATATTGTATTTCATCGTCTCTAGTGAAAATGGGATATACTCCATTTTCACTAGAGACGATGAAATACAATATGGGTTAAATAATGCGTCCCCTAGAATGTATCCATGTTTTGCCAGACGAATTTGATCGAAAATCGTCAAAATGGGGGTACAAAAATCGTCAAAATAAATTTTCATAATCGTCAAAAAAGTCAACATAAAAATCTACCAGCAACGTACAGCTTTTGAGTTTTTTTTGTAACGATGGACATGTTTCGGAGATATATATTTATTAATTAATACTCTCAAATGATTTTTGGGGTTCCTCAAAGCGAACTTAAAATTAATTTTGTTGACGGATCTCACTTTCTTGAACGACATTAATATATTAATTTGGCGAAAACATATCTAATACATATTAATTTCTTACGTTTAAATATAGTCTTGCTCATATATTATTTATTTCTTTACGTCATGAAAGCCACTAGCTTTAACTTATTGGGACGAAGTTTGACAAAAAGCATATTACCATTCACGTCTACAAGGTCCAGTGTAGATCCATTTTTTTATACAGCCATTTTTTATACGAAGGTTCCATTCCGGGAAAAATCGCTGTTTTTGATGTGTTTGAATTGAAAGAAATTATATTTGGAAACATTTTTTTTAAATATTATATATTTATTTACAAATAAATTTTATTTGAAAATCAAGAAATTTTGTTTGGAACACATATATTAATATATTAGAACAATATATATTTGCGAAGTAGCTTCCACAAATAAAATATGTGTTTCCATACAAACAATGTTATTGTTTAAGAATTTTTCCAAATATACGTAGTATGTTCAAAAAAATTTGCTAATTTTGTATTTTTTCAAAAAGTTATTATTTATTCATGAATATCTATTTGGTCACCTTCAAAGTAATTCCCCTCGGATATAATACACTTCTGCCAAAAGTTGTTTCCAATTCTCCAAACACTTCAAATAATCATTTTTTGTGATCTTGTTCAGCTCCTCCTTCGATGCCGTCTTTATTTCCTCAATCGTGGCGTAGCGTCGTCCTTTCATGGGCCTTTTCAGTTTTGGGAACAAAAAATAGTCACAGGGGGCTAGGTCAGGGGAATACGGTGGCTGCGGCATCATTACTGTGTTGTTTTTGGCCAAATATTCGCGCACAAGAAACGATGTGTGTGCAGGGGCGTTATCATGGTGCAAAAGCCAGTTTTTGTTCTTCCACAAATCCGGGCGTTCTTGGCGGATTGCTTCGCGCAATTTGCGCATAACTTGCAGGTAATATTCTTTATTGACAGTGATACCCTGTGGCAAGAACTCATAATGCACCACGCCCCTGCAATCAAAGAAAACTGTGAGCATAACCTTTACGTTCGACCGAACTCGAGCGTCCGGGACGCTGTTCGTCCTTCGCATCTTCTCATTTTGTACCACCCATAAACGTTGCTTTGGTCCAAGATAGCTTCACCATACGCCACAGTCAAAATTTGGAATGCGCCAGCGCACTTTATTTTGTTTTTCACACAAAATTTGATGCAGATTCTTTGATCCATTTTCTGAAGTAGATAAAAATCGAAGACAAGTTAAAACACATCCAAGCACAACAGCCCAGCAAAATCTTGGTAATTACCTGTCATTATTCCCTGCATTACCAAGTAATGACATCTCATTATTCGCTGCATTACTTTAGGCTTATTTGTAATGACTTACCAATAATAACAGAAATAAGTGATTTTTTGTTACCAAAATAATTTTTGTAAATTTTAATATAATGCAATTTTGGCTATATATGGGTTACTGTACAAGATTTATTTATTTTTCAACATGTTTTCAAATAACACCATAATTTTTTACGTATATCTTATGAAATTCGAATCTGGCATGAGAACATTGTTGTTTCGAGAAATATACGCGACAATATGCAAAAAATCACTTTAATTATTATTTTATAACTTATTGGTAATGCATTATTCAAGTACTTAAAATCGTGAAAATATAAGCACATATTTATGTGGTATGTCTATGCTAGAAATAAGTACTTATTATGCAACTTTATTGTATGCTTTTGGGAAGTACTTTCCTCCAATGACATCCCCATGTTAAAATAATGAGAAAAGTGGCTTAAAAATAAGTACTTACCATTATCGAACTTTGCTTACTTGGTAATGAGAAATTTTGCTGGGAGCTGTCAAAAATTAACTAAACATTCAAAATGGCCGACCTTGTCAGCATAAGTAAGGGACATGAGTACCAACATAACGCTACAAAAATATCAAAAATCAAATACACGTAGCCCGCGGAAATTAAAAATTTGATATTTTTTGAACATACTCTATGTACATTTTCGGGCTTCCTATGGAAGTGGACCGTATTATTTTCCCCGTAAGCGCCCAAAATTATAAGTATTTTGACCGTTTTCATGAAACAAAAAGAAATGAAAAGACATATCTTTCAGTTTCCGTCAAAGAGATTTCAGTTTCAGTTTATTCAGTTCTTACCGCTTTCAAGATTGCTGCACAAGTGAAGTTGTTCTGCAGAAAAAGAAAAGCGACAAAAATAGTTTAGTGTACTCAGGATATTCAGCACCACAGTAACTGGAAATTTAAAACTAAGATGGAGACTCTTTATCCAATGAGTGAAAGCTTTTCAGTAGAATCAGTCATTGGATAAAGAGTTGCCATATGTATAGACTATTTTAAATAGACTATTTTGGCAATCCAATTATATTCAGTAAAATATCAAGCTTAAATATTACAAAATAGTTGAACACGGTTCAACACTCTATTTTATTTAAAAAACAATTTTAAAACTTAGCTGACTTTTTCGAATTTTAGTTAGTTTTTCCTAGATTTCGAGTTATACTTTATAGCCAAAAGTGTAATAAGCAGCACTAGCTTTTGTATTACAGCCCTAAATTTTAATTTATAAATACACCAAGTCAGCACGTTTTGTCAATCCATCAATGGAATTTATAGTTGCGAAAGATTATACGATTAGAAATAATTAATTTTGAACTTCTGAAAAACAGAATACTTGCCTTTAAATTAAGGCATTGATATATTGCCAAAATACTTAAATACACATTAATCTTTGTTTCAGAAATATTAGTTCAAAATAAAAAAATATTAAGACGGGAACTTAAATTTGTTTAGAACAATATACTCCCAAACATATAATATGTGTGTGAGTTAAATATTACATATTTGTAGTGTAAAACATATCGTCGGTGCGCCGACGAAAACTCCTATGTGTTTTTTACTAGTTTTCAGGAGAGACAAAAAACGTTGCTATTTCGTAAAATCGCGATATTTTTAATATCTCAGATTTTTGAATTTTTCTTTTAATTATTTACCACCAATATATCATAACAAAAATCGTATATGTTAAAAGCCCATGACGTGGTAAATGGTTTTCATGAAAATCGACATATAGGATGTTTTGTTTGGAGCATTTTAAATATTTGTAAAACAAAAAAATTACACATAGGAGTTTTGATATTTGAATGTTCACAGCGTACCTCAAGCAAACGAAAGTTGGCCTGGATTGTGGCTAAAAACGGCTAATGAGGTTTTGTACAGAATCATCCCCTCTACTCAGATAAGAAGAAATCAAAATCTGATATGCTTCCTTTCGCGAGTTATCGCGATAAAAACAATTTTTAACCAAAAAACCGAACTTAATTACATCGAATCGCGGAAATTTAAAACTATAACATAATTTCCCAAAAATATGAACATTTGTAAGACGCTTTGTAATGTCCGCGATATTTGCTATATTATTCTATAGCGAAATTTTTGTAATCGAAAAATTCGACTTACACCGCTAAATTTTTACAAAAATATTATTGCGAATTTATTAAAATTAATATATTTACATTCTATGATTTCTGAGGGATAGATTGGTACTAGCATCTCCCCCATAAACATCCCGCGACGAATACATTTCAAACAAAAAACATTTAAGTTCAGAAATAATTAACTATATAATGCTATTATTACGCGAACCTTCAGTCCTAGGTAAAAGTGGTCAAAGAAAGTTTGGGAGATATTAAGAACGACTACAAGTCTGTCTTTAACAAAACAAAAATATAATAACGTGGTAGGGATTTACAATGTGTCAAATCAAAATATGCCTCATATAAAAGGAAAGCATACAAAAGTTTTAACACACTGTAAATCCTAACCAAATTACTATAAATTTTGTTTGTTAAAGAAAGAGTTGTAGGCCTTTCGTTTATCTCCCAAACATCCCTTGACTACTTTTCCCTAGAACTGTTCATTCGCGAGATAATAGCATTATATAGTAAAATAATTCCGAACTATTTTTTTTGTACAAAATTTATTCGTCGAGGGATATTTTTCGCGAAAATGCTGATATTAATCTATTCCTCAGAAATTATAGAATGCAAATATATTAATCTTATTAAATTCGGTATAATATTTTTGGAAAAATTTGGCGGTGTAAGTTGATTTTATGGATTGCACAAAATTCGCAATATAAAAACATGGCAAATGTCGCGGACGTTACAAAACGTCTTACAAATAATCATATTTAAAGGAAATTGTGTTACAGTTCTAAATTTCTGCGTTTTTCTTTACAAATCAAAGCTATTAAGTTTGTTTTGAGTAAAAGTACTGTTTTCGCGATAACTAGCGAATGGAAGCAGATCCAATTTTGATCTATTCATTGTCGAATAGAGGGGATGATTCTGCACAAAACCTCATTAGCCGTTTTTTGGCGTGAATCTAAGCCAACCTTCTATCCCTTGGGACAGGCTGTGCCTACAACACATAGGAGTTTTTGTCGGAGCATTGCTATAGAGGGATACACATAGGAGTTTTTGGTAACTTCGTAACCGGTCAAGATAGCGCAAAATGCTTTGGTGGGTAGTCGTTTGACCGCTAGGACGTTTTAATTCGACAATAAAAAAAATTCGAAAAATTACACATAGGAGTTTTTGTCGGCGCACCGACGATATGTATATTTCAAGCACAATATTTTTGGGGAAATATTAGAAATTAAAAATGCAATCTCACTAAAGCTATGCTAAGTTTTAGAAAGGACGTATCGATATGTTTAGAGTGTACCCTAAACATATATATGTTCCAAGCCGAATATGTTTGGGATAATAAACTACAGAAGCAACTTTTTTCAGCGTGTAGTACCAACCGATAAGACTGAATTTTGACAATTTAATATTATCTAGTACAACTCAAAGGGAGACTGAAATTTGGTTATTTGCGTTTACTTTTACCCATAATCATTCATACGAGTACTTACCACATTGGTAAACATTTTGGTATATACGCTGAAAAAAAATCGCTTCTGTAGTATATTATCCCAAACATATTCGGCTTGGAACATATATATGTTTAGGGTACACTCTAAACATATCGATACGTCCTTTCTAAAACTTAGCATAGTTTTAGTGAGATTGTATTTTTAATTTCTAAATATTCCAAATTATATTCGGTCAAAATTTGGCGTTTATCCGTCAACCCAATCAAAAGTTATTCACAAAACAATACGGGTCATTCGATTTCCATTACAAAGGAATTCCACACAAATTTAAAAAATTCATCAAACTTTGATTGCCTCTTCTGATATACTACCTTTTTGCACTTAGCATAGTTTAGAATGGAGGTATCGATATAATAATTGGTACACACAAACATGATATATTCGAGAAGATGTTTTTCTAAACAAGCCTTTGTTTACATTATAATATGTTTTTATCTGGGACTCTTATTTCCGAAAAAAATATTTATTTGTATTTAAGTATTCAGAAAATACCTAAATTGTGTTAATTTTTCCAGTAATTCAAAGATAATTTTTTAGACATTTTTAATGTTCGTAAAATAGTAAATAATAAAAGTTTAAATCGTATAATATTGGATAAAAACAAGTAAAAGCGTTAATTTCGGACATGCCGAATCTTATATACCCTCCACCATGGATTGCATTCAATTTAACTACTGGGAAAATATTTATATATGGAACAAATCATGAAACGATACTTTTTGTTGAAGTAAATTATTAAAAAAAAGAACGCTGCAATTTTTAGGCCGCAAATTCTTTAGCCAAACTTTTCACCTGAAAAATGTGGTATTTATGGCTTAAAATAGTTTTTTCAAAAGCTACCTACATCTACACGGGGACTACAACAAAGGAAAATTTTATTGCCAAAATGGAATAAAAACTGCAAAGTTTCAGTTAAATTTCTTAGAAAATGTTGTGTTTATGGCTTAAATAAACAATAGGTGGACTATAAGAAAATATGAACAGCAAAAGTAATGGAAATGTTATTTAAAAAATATATATTTGGAGAAATTCCAAAACAATAATTATAATTGTCTTTAAACACATATTTTATTTGAGAAATTTAGTTAGCAATTATATTTTGTTGTAGTTTATTGATATATAATATATAAAATATATTTTGTAGATTTAAAAAAAAATTATTTGCTAGGAAATATATAATATTTCAAAATTTGTGTTCCAAATATATTTTCTTTCGATTCAAACATATGAAAAAAGGCGATTTTACCCCGTGAACCTCCCACGCGATGCGACTTTTTAGCGCGTTAGAAACCACAAATACCAATCGATTGGGCTAACATTTGGAAATTTGTATTTTATTATACCCAGAACCATTTCAAGGAGGAAGTGACCCCAATGGATCATATTTCGCAATAGCAATAACAAATTTCCTTCCAATTTGGCTTACAAAATATATATGTGAATTATTTTATCTAGAACGATTCTATTGTTCACGTTTTGACGTAGCCCTTACTTTACCTATAATATTTCACTGTAATTTCCTCTGCCAATTTTACAACTTAACAAAACTTTAGAGATGTTTCTTGTTATGTTATTGAGTGCGGTCCATAATATTTGAGACATTTTCTAACATTTCTGATTTTTATTTTAAAAAGATAAATAGGAGTGCAAATTTATCGCGAAGGACTTATAAAAAAATCTTTAATATAAGAACAATTTGTGAAGATTTCCTAACTTTTTTCATATCATAACAAATCGCAATTTCGGGGCAAAAATCGTCATGTCCAATTTTTTGGCTCTGAAAACCCTCAAAATGACGATAAATCGTCATTTGACGGTCCATAATATTTGAGACATTTTCTAACATTTCTGATTTTTTTTAAATGATAAATGGGAGTGTAAATATATCCTGAAGGACTTATAATATCTCTTATATATAATCTTTAATATAAGAACAATTTGTGAAGATTTCCTTACTTTTTTTCATATCATAAAAAATGGTAATTTCGGGGCAAAAATCGTCAAATCGTCATGTCCTATTTTTTGGCTCTAAAACCCGTCAAAATGACGATAAATCGTCATTTCTGGCAACACTGTATAAGCCCCTTATTAATGTCACGTTATTTAACCTATATGCCTGGAATTAAGAAATATACTCTATTTAAACTGCAACTGTTGATTGTAATAATTGTTCTCCGTGAATTTGTTGGCTAACAATGGTGGAGGGTATTATATTTTCAGCTCCGCCCGACTTTAATCCTTCATTACTGGCTCAGTAGGAAAAACTTCAAGAAGCATTAATTTAACAAAGTTAAGAAAAAATCAGGAGCAAAGTATTTCATATTTGACTAATTAGCAAAAAATGAAATTTTAGAAGAGAAGATTTAGGTTTTTTCTGATAGATTAAAGTTGAAACTAAATTATTATGAAAGCTAATTTCACCGAATTTTATGATGTTTTTATTTTTTTTGCAATTTAAAACTGGTAATTTTTTAAATAATTAGCTTTAAAAATAGAATATAAAAATTTGAAATAAAAATAATTTTTTAGATTTATAAAAAAATCAAAATTCTTACCACTTCTCCGTTATTCAGAAAATATGAGAATATGCAATTCAGTCTACAAATGTATTTTTTGCACAATATTTTCCTTCCACTACTCACGAACGAAACTAGAAAATCCATTTATTTTACCTACAGTTCGAATTTCTCCGTAGATCAAAGAGCAATTTCTATGCATTTTTTTGCACATTATTTTAGTTGGACTATTGATTACCTTTATAAATGCCAATAACAATAAAACATTTATTCGAAACAAGTCAGTTTTCTGATCTTTGTACATGAAACGGAGCAGTTTAAGACGTGGCTAAATCGTCGTAATCGTACAAGGTATAAAAATTAACTGTTTAAATTACCATTGAGCTCATATTTACTTAATACTAAAACAAGTAAGAAATTTCAGTCTGGGAAACCGACTTAGGTATACCATCACTTTGTGAGTAATGTAAATATGAACGGGTATGTACTAATATTTTGTGTTATTTAATATTTTTTATGTATAGGAGGAACTAAAACGGGTCAGGTGATAACTCCCATTTTTAACAGGACTATAGAAATGTTAAAAACTTTACACTGTGCAAAAATGTTGAGTATTAATATGAATTGGTATTCACGATGTAAGCTGTTAACATTTGGTACCAAATGGCATCTTTGTGTGGGAGGTACCAAAAGGGGCATGGTAATAACGTCCATTTTTCGGTTGACTGTAGGTCCAATAACACTATTACACTGTGCAAAATTTCAAGTATTTGTGTGCACTGGTACTAAAGTTATAACCTGTTAACTTTGGTGCGAAATAGTCCATTTGTGTGGGAGGTACCATAAGGCCTCTAGGTACTATAAAAAAAATATTAGTATACCAAATTTGAAGTGCGCACCAGCCAGCAGATAGACAGACGGACGGACATTGTTCCTTCGACTTAAAATGCCCCAAACGATCACTCCATCGATGTATTACACTTTTGGCCCGTAGCAAATGATATATACCATCGTATCATTAAATTGAGGGTATAATTATTCCATAGGTGCGTATGATTATTACTATTTTTTGCTTACAAAAATTGCTCATACGCTGTGGGAGTACGATTCATACATGTCATCACTGTATGATTACATTAAATAACACTGTTTGTGCAAAATTCACTTTATAAATGTATCCTCGATGAAAACAACTTACCCCGAATAATTTCAACACGCTTAATCGAATGGCATTAACAGTTTTTTTCTGTGACATCGAGTTCTACTACTTTTGATACAGCAGTGTTTTTGGAGGGAGATTTTCAGAGGTAAGGTGATCAGCGGGGGTGTCGGGTGTTTTGGGAGAAATTCATCTTGAAGTGTCCCCTTTCTTTCATTCTGTGACAGGGAACATCTATTCTATACCAAAAGTGTGTTTGAATTTACTAACCTCTTTATTTACCCACCAGACTTTGTGGCTATATATCTCGAAAACGCGATGTCACAGAAAAAAACGGCTAATGCCATTCAACTAAGCGGGTCAAAATTATGCGGAGTACGTTGCTTTCATCGAGGATACATTTTTGTGCACACACAGTGTAATCGCTCCACTATGCACGGTGGGAGAAACATCTAATTTAGCTCGAAAAAAAAAAACAAAATATGAACTTACACCAATTCCTAAAATATTGATACACCACTAATCTGAGGGCTTGGCTGCATTTATCGGCATTTCACATTTCTCAATTATTTCACTCATGACGATATAACGGTTCATTAACTTTTGGAAGTCTATAGGCCATACGTGATTGATATATTTTAGTTGTACAGTTTACATTCACTTGATCAGAAAAGTGATTGTTTTTGGTACAAATTATGATTTTTTCTTATAGTTTACAACTAAAGGTTAACAATTTTATTGAGTTGTTAATTGTTTAATCAAAAAAAATTGCGGAAACAATTTGAATATTTAAATTATTTTTTTTTCAATTGTTTTACTTTCGGTAAGGGTTTAGCTAGGAATGCTGTGCGATGCAGCCTAGATTTTTATTTTATTTTTTGCTCACCTTATAAAATACAAGTTTTAAAAATTTTGGCTGCCTAGATTTGCCTATTGATTTTATATAATTATTTTTAGGAAATATGCAGATTAAGCGATTGGAAATTTTAATATTTGGTACAAAGTAAAAAAGTTCTTCGGTTTGCATTTTGTTTTAGAGAAATTTTGACGAAGTATTAGTCACAAAAGACAACAAAAAATAATAAATTTGTTTAAAACACATGTGTTCAATTCGAAGATAATTTCGATTTTAAATAAATATTAAAACCAGTAAGGAAAGGCTAAAGTCGGGCGGTACCGACTATATAATACCCTACACCACTCTCGTAATATTGAATAACCCTGATATATACATTTTGTAATTCATGTATAAATTGTTTACATAAATTTACTTTTGGGACATTTTATACTTAAATAATACCCTGTACCACAGTGTGGTGTAGGGTATAAAAACGATTGGATCTAAAGAGCCAAATCGGATGAAACATATATATGGGAGCTATAGCTAAATCTTTACCGATTTTCTTCAAATTCGGCAATGTTGGTTCATGAATCAAGAAACTCTACCATTCTAAATTTCAAAACGATTGGATGTAAAATACAGCTTCTATAGAACTCTAGGGTCAAATCGGACGAAACATATATATGGGAGCTATAGCTAAATCTTAACCGATTTTCTTCAAATTCGGCAATGTTGGTTCATGGATCAAGAAACTCTACCATTCTAAATTTCAAAACGATTGGATGTAAAATACAGCTTCTATAGGACTAAAGGGCCAAATCGGACGAAACATATATATGGGAGCTATAGCTAAATCTTAACCGATTTTCTTCAAATTCGGTAGTGTTGGTTCTTGGAACAATAAACTCTACCATTCTAAATTTCAAAACGATTGGATGTAAAATACAGCTTCTATAGAACTATAGGGCCAAATCGGACGAAACATATATATGGGAGCTATAGCTAAATCTTAACCGACTTTCTTCAAATTCGGTAGTGCTGGTTTATGGATCAAGAAACTCTACCATTCTAAATTTCAAAATGATTGGATGTCAAATACAGCTTCTTCAGGACTAAAGAGCAAAATCGGACGAAACATATATATGGGAGCTATAGCTAAATCTTAACCGATTTTCTTCAAATTCGGCAATGTTGGTTCATGGATCAAGAAACTTTACCATTCTAAATTTCAAAACGATTGGATGTAAAATACAGCTTCTACAGGACTAAAGGACCAAATCGGACGAAAGATATGTATGGGAGCTATATCTAAATCTGAACCGATTTTCTTCAAATTCGGCAGTGTTGGTTCATGGATCAAGAAACGCTACCATTCTAAATTTCAAAACGATTGGATGTAAAATACAGCTTCTATAGGACTAAAGGGCCAAATCGGACGATTGATATATATGGGAGCTATATCTAAATCTGAACCGATTTCAACCAAATTCAATAGCGATCTTAATAGCCGCGAAATACTCTAAACTGCTAAATTTCAGAACGATCGGAGTGAAATTGCGACCTGTAGTCGACGAACAACTTTACATGGACGGACGGACGGACGGACGGACGGACGGACATCGTTAAATCGACTCAGCTAGTGATTCTGAGTCGATCGGTATACTTTAAGGTGGGTCTAGCTGTGTTATTTTAAGGTGTTACAAACATCTGCCGTGAAACAAACTTATAATACCCTGTACCACAGTGTGGTGTAGGGTATAAAAATGGGAAAAATAAAAAATTCCTGGACAAAACGAAATTCACAGTTTGTTGATAACGGAATGTTCACGTAAAAAAAGAGCGAACTCTTAAAACGCAGGGGATGAGTAAACGTTGTAGGTGGACACTGCAGGTTTAAACTAGCGATTGAAGAGATTACGTTGTTGAAATATCAAGGGTTGAAAATAAGCATAATCGGGTGAAGTTGTTGGTAATTTAGACCATTAAGGATAAATAATTTATTTGTTGTTGGGGACTTATTTCATTATATTAATTAATTAAGATCCAAAGCTGGCATTAACGTATTATGACGACGTTTCTTTCGGATATCTAAATCGACCAAAATAAATAAAACATATATTTCTACAGTTCTTTGGTCAAGGATCTTTCTACTACTATTAGTTTATGACCATTCTATAGCGACAAATATTAAGTATACCACAAACATCTAATTGGTTGTTTTATAAAAAATTGTTCTATATTAAAAACGACCATCAGAATTTCGGCCTCCATTAACATAAGTTTTATAATAATTTGTCACAATCAACTATTTCAAATGTGTACAACAAAAATACACAGTTGTGTTGCGATTATTTAGTAATGGAATAGCACGCATACTCCATGGAGAGTATTTAATATGATTAATATTATTTTTATACCCTCCACCATAGGATGGGGGGTATATTCCTTTTGTCACTCCGTTTGTAACACCTCTAAATATTGATCTGAGACCCCATAAAGTATATATATTCTTAATCGTCGTAAAATTCTAAGACGATTTAGCCATGTCCGTCTGTCCGTCCGTCCGTCCGTATGTGATAATCACGCTAAAGTCCGCAATAATAGAGCTAGGTTGATCAAATTTGGTACAAATTTGTCTTATAGTCCATATTTAGATATAGCTCCCATATACATATAGCATCTAACTTGTTGTCATTCCTACTGTTCTCATCTACTATATTTTTTGTGTTTTCGGTGTTATTTTCTTTAGGTTTGAGTTATTTTGTGAGGTCACATGCTATCCATGATGGAGGGTATATAAGATTCGGCATGGCCGAATTTAACGCTACTTACTTGTTTACATTAATTGATTTCAAGAATAATTATTTCTTCAATACTTGTCAAATTTCCTTTTTAGGAAGTTTACAAATTTACAGATATACCCACTGATGCCGTGGGTGAGTGAGTGTTATTCTCATATATTCATTGATAACCTTAGATTTTCAATATTTATCTAACTTTAATACAAATAAAATATAGAGAAAATTAAAATAACTTTTATGATATTAAAAACAACAACAAACATAATAAATATATGTTGCTGCATAGAAAATATATTTCTATCAATTTTGCAGCATTAAGTTTTTTTACCCAAAACAACTAGTGTAGCTTAATTTAACTTTTTATATTTAAACCGACCGGCCGAAATTACGCATATGCGCAGTTCCAACAAAAGGTCCACCGATATCAAAAAAATTAAAGTTATTAAAATCACATTAATGTAATTTATTATTATACAAAAATGTGATTCTAACTAGGATACTCTCCAAATAGGATACTTTCAAATTTTAATAATATAAAAAATGTTCACATGTATTTGCTCAACATGTTAAGAAGAAAACAATTGCGTAGTGGAAAATTGTAGTTTGAATTCAATTAACTCATTTTTTGCACATTTCTTCAAAACTAACCTCGTAAATAAAGGTTTATGTAAAAAGAGGCTTATTATAAATAATCTGTCTAAGAGCAAAAGTTATCTTAAATAAAAGTGTCGAAGCAAAAGGAATGAAGAATAATGGTAATTTTTGGTTTATCTCTACTTCAAATTCTATAATATAAATTATCAGTAGACCAGAAATGTTCAAAGAAAGTGCATCAAACTATTAGTACAAATATAAATGTATAAAATATCAACATTCAAAAAAATCAGTTTAAAAAATTATATAGAATTATTTCTGTATCCATTCACGTTCGACATCGTAAGTGTAAAGTTCAAGCATCCGCCCGTCCATCCTTCTGTTGTAATTACGCTACAGTCTACAATAATTGAGCTAGATGACTGAAATGTGGTACAGATAGTTCTTATATATAACTTGGGATTGAAAATGGACACTATGGGTCCATTTTTGATATAGCCCCTATATACAGCATCTGCCCGATTTGACTTCTTAACCCCATCGAGACCACAAATGTGAACTGAACATGAACGACGTTAGTCATAGGTTCATGTGTTTATCCCCTCACCTTAAAGAGGAGGGTACGAGTATATATCATTTGCTACGACCCAAAAGTGTAACACACCGAAGGAGTGACCTAAGACCCTAAGTATGTTCGGCAGATATCCGTTTTGGGTCATTTTAAGTCGAATGAGCAATGTCCGTCTGTCTGTTTGTCTACTGGCTGGTGCGCACGATAACTCTCGAAAGGGGTAACAGATTGACTTAAAATTTGGTGTGTGCTAATATTTTCTTCTATCTCCGGCTAAGTTCGAAGATGGGCTATATTGGTCCACTCCTTCTAGTACCTCCCCCACAAAGGGTTAACATTTAGTGAAATATTGATTACACAGTACAACACAAAAAAATAACAGGGTTCTGTCAATGGATTATGGTAGAGGAGACCAAAAAAATATATACGTATATCGGCGTTTTGAAAGATCACATCGGAATTTTATTTTAGGGGGGTTAAAGTTTTCCCCCCTTTGCTAGTTCGTGCAGAATATCGGTATATAAAACTATGTGTTCTGTTCATCTGAGGTGTAGGGTATCTTCAGCAACTTTGTAGCAAATGTTAAGGCCTATATTTTTGTGGAATATATTAACCCTCTAGCTTCCCCCCATAACGGTGATTTTTGCCTATATTTAAACAAATCCTAAAACATGATCGTTACTATACATGTCAGAACACACCAAAGCCAAAAACTTAACACAAACACAAAAAACCGGCCAAATTCAAGATTGCCTGTTAAGGGTTAATTTAGATATTATATAGTGTTAGTAGCAAAAAGGTCTTTAAAAATTGGATTTTTCGGGGTTGATGTGAGAGATGCAAAACAAAATAATGATTTTATTTTACAATTAAATAATATTTATTTTATATTAAATTATACTTCAGGACTATAACCAAAAAATCTATTAATAACGCATATACAAGGAGAAATACTTATTAAATACATAAGTTCATTTATTTTTAATTCACTTTTCTTTTCACTCTTGGCAATTCGACGCCATTATCAAACAATGTCCAACATAAATCTGTTATAAGAGACAAAATGCTCTTGCCTTTATAGCGTTTTTCAATAGGAAGACATATCTGATGGAACCATTCGCCATGCTCATCAGTTTCAGTTGAAAACTGAAAATCAAAATATAAATATATATGTATGTACGTATAATGTATGTTTAATATGATTATATATGTATAATCAAATATAAATCAAAACTTGTATTACCTTTAGACCACAGCATCAAACCGATATAGTAATTTCGGCATATATGTTTTGGCACTCATGGCTCATCTGGAAAAACTTCCAGTTCAAAATAAATGTAATATATATCCTCCACTTTGCTCGTAAAAAATGAAACCCTATGTTCCATAAGGGTATGCTTGCCACAGACGTAGCAAACTCAGTCAAGTTTTCCCAAACAGTCAGTCATTATTATTCTTATATATACAAGGGAATTTGTAGAATATTGTAAGAAAATAAAAATATTAACTGGCTTCATAAGTAACGTGCCACTAAAAATTCCGTTATGGTAATTTTGAGTGACAAAAATATGACGACAGAAATAATGAAGAAGAACAAAAGTACTCTTGGTAGTTGTTGAATAACAACCTTCTCTTCAGAGCTGGGAGAACCTACATATGCGAGGAATAACAAATTAACCCTTAACAGGCTATCTTCAATTTGGGCGTTTTTTGGAGTTTGTGTTAAGTTTTGGGCTTTGGTGTGTTCTGACACATATAGTAAAATTTTATGGCCGACATTTTTGTAGAATATTTTAGGGGAGTTTTTTACGATTTGTTAAAACATAGGCAAAAATCACCGTTATGCGGGGAAGCTAGAGGGTTAATATATTCCACAAATATATAGGCCTTAACATTTGCTACAAAGTTGCTGCAGATACCTCACACCTCAGATGAACAGAACACATAGTTTTATATACCGATATTCTGCACGAACTAGCAAAGGGGGGAAAACTTTAATCCCCCCTAAAATAAAATTCCGATGTGATCATTCAAAACGCCGATGTGATCTTTCAACACGTATATATTTTTTTGGTCTCCTCTACCAGAATCCACTGACAGAACCCTGTTATTTTGAAAAAAGTTTGAAATTGTTGTACAGTGTTATTTAATAACTTCTATACTACTTATTTGATTCCTTTAAAATTTTACACATAGTTTATTAGTCACTATTACCTCGAGTAAAATGGGAGAAGTTGCCACGCCCCTTGTTGATCCTTCCACACAAATGGACAATTTTGAACCAAAAGTTAACTTTAACGTTAACTTTATTACCAGTACATATAAGGACTTGAAATCTTGTACAGTGTAATGGTTTAAGAGTACCTACAATACAGTGAAAAATGGGCATTATTGCCACGCTCCTTTTGGTACTCCTCACACAAATGGACCATTTTGTACCAAAAGTTACCAGCTTATAACTTCAGGACCTGTGCATACAACTACTATTATGCTATTATAGTACCTAGAGTCCATAGAAAAATGGGCATTATTGGCACCCCCTTTTGGTACCTCCCACATAAATAAACCTTTTTGTACCAAAAGTTAACAGCTTTTAACATTAATACCAGTACATACAAATACTTGAAATTTTGTACAGTGTAATGCTTTTATAGTACCTAATATCCAGAGGAAAGTGGGCGTTATTGGCATGCCAGTTTTGGGACCTCTTACACAAATGGACTATTTTGAACCAAAACTTAAGAGCTTTTAACTATAATACCGGTACATACTTTAAAGTTATTAAATGCAATTTAAAATGATAATAATTTAATTAAAACAAAAAAATAATTGACTAATATTTTATTGGACTCAATGTGAGGGGATTCTTAAGTCGGTTTACCCGACTGAACTTTATTACTTGTTATATTATACAAATGTCCCTCTAGATTTGTCGTCGTAACGGCATAAAAACCTCAAATTTCAACGAATTGAGCTGAAATTTGGTACAATGAGTTTGTTTGTACCTGAAACCATTCATATCAGATCCATGGTTGATGGTATATAAGATTCGACATGACCGAATTTAATCCGTCGTTAACTTGTTTTATTTAAAACAAGTAAGAAAGTTTCAGTCGGGTAAACCGACTAAGGTATACCCTCACTTTGTGAGTAATGTAATATTGAATATTACTCGAATTATTCTGTCAATTTGTGTGGGAGTTACCAGAAGGGGTTTATATAATACACCTTTTTTCGCTGAACATTAGATACTTTAAATTCATTGCACTGTGCCGACTTATAAGCATTTATGTGCACTGGTATAAACGTTATGAGACATTAAATTGTGGTATGATTTGGGAATTTTTGTGTGGGAGGTACAAAAAGGGGCGTGGCAATAACGCCCATTTTCCACAGGGCTATAGACACTATAAAAACATTACACTGTAAAAAATTTCAAGTATTTGTATACACTGGTTTTAATGTTATAAGCTGTTAACTTTTGGTGCAAAAAGGTACCTTTGTGTGGGAGGTACCAAAAGGGGCGTGGCAGCAACACCCATTTTTCCCTGGACTGTAGGCAATATAAAAGCATAATACTGTACAAAATTTCAAGTATTTTTATACACTGTTATTAATGTTATAAGCTGTTAACTTTTGGTGCAAAATGGTGCATTTGTGTGGGAGGTACCAAAAGGGACGTGGCGACTTCGCCCATTTTTATCGAGTTGATAGCGACTAATAAGCTAATACTATGTGTGAAATTTCAAATGATTCGAATAAGTAGTATAGCAGTTATTAAAGAATCAATATTTCACAACATTTTAACCCTTTGTGGGGGAGGTACTAGAAGGAGTGGACCAATATGGCCCATCTTCGAACTTAGCCGGAGATAGAAAAAAATATTACCACATACCAAATCTGAGGTCAATCGGTTACTCCTTTCGAGAGTTATCGTGCGCACCAGCCAGCAGACAGACAGACAGACAGACAGACGGACATTGCTCATTCGACTTAAAATGACCCAAAACGGATTTCCTCCGAACATACTTGGGGTCTTAGGTCACTCCTTCGACGTGTTACACTTTTTTCCGTAGCAAATGATATATACCCTCGTCACACTAAAGTGAGGGTATAAATAGTCATGGAAAAAATGTCACGTTCGTCATGTCACGTTCGAACCAACTTTAAAATTAAATTAAAAAAAAAACAAGTAAGAAAGTTTCAGTCGGGTAAACCGACTAAGGTATACCCTCACTTTGTGAGTAATGTAATATTGAATATTACTCGAATTATTCTATCAATTTGTGTGGGAGGTACCAGAAGGGGTTTATCAAATACACCTATTTTTCGCTGAACATTAGATACTTTAAATTCATTGCACTGTGCCGAATTATAAGCATTTATGTGCACTGGTAAAAACGTTATGAGATATTATATTGTGGTATGATTTAGTCATTTTGTGTGGGAGGTACAAAAAGGGGCGGGGTGATAACGCCCACTTTTTACAAGACTATAGGCACTATAACAGCATTACACTGTACAAAATTTCAAGTATTTGTATGCACTGGTATTAAAGTTACAAGCCGTTTACTTTTGGTACGAAACGGTCCATTTGTGTGGGAGGTACCAAAAAGGGCTGTACAATAATGCCCATTTTTTACCGGACTATAGGCGCTACAAAAACATTATACTGTAGAAAATTTCAAGCATTTTTATGCACTTGTATTAAAGTTATAAGCAATTAAATTTTGATGCAAAATGGTCCATTTGTGTGGGAGGTACCAAAAGTGACATGCCAACTTCACCCATTTTTCTCGAGTTAATAGCGACTAATATACTAATATTATGTGCAGAATTTCAAAAGATTCGAATAAGTAGTATAGAAGTTATTAAAGAATCAATATTTCACTAAATTTTAACCCTTTGTGTGGGAGGTACCAGAAGGAGTAGACCAATATGGCCCATCTTCGAACTCATCCGGAGATAGATCAAAATATTACCACATACCAAATTTGAAGTCAATCGGTTACTCCTTTCGAGAGTTATCGTGCGCACCAGCCAGCAGACAGACAGACAGACAGACAGACAGACGGACGGACATTGCTCATTCGACTTAAAATGACCCAAAACGGATTTCCTCCGAACATACTTAGGGTCTTAGATCACTCCTTCGATGTGTTACACTTTTTTCCGTAGCAAATGATATATACCCTCGTCACACTAAAGTGAGGGTATAAACAGCCAAAGATATTTCTACCAAACAAAGTTGATTCAAAACTTTATTATTTTTTAAATTTTCATCTTTAACATATTCTTCGTGATTTCGCTGAATCTCATGGTTTTAAAGATGTTCATGAAAACTACTTAAATTTTTGTCGCGTTTGAACCGCTCCTTTTTTGTCCTTATTTTCTAATCAATATTTCGCCTGAAAAAGACTAAAACACCAGTGATGGTACTATTAACGATCTATAAGATTCTGTAAAAGATGAATCTAAAATAAGTTTTATTTTGCCCATTTTATCACTTTGAATGTGTACAACGGTCACGTTCGACACCGTAGAATTGCCCATATGTACTTCTTGATTTTAAAACTGCAATGCAAAAATGCGAATTTAAAATACGATTTTTTAGAGCGTACACGGAGGAAAATCGTCATTTTTGATATATTTGAATTGAAGGAAAATATAATTGGAAACGATTTTTTTAAATATTAGATATTTGTTAACAAATAAATTTTTTTTGAAAATCAAGAAATTTAGTTTGGAATAATGTATTAGAACATAACTTATTTGCAAACTGAATTTCACAAATTAAATATATGTTTATATAAAGTTATTGTCTAAAAAGTTTTCCAAATATATTTTATTAAAAAAGATTTTTAAAACGTTGCTGACTTATTCGAATTTTGGTTAGTTTTTTCTAGTTTTCTTGTTAATATTTTTAGCTAAACATTTCTTAATTTATTAATATTCCAATTCATCACTTTTTGTCAATCCATCAATGCAAATAATATCTACGAAAGATTATTCAATTTAAGTTTTAATTCAATTTTACAAACATATACAATGTATAAAAAAATTGAACTTTGAACATCTGAAAAACAGAAAACTTGGCTTTAAGTAAGTTTGTTTAGATCAATAGCCTCCCATGTGTCAAATATTTTATATTTGGAGTGTACCCTAAACATATGTACATTTAAAGCCGAATATGTTTGCGAAAATATACTACATAAGCGATTTTTTTCAGCGTGTATGATTAGTATTATTTCGTCACTAACGGTCAGATTTTTATCCCCTCACCTTAGAGAGGAGGTTATATGTATATCATTTGCTACGAAACAAAAGTGTAACACATCGGAGGAGTGACCTAAGACCCTGAGTATGTTCGGCGGATATCCGTTTTGGGTCATTTTAAGTCGAATGAGCAATGTCCATGTGTCCGTCTGTCCGTCTGTCTGTCTGCTGGCTTGTGCGCACGATAACTCTCGAAAGGAGTAATCGATTGACTTCATATTTGGTATGTGGTAATATTTTCTTCTATCTCCGGCTAAGATCGAAGATGGGCCATATTGGTCCACTCCTTCCAGTACCTCCCCCACAAATGGTTAATATTTAGTGAAATATTGATTATTTAATAACTTCTTCTTGGGCGAAGTTGCCACTCCCCTTTTAGTACCTCCCACACAAATGGACAATTTTGAACCAAACGTTAATAGCTTATACCTCTATTACCTGTGCATGCAAATACTTGAAATGTTGTACAGTGTAATGCTTTTATAGTACCTAGAGTCCAGAAAAAATGGGCGTTGTTGGCCCGCCCCTTTTGGTACCTCCCACACAAATGGACATTTTTGTACCAACAATTTACAGCTTTCAACTTTAATACCAGTGCATACAAATACTTCAAATTTCGTACAGCGCAATGCTTTTATAGTACCTAGAGTCTAGAGAAAAGTGTCAGTAATTGGCACGCCCCTTTTGGTACCTCCCACACAAATGGAGCATTTTACACAAAAAGTTAACAGCTTATAACTTTAATACCAGTACAAACATTAAAGTTATTAAATGTAATTTTAAGTGATAATAATTTAAATAAAAAAATAAACATATTTTGTTTTTGCACTCAGGCTCAAAATCGTTATTGTTGTTTTCAGTATATGAAAAGAACTTTGTTAAAACTTAAAGAAGAAGTAAGTGACATGTATTGGGGGCGGTTGTAATGGTTGGATAGACAGATCTGTTTCGGGAGCCACCAAACTCCCATTATCAATATCCTTATCACAACGATTACTTCAGTCGAAATTATTAAATATATACGCACAGCCAAGTATCATTAAACGAGAACTGTTTGCTAAAGCGCATATCTAAAAAAAAAGACAATTCAGTAATCATCATCCCTCGTGCATGCACCAACTTCCTCTCTCGTGAGTCTTTACATTGTAAAGAATTCACACGAATGTTTTGCTGTAGTTGACTATGCAACAACAACGTATTTGGTCGTGCCCTACCATTTCTTCTTGTTTTTGTTTTTTTGTTTTATTCAATCTGCTTTCATAGTACATATTTTGTTTTTGGTCTCAGGCTCAAGATCGTTATTGTTGTTTTCAGTATATGAAAAGAACTTTGTTAAAACTTAAAGAAGAAGTAAGTGTACATAAATAAACCAATGTACTAATATTTTTTGAGACTCAAGGTGTGGGGATTCATTAGTCGGTTTACCCGACTGAACTTTCTCACTTGTTTTAATATCAACCTATGCATTCTTTTTACTAAAAAGTTTATAACAAGTTTCTAAATGGAAAAATGGGGATTTGAAATCTTTAAAAATTTAAAAAATACATTATTGTGTTTTACGGAATGTTTAATTGCTCTTAAACGATACAAAGTTATAGATTTGTGAGAGTACGTTACATAATCTGTGGAAATTTGAAAATAATCGAAAATAAATAAAAGTTAAAAAAATTCGAAAATAAAAATGGCCCGTAAACGTTGTACAAATCTGTTTAAACGTTCAAAAGCAATTAAACATTTTGTAAAACACAAAAAAACATTTTTTTTATTTTATTGGCCATTTAGAAACTTGTTATGAACTTCTTATTAAAAAAAGCATAGGTTGATGTTAAAAAATCTGACCCGTTAGTAATTCAAATAATATCCTCATAACATTTTGGATTTTTTTAAAGAAATAAATGGTAACAAGGGGTTATTTTAGCATTAAGCAACTCATTGAATATTTTAATATGTGTTTTAAGTACGTATCATTAATATTATTGCCTTTACTAATTGATGTAGTATAAGTTACGATTGAAATACGATTCTTCAGAGCCTATTACTATTAATATTTCATTCACTAAGTTAAAGATTATCATAACGTGTTTATTAAGTACGTATGATTAATATTATTCCATTTACTAACTAATGTAGTATCGCTCAGAACTTAGTCTCTTTAAAATTTTTTTAATTTCTCCTATTTAAACTGTTTTGTTTGCAATTTATTTATCTAATTTTTTCCACAGCTCAAAACATAATATTCGAATAGAATAAAGTGAGGGTATGTATACCTCAGTCGGGTAAACCGCAATGAGCAATGTAAATGTGCACTGGTATATGTATTGATATTATGAGCTATTTAATTTTGTATGTGTTGGCTCTTTGTATGTGGGAGGTACTAAAACGGGTGTTGATAAATCCCTGTTAACTTTTTGAACATAATGGTACGTTTGTTTGAGAGGTACCAAAAGGGGCGTGATAATAACGCAAATTTGTCCACAGACTGTAGATAATATACATTTTTATACTGTAAAAAAATGTTACGTAATTGTATGCATTAGTATAAGCTGTAAACTTTTCGTACAAAATGTTACTTTTGTTTCGGAGGTACCAAAAAGGGCATGTCAATAATGCCCATTTTTTAGTGGGCTCAAGTATTTGTATGAAGTGATATTAAAGCTATAGGCACTTAAATTTTAATGCAAAATGGTCCATTTGTGTGGAAGGTACCTAAAGGGGCGTGGCCGCTTCGCCCATTTTTACCTATTCTTGACGTGTTAGCGACTATCAAGCTAATACTATGTGTGAAATTTCAGAGGATTCGAGTAAGTAGTATAGAAGGTAATAAAGAATTATTATTTCACTAAAAGTTAACCCTTTGTGGGGGAGGTACTAGAAGAAGTAGGCCAATATGGCCTCTCTTCGAACTTAGGCGAAGATAGAGAAAAATATTACTTACCAAATTTGAGGTCAGTCTTTCGAGAGTCCTTCGTGCGCCCCAACCAGCAGACAGACATACAGACAGACAGAAGGACGAACGGACATTGCTCAAATGACTTAAGATGACCCAAAACGGATTTCCGCAGAACATTAGGGTCTTAGGTCACTCCTTCGATGTGTTACACTTTTGGCTCGTAGCAAATGATATATACCCACTTTTCTGATCAGAAACATTGTTTCTGATTGTTTCTTCCATTTTAGTATAAATGAATGTGAAAACAATATAAGGGAATGTGAAAACAATAATGACCACTTAGATGACAGCAATAATATAACTGATGATGCAATAATGATCAAGTGACAGTGAATTTGAAAATATAATTGAGATTAGTGTCGAAAATGATGAAAGCCCAAGCTTTTCGGAAAAGCTAAGTCAGTGGGCAATTAGAAATAACATTTGCAAATAGTACTCTTAATGAACTTTTGGAAATAATGCGTGGAAATGGAATTTGTGTTCCCAAAGATTGCTGAACACTAAAAAACTCCAAAAGATGCAGTAGTTCGCACAATGGGTGAAGGATGTTTTACTTATTAAGGAGTAGATGACGCCCTTACGCATTTTTTGCAACAGAATCGGATGGCGATGTTGTTGAACTTGATTTTAACGTCGATGGTTTACCACTATGTTCCAAGTTCCAACAAGCAAGTGTGGCCGATTTTATGTTCTCCGAAGTTATCTTGATAGGAACATATGAAGGATATTCCAAGCCCAAAGACGCAAACGAATTTTTATTAGAATTTATAACAGAATTTAAAAATCTTATGGAAAATGGTTTTGTTATCCAAGTCAATGTAATCAAAGTAAAATTCCGCGGTTTTGTAACGGATGCCATAGCAAAATCGTTTGTTCTTGGAATCAAGAGACACAGCCGACATTATTACTGTACACGCTGTTTACCAAGGTGAGAAATGTTCAAAAATCTTGGTGTTTCCATATGACGAACATTCGCAACTTCGAGATGACAATTCCTCTTGAAGTCGTCAACAACCAGAACACCAAGAAGCAAAAACCTGGTGCTTTTGAAAATTTGCCAATCGACATTGTTAAACATGTTACGTTGGATAACATGCACGTGGTTTGTTTTTGTGTTACCAAAACATTGTTGAAATCTTGGACATGAGTAAAAGGAGATCAATGTTCTCTCTGGAAAATTGGACGAATTTCTGAGCACTTATGTTTTATTAAATCATGTGTTCCAATTAAATTTAGGCGAAAACCTCTGAGCTAACAGCTGACAGGTTTCAACACTTTTTATACCCTACACCACACTGTTGTACAGGGTATTATAAGTTTGTTTCACGGCAGATGTTTGTAACACCTGAAAATAACACAGCTAGACCCACCTTAAAGTATACCGATCGACTCATAATCACTAGCTGAGTCGATTTAACGATGTCTGTCCGTCCGTCCGTCTGTCCATGTAAAGTTGTTCGTCGACTACAGGTCGCAATTTCACTCCGATCGTTCTGAAATTTTGCAGTTTAGAGTATTTCGCAGCTGTTAAGATCGCTATTGAATTTGGTTGAAATCGGTTCAGATTTAGATATAGCTCCCATATATATCTTTCGTCCGATTTGGCCCTTTAGTCCTATAGAAGCTGTATTTTACATCCAATCGTTTTGAAATTTAGAATGGTAGAGTTTCTTGATCCATGAACCAACATTGCCGAATTTGAAGAAACTCGGTTAAGATTTAGCTATAGCTGCCATATATATGTTTCGTCCGATTTGGCCCTTTAGTCCTATAGAAGCTGTATTTTACATCCGATCGTTTCAAAATTTAGAATGGTAGAGTTTCTTGATCCATGAACCAACACTACCGAATTTGAAGAAAATCGGTTAAGATTTAGCTATAGCTCCCATATAAATGTTTCGTTCGATTTGGCCCTTTAGTCCTGTAGAAGCTGTATTTTACATCCAATCATTTTGGAATGGTAGAGTTTCTTGATCCATGAACCAACACTGCCGAATTTGAAGAAAATCGGTTAAGATTTAGCTATTAGCTTTGGTCCTTTAGTCCTATAAAAGCTGTATTTTACATCCAATCGTTTTGAAATTTAGAATGGTAGAGTTTCTTGATTCATGAACCAACATTGCCGAATTTGAAGAAGATCGGTAAAGAAATTTAGAATGGTAGAGTTTCTTGATTCATGAACCAACATTGCCGAATTTGAAGAAGATCGGTAAAGATTTAGCTATAGCTCCCATATATATGTTTCATCCGATTTGACTCTTTAGATCCAATCGTTTTTATACCCTACACCACACTGTGGTACAGGGTATTATTTAAGTATAAAATGTCCCAAAAGTAAATTTATGTAAACAATTTATACATGAATTACAAAATTTATATATCAGAGTTATTCAATATTACGAGAGTGGTGTAGGGTATTATATAGTCGGCGGCTCCCGACTTTAGCCTTTCCTTACTGGTTTTAAATTATAAGTATCTATGAGAATCCTCAAATGCTTTTACAACGTTGTGTAAAAGACGTTCCAGCCTAATATGACTTATCATATTTTATATTCAATTTCCATAGCCTGTTAAACATACACGTGGCTGCTCAGAATTTTGAAGGCCTAGAAAGTATAAGCGCTTTCAGATTCGAAAATAGGTTTCAACAAATAAAAAAATAGTTCGAAAAAGCAACAACGTATGTGCACAAAATTTATAATAGGGTAATTCCAAAATAAAACGACCCAAAAATTACAATTTAAATATTCGACCCTTTCGATTTCAATGAAATTTTACACGCGTATACTAGAATACCATGCAGACTTCATAACGGTTTTGATGTTATAAGGGGCCCAAGTTGGTCACCTACAACATTCTATTACAAATTTTAGCCTTTTTGAAGTCTACATAACATCTGAACGGAATATCAGATTTGAATGATATAAGTACCATTTGACAGAATTTAACATCCTCTATAAGAAATATAAATTAAATAATTTATTTTTGTCCTTTCAGGACATCAAAGTGACTAAAATGTCCTTAATCTTTGATTATCCTGAAAAACATATATTCAATTTTTTCGTTTTATTTTTAAAAATTAACCACATATTTTAGCACAAATTGTAAAAATTTTAGCGTGGGTCCTCCATGGATTAAAAAAATATTAATTAATAAGTGTCCGTCCATCTGTCAGTTTGACTGAATGGTGCTAACGATAACTCTGAAAAGGAGGGACCGAATGACTTACAATTTCGTTTGTTATAATATTTTATTCAAACCCACTTTATGTTTCATGGACAACCATATCGGCCTACTTCTTGTGGTACCTCCCCTACACATGTTTTAAATTTTGTGACATGTTAAAGCTCTTATAACTTCTATATACTGATGGGTATCCTGCAAAATTGCATACATAGTAATCATTTTACCGCTTCTATAAGCAGAACAAAAATGGGCGAAAATGCCATTTCATGTAGGTGACCAATTTGGGCACTCTTTATTAATTTGGACAATCGGTAAAAGGTAATAAGGCAGCATTATCTTCTAGTACACGCGGCCGGAGACCGTACACCCAAGAATACTTTGATCCGCGGTGCCGTCTATGGACATACCCTAGAGGAAAAAGTCTTTAATCTCGGCCGAAGGCCATCAAGGCAAAGACACTTTGGTCCGAGTGCGACACTTTCAAAAGTGTCATAATGTCCATGGACCTTATGACACATTTTATAGTGTCATAACGACCATGGACATTATGACCCTGAACCTTATGACATGCCATCCATAATTTTGGTTTTGATGAATTCGTATTAGTATTAGTCCAAGGAGCGCGGTCCATACATACAACCTCATAACTCGAGAACTTGTCATTCGATTTTCACGATTTTGACCTGTTCGTATTGGCGCAAGGAAGGACACTATGGTGGAAATTATATGCTTTGCTGAAGGGGCGAGGCTCCGCCCAAACAACCTCATAAATCAAAAGCGGATCATTCGGTTTTCACAATATTGGGTTTGATGATATCGTATTTGTTCAATTATCAACAATATATAGGATAATTGGTAGTTGGCCAATGGTAATGGTACCGCTCACTCAACCTCATACATAACTTGATAATATATCGTTCGTTTTGCCCATTTTTAACATGATCAATTTCTATTGGTCCAGTGAAGGGTTCGAGAAGGGAAAATGTATGATTAAACAAAAGTGTGTGGGACCGTCCACGCAACTTGAAAAAAAATATTTCGAATAATATTGCAATAGCCTCGAAATTCGGTATGTGTGAACTTGGTTATAATGCTTAATCTGGAAAAAGTCTGACACTATAGAACGAAATATAAAATTGAAACACTTCGACTATAATTGCAGGGACAGATTGAAAATGTGCATGGCAGTTCTTGGTAATGCTATGAGGCGTCAAGGAAATAATACCCGGAATCGGGCCAGGAAGCATGGCCGTGATATTATAACCTCATTTCGAAAACCTGATGCCAATAGTTCGAAGAGTCTTCAAATTTGATGTGGATGCATTGACAGCAATGTGAGTGACCCTGCAGGCGCTTACCATAAGACGATTACTGAGAACCTAATATTTCTGATAGAACTACTACATTATCTGATAAAAATGTTTAGTGAAAGTAGCTGCGCCTATATAACGCGATTATTGAAAACTAAACAGAATGAAGAGCGTAATATTTGTAGTGGTTTGAGTGCAGCGAAGCGTACTGGGTACAACTGACACGTTCTGATGATAATGAAATTTGTCCGAATACAGATGTCGCTTTTCATTATTTACTTGTTACTCATAATTTACATTATGTACATTTAATAGAACTTTTGAATAAGGTACATAAAGTGGCCGAATTAAACGTCCAGGCTCGAATTATTGTTTTCATTATATTACAAGTCAGCTAGTAATAGTATATGTTACACTTTGCAACAACATTTTTTTTTATATTTGGGACCTAAAATTTTTTTTTTATTGAAGACAACTATTTCATGAAACCAAAACTTCATTTTCTTATGGTAAATTTTTTTTTAAAGTTTTGTTTCTAGAATTTCAGTTTTCATGGAAGGTACCATTAGTATTTCAACCATATTTTTTGAAGTAAAAGTTCGATAAATCCGATATACCGTTTGAACGTCACTTTCATGTAGAAGCTGAAGTATAGTAACTGTCGTTAAAATACCTTTTAAATTATGAGGGCTAAAAATTCTGAAAACATCACTTTCATGTAGAAGAAAACACAATTTTTTTTTCAAAAACATCGTTTTTCCTGGCACGAAAAAACAATAAAAAATTTAAAAAGAATTGTAGTTCACGAAAACAGTGCCTATTTGAAAATATCTATGACCCATATTGTAAAAATGGTCCATTTGTATTGGGAGGCACCAAAAGGGGCGTGACAGTCATTTTCCACGGGACTGTAGGTACTATAAAGACATAATATTTCACAAAATTTAAATTTCCAGTCTATGGACTGGAATCAAAGTTTTAAGCCGTTACTTTTTGTGCAAAATTGCATAGCGGGTACCAAAAATGGCGCGGCAACTTCGCCCATTTTTCTTAAGATGATGTCGATTAATAAACTAATAATATGGTGGAATTGTGAAAGATTCTGGGTAGAAGTATATAACTTGTTGAATAATCAATATTTCATTAAATTTCGACCCTTAGTGGGGGAGATTGAAACCAGTAAGGAAAGGCAGAAAGTCGGACGGGGCCGACTATATAATACCCTACACCTCCCTAACAATGGAATAATTGGTAATTGGGTAGAAACATATTATCTAATTCTGAAATTGAGAAACATCTTTCTGGAAAATTTTAATGATCGGAAGTAAAGTACAACTTCTATAGCGCTATGATGCCAAATCAGGAGGAACATATATATGGAGGTTATATATAAATTTGAACCCATTTTCCCTGAATACACATTCATGTAAAAATACCACTTTCTGTCGAATTTCGTACTGATCGGATAAAAAATACAGTCTCTACAGCGCTTACATGTTAAATTGGGGGCAACATATATATGGGGACTGTATCTAAATCTGAACCGATTTTCTCCGAATTTTGCAGTATTCCTTCATTTAGAAAGAAATCTCTTTTTGCCGAATTTCGCACTGATCGAATATAAAATAACATGTTTACAGCGCTTACATGTAAGTCGGGGGTAACGTATATATGGGGCTATATCTAAATCTGAAATGATTTCTTCCAAATTTATATGTATTCACTCAAATAATAGCAAACCTCTTTCTGCGAATTTCATACTGATCGGATAAAAATACAGTTTTTACAGCGCTTACATGTCAAATCGGGGGTAACGTATATATGGGGGCTATATCTGAACCGATTTCTTCCAAATTGAGTAGTCTTCATTCATATAATAAAAAACCTCTTTTTGCCGAATTTCATACTGATCGGATATAAAATAACATGTTTACAGCGCTTACATGTAAGTCGGGTGTAACGTATATATGGGGCTATATCTAAATCTGAAATGATTTCTGCCAAATTTAAATGTATTCACTCAAATAATAGCAAACCTCTTTCTGCGAATTTCATACTGATCGGATAAAAATACAGTTTTTACAGCGCTTACATGTCAAATCGGGGGTAACGTATATATGGGGGCTATATCTGAACCGATTTCTTCCAAATTGAGTAGTCTTCATTCATATAATAAAAAACCTCTTTTTGCCGAATTTCATACTGATCGAATATAAAATAACATGTTTACAGCGCTTACATGTAAGTCGGGGGTAACGTATATATGGGGCTATATCTAAATCTGAAATGATTTCTGCCAAATTTAAATGTATTCACTCAAATAATAGCAAACCTCTTTCTGCGAATTTCATACTGATCGGATAAAAATACAGTTTTTACAGCGCTTACATGTCAAATCGGGGGTAACGTATATATGGGGGCTATATCTAAATCCGAACCGATTTCTTCCAAATTTTACAATGTTCATTCACATAATAAGAAACCTCTTTTTGCCGAATTTTCACACTGATCGGGTATAAAATAAAATATTTACAACGCTTACATGTCAAATCGGGGGCTATATCTAAATCTGAACCAATTTAAACCAAATTCAATAGGGATCGTCCTTGGGCCAAAAAAGGATATGTGTAAAGTTTCATCGAGATCGGGCCATAATTGCGACCTGTACTTTGATTACAAGAATACGGGCAGACAGACGGACAGACGGACATAGCTAAATCAACTCAGAAAGTGATTTTAAGTCGATCGGTATAATAAACGATGGGTCTATTTCTTCTCATTTTGGGTTTTACAAACAAATGCACAAAGTTATAATACCCTGTAGCAAAGTCTGGTGTAGGGTATAATAATACCCTGTACCACAGTGTGTTGTAGGGTATAAAAAATATTGACTCATACCAAATTTTAAGTGGGTTAATCCTGTCATAAGTTATCGTGCGCACACAGAAAAAACAGACAGTTTGAAATTTTTAACAAATGTATCTGTAAGTTTAAATTTTTTGAGTTCATCAAACATTGTTAATGAAATTTGCAAAATAATTTTCAAAATTATCCCAAAAACTAATCAAATCGTAAATTTGTCAAATTTTTACTTATTTCTTGTAATATTTATCGTATTTTGATTTTGTTGTTCAAATTTATACACACAATACATACATAAATGTCATATAACATTTCAAAATAAAAATTGATTATCATGCCCTTTCCATCAAAAATAATGAATAATAAGATATGTCATCCCGGAGCGAGTAAGTTATCAGTTACGAACGAATAGAAATTTCAACGAGTAGGACTTCAAAGAGTGAGGTTTTCCGCGGATTTCGGACCGATTTTCCCAAATTTTTTGTAATTGTCACAATTAAAAAATTAATATTAATTGATTAGTGCAAAGAAAGTTCTATGTATGTTCGCGGAAAAGTGTTTTTTCGCGTGTGACATTTCATTCCTATTCGTTCGTAACTGATAGATTTTGACGTTTCTGGCTGACGGCACATCTGTATAATTTAAGGTCTGTGCTTTCCATCGCAAACAAACTCGTTTTTAATTTATGTTAAAGGAATATAAAGACTGGTTAATTTAGAAGTCATGTGTTCAAGTGACAACATAACGATGGTGAAAGAGGTAAGTGAAATTTAGAAACTGTGGTACACGGTCACTAGCTGATTCGATTTAACCATGTCCGTCCGTCTGCCCATTTTAAGTTGTTCGCGAAGTGCAAGTCGGAATTTCACTCCGATCTTGTTGAAATTTGTCACAACGAACTTTTTCGCATCAGGAAGGAAGAATGTGATCAAAATCGGTTTAGATTTAGATATAGCTGTCATAGCTGTGGTTAAGGGCCGATGTTGAATGTGAACCACACCTAAACGTCAAGCTTTTGTCTGCATTTCATTTGACATTTCTCAATTTCAGACTAACTCAATTCGAACCATGGAAAGATACACAATCGAGCAACGCGTTAAAGTTTTTTAAGCCTTTTACGAAAACGGGCGTTCAAATCAAAATGCACTTCGTGATGTTTTTTTGATCAGCATAATCGACCAAATGTGTCCACAATCGGGAGAATTGTGCGCAAATTTCAGCAAACCGGGTCTGTAGGAGATGTGACAACACCTGTGCATGCTCGCCCAGTTCGTTTGGTGCGGCTTGTGGGCTGGCGACGTAGTCGGGCAATACTTCTTCGAAATGAGGCCGGTCAGGCAGTTACTGTGAATGGTGTGCTATCGTGAGATGATAACGAACTTTTTATGGCCCGAATTGGAAGATATGGATGTGGACAATATGTGGTTTCAACAGGACGGTGCCACTTGCCACACAGCTAAAGAAACAAGAGGTGTACGTAGATAAGCCAGCAACAATTCAAGAGCTAAAGGATGAGATAATTCGGCACATTAACGGCATAGAACCTCAATAATGCGTCAGCGTCATCGAATATTTGAACCATCGGATGGAGGTGTGCCGCCGAGGTCGCGGCGGCCATTTGGCCGATATTTTTTCCATACATAATTGAACCATACCAATATTATCATAATAAAAAGAAATGACAATAATTTCCTAAATAATTTGTGTTTTATTCAAAATCAACATCAGCCCTTAAAATTGAACCACCCTTTATATGTACTTCCGATTTGACATCTAAGAGCTAGAGAGGTGGCATTTTTAACCAATGTATATAAAATGCAACCCAAAGAAAACTTTTGAACCATTCATTGATAGATACCTCTTATACCCAAAAAAAAAAAACAGCTAAAATTTAGATATAACCCCAATATACATGTTCCTTCCGATTTGCGTCTTAGCGCTATAGAAGCTGTATTTAACATTAAGTTATTCCAAAAATTGGAAGAGTGAATTTGTTTGACCGGCACATTCTTACGAGTATATCCCGATTTCATATAAGTGCTAATCCGCATTTCTTAGCAGATCTTTAAAAGATTCAACAGATTACAGACTATTGAACCAAAGACGAACGTTTTTTAACTTCAAGAAAATCTGTCCAGATATAGATATAGCCGCGTATATACATACCTACATTCCGATTTCGAATCTATCATATTTTTCAATGTCATTGGAAAAACAGTATCGGTAAAACTTCACACTAATTAATAATCTGCTCTTTAAGGGCAGTAGGGTATAGTTTGCACTTCCTTACTGGGTTTTAACTCAAATTTTATTTTACTCAATTCCAGAGAGAAATTAAGTGGAGATAGTAAAACATTTGCGTTCCAAAAATGTCAGAGCAAATGACGTGGATCTGTTTTGGAGGAAGCGCAGAAGCAAATTAAACTTTACCTGAGCTACATCTTTATGAGATTTCTATTTAATTAAGTCAAAAACATACTACTCATCTCAAAGTATAAAACTAATTTAAATATATTCTTGCGACGAAGGTAAGGTGTTATTGCATAAAATAATATCGATCATTAACATAATGTTTTGTATTTTTTGTACTTTCGTCTTTAGAGTCAAGGTTATTGGATTTATTGCGGAATCTGCACGCTCTGTTCCCAACTCGCCTAAATGTAAATGAGAAAGATGTCAGTACGATTTTAAATACGAATATACATATAATAAATTTTCTCTCATTTCACTGTTAAATGCCAATACATATTATATTTATATTCAATAATTGCATACCATTTTATACAATCCAATATTTTCCAGGGCAATAACAAATTTGGTTGTTAATATGACAATATATTTGTTGAATTAAAAGGGAACATATTTTCAATAAATGATTTAAAATATATTTGTGGAGCAAAATCAACAATATTTTTAATAAACCAATTACAAATAATGTCGTTGAAATAAAAATATGTTTGTTGAGTAAAAAAGGAAAAAAATATTCAATGGACGAGCCACAATTTTCGTTGATGAAACTTCGATTTTCTTTATCACAGGAATTTTGAAAATTTTTGTATTTGAGTTTTTGAAAATAGTTGTTGAATTAAAACTTTTGTGTTTTCTGTGCACCAACCAGACAGACAGACGGACAGGCTGACGTACATTGCTAAAATGACTTAAAATGGCCCAAAAAGAATTTCCGCTAATATTCTTGGGATTTCTTAGGTCACACCATCAATGTGTTACCATTTTGGTTGGTAGCATCTGATATACATATACCCTTGTTCACAATAGGTGGGATATAACAAATTAAAATTCTCTTATTTCTACCAAAATTGGTATAATTTCTACATTTATCCATAGATTTTTTTCAAATATGGATTCGTTAGGAAGCTAGCTTTCAAAATGTAACAAAACTATTTTTTGCCGAATTTTTTCTTCTATTTTTTATGGTTTTTCGTGCCAGCAAAAATCAATTTTTATACCTCTAGTACCTCTCCCACAAATGGTTAATTTTAGTGAAATTTTGATTATTAAATAACTTCTATACTACTTATTCGAATCTTCAGGAATTCTACACATAATATTAGTATACTAGTCACTATCATCTCGAGAAAAATGGGCGAAGTTGCGCACCCCTTTTGGTACCTCCCACACAAATGGACCATTATTCACCAAAAGTTAACTGATTAAAACTATAATATCACTTCATGCAAATACTTGAAATTTTGTACAGTGTAATACTTTTATAGTACCTATAGTACAGTGAAAATTGGGCTTAATTGACACGCCCCTTTTGTTACCTCCCACACAAATGTACTATTTTGCACTAAAATTAACATCTTATAACTTGAATACCAGTTCATAAATTTACTTGACATTTTGTGCAGTGTTATGCTTTTATAGTGCTTACAGTCCTGTGAGCCACGCGCCATTTGGTACCTCTCACACAAATGTACAATTTTATACAAAAAGTTTAGAGATTATAGCGTGAGTACCAATGCCCGAAAATACAACTAAATTTTGCAGAGTGTAATATTTTTAAAGAACTAATAGCCATTTGAAAAATGGGCGTTATCAACACGATCCTTTTGGTACCTCTCACACAAAATGGCCAAATCATACCAAAATTGAATATATAATAACTTTAATATACCAGTTCACATAAACGTTTTCAATTCGGTACAGTGCAATATATTTGAAAAATATATATATTAGATTAACTCGTGTAATATTTCATATTACAGTACTTAAAATGTGAGGGTATACCTTAGTCGGTTTACATGACTCAAACTTTTTTACTTGTTTTTTCTAATTTTTCTAAAAGTTTTCGACAGTTTCTAAACATCTGTTTTCACATGAAAGTGTCATTACCAACATTTGTAGTCCTTAAAATTTCCTTTAATTTAAGGTGTATTCCGGCATAATCCAGCATATACTAAATATAATATGGTCCATATATTAAAGGCTTCCAAGAAAACAAGAATTTTAAAGAAAAATATTTTTTGGAAAAAAATACAATATACAATTTGTTGTAACCTACACCACACTGTGGTCCAGCTTATTATGAGTTCGTGCATTTGTTTGTAACACCCAGGAGAAGAAGAGATAGGCCAATCGTTTATTATACCGATCGACTTGGAGTCACTACCTGAGTCGATTTAACCATGTCCGTCCGTCCGTCTGTAGATGTATCGTTGTAATCAAAGTGCAGGTCGTATTTATGGTCCGATTACGATGAAATTTAGCACAGTGCTCTTTTTTGGCCCAAGACGATCTCTATTTAATTTGGTCAAAATCAGTTCTGTTTACTTACGCACTTTTGGGTTTGCCTTTTAATGCAGAAAACGTAATTGTATCAAGTTCAAATTTTTCGGTTTTATTGTTAGGGTAAGATAAAGGTAAGTATGTACACGTGAATTCAATGGTAAGTAGCAATTTGTAGGTAAGTAAGTGGTAAGTGGTGTTTCAATTCGTGTGTCTTAAACTTAAGTTTTTATTTTATTTCACAATTCAATGTATTTTTTTTCACAGTTTCTTCTGCTTTTGTTTGTTAATTTATGTACAGATTTTATGTAGATAAAGTAAATGTTCGTTATTTTGTACAAGTTTATTTAATTCAATGTTCAATTCAATATTTCATACACTGTTCTATGTTGTTAATTTAATGCTCTTAATTTAATTGTTAGAGGGTCTTCACTTATATGTTTGGGTCTGCGTTTCTGTAATTGCAGATAAAAAAATACTTTACACTTTACACTTATTCACTTTGTAATCACGGGAGAGAGGCGCACGGTTTTAATAGTTGTTGAAACGAGACTGTTTTTTGCTGTTTGCCGGTCAGAGCTCCAAACTTAGTCGAAACCCTTGACTTTGATGGCGACAAAACAACATAAGCAAAAAAAAATGTCGTTCCACTGCCTCATACCTCTGGTATGGGGTAAAACGCCGGAACATGGGACAGGTCCTAATAGCGTGATCCGCTTGACACAAGCCGCATGAGTACTGCCACGAAGATGGGCGAGGGCGCGAGACTCGACTTCAATTGGGGTGGTTGTGTCGACGGTCGGGAGAGGGGTCACGACTTGATGCTGGAGTAGGTAGTCGCGCAGCCATATCTGGAATAAAAGAGATGCGAGTACCAACTTCTTTTACAAATAAATAGAGTGTTAGTCAATCTGAAAATAGTTTGAAGATTTTCGTTATCGCTAAAATGGTCGCGAATTCTTCAAAGGTAAAATTCATTTGCGGTATAAATTTTCGTAGATGTGTTTTGAATGATTTAACTCCCGCCTCCCATAATCATCCCATATGAGGGGCACCTGGAGGAATAAAGCTCCATTCTAAGTTCTGATAAATATTGTTCTGGGTGGCGTACTTTTGCAGATTCTTCATAAACTCTAGCCTATCTTTTTTTATTAACTCTGCTGCTCCTACAAAATTAGTCCCATTATCTGAGTAGATCTTGGCTGGGCTTCCTCGTCGCCCAATAAAGCGAGATAAAGCGGCTAAAAAAGATTGAGTTGATAGATCACTAGTGGGTTCTAAGTGAATTGCGTTTGTGGAAAAGCAAACGAAGACGCAAACATAACCCTTTGTTATTAAACAAGCTCTTCCTGTAAAATTCTTTATGTTGAAGGGTCCTGCAAAATCTACTCCTGTGTTGGTAAAAGGTCGAGTCAGCATAGTTCGCTGGGGCGGAAGTGAGGCCATAATTTGCGTTTGAGTCTGGTGTTTATACAAAACACAAGTTTGACAATTATGAATTACCTTGATCAAGGGCTTCAGTTTAAATATCCAGAATTCAGACCTGATTACTCGAGTCATGAGTTGATTTCCGCCATGCATGGTAATTTTGTGAATAAATTCTACTATCAAAAGGGCTAATCTCGATTCGTATGGGATAAGAATGGGATGGCGCTCGTTATATGTAAGTGCTGGGAACTGAAGAAGGCGGCCATTTGCCCTAATGATTCCTTTTGAATCAATGAATGGATTGAGAGATAAAAGACTGCTACCAGATGAGAGTCTTTTCTTTTGGGTTAACACTAAATACTCCTCTGCGAAATAATGTTTTTGTGTTAAAACAATAAGACGATCTTTGATATCTTGTATTTCACCATGGGTGATTTCTGCTGAAGAAATTCTAAGTCGGGTCCGATTGACGCCGGTATTTCTCCAAAAACGAATCGCAAATGCTAAGACTTTATATGCTCTAGAGAGAGATGAGAATCTATTTAAGGGATCTTCAAAAATCGTGGTCGAGAAAACTTTAACTGCCTTTGCTTCTAACTCTGTGTCACTCATAATGTCGTGTCTAGGCCATCGGTCTTTTGGAAACTTCAGCCATTGGGGTCCGGTCCACCACAAATGATGTGACTGCAAATCATCTGGCGAACATCCTCGTCTGGCTACATCAGCAGAGTTGCTTTCTGAATCTATATGCTTCCAATTTTCGTTGCCTACATTATCTAAAATGTCTGAAATTCTATTTCCTACAAAGGCACTCCATGAACAAGGTGGTTTTTTGAGCCATGCTAGCTCGATCGTTGAGTCGGTCCAAAAGTGGGTTGAAATATTTGCAATTTGTAAGTTAGGAACCACCGCTGTGGTTAATTTTGCTAAGAGAACGGCTCCGCATAATTCTAATCTAGGCAGAGATATTTTTTTGATGGGTGCTACTCGAGTTTTCGCTGCCAAAAGAAACGTGTCGACTGTTTGATCTAAATGTTCTACTCTAACATAAAAAGTCGCGGCGTAAGCCCTTTCTGAAGCGTCACAAAAACCATGCACTTCAATTTTACTTGAAGGTTTAAATCTGATCCACCTAGGTACTGAAACTGAATCTATTGAAGGTCAATTTTTAATGAAATTCTTCCAATTCATTCGAGTTATGGGCTTCAACGCGTCGTCCCAATCTACTTTGTCCAGCCAGACTTGTTGCATGATAAGCTTTGCTACGATGATTACTGGAGCCAACCATCCACATGGGTCAAAAAATTTGGCAATTGTTGAAAGGACTTCTCGTTTGGTGCATAACTCCCTTTCTTCCGTGGGTGGTGATGTGAACGTAAAGTTATCAGCCGAAATGTTCCATCGGATACCTAGAGTCTTCGTTGAAGTTCCTTCCGAAATATCCAACCAATTGACCGGCAAGAGTGAGTCAGGTGGCAGATCGCGAAGTAGATTGGGGTCGTTTGAACTCCATTTTCTCAATTCAAAACCTGCTGAGTCCATGGCTGCTACTAATTCTTTCATAGACTTAAGGGATTCTTCTACAGTGTGACCTCCAGCTAAAACGTCGTCGACATATAAATTTTGTTTTATAATTTCCGAACCTAATGGGTATGTTTCTTTAACATCTTCTGCCAATTGAATTAGGGTCCTAAGAGCTAGAAATGGGGCGCAATTAATTCCGAAAGTGACTGTTGAAAGTTCAAAGTCTTCAACTGGGTCATTTGCTGATGTTCTGAAAAGAATTCTTTGAAATGGGGCCTGGTTTGGGTCGATTTGTATTTGACGATACATTTTGGTAACGTCCGCGTTAAATACGTATTTAAAAAACCTCCATTTTAAAATCTGCAATACTAAATCCTGTTGAAGAATAGGCCCTGGATGTAAAATGTCATTAAGACTTTTCCTGTTTGATGTGGGACTTGACGCATTGAAAACTTCCCTAAGTTTAGTAGTAACCCTATCTGGTTTAATAACTGCATGATGTGGCAAATAGTAGTGAGGGTCTTCTCGATTTCCTGGGTTCTCAGTTTTCGCATGTGTCCAAGTTCCAAATATTCCATTATTTTCCTTGAGAGTTAGAGTCGTTATACTAGGAGTTTGAAAACTAGGTGTGGACTGTAAACTAGGAGTGGATTGTACTAGGGTGGTTAGAGCTGCCGCACTGGTACTAGGTCGTACGTCATCTCTAACCGGTTGTGAATTTGTAGGTCGGGCCTCGTTACCCTTATGTAATAAAGTGTGATGTCTTTGATTACATTCCCTACACGTGAAACGACTCTTACAATCTCTTACACCATGATCCGAAGTGATGCAGTTGTAACAAAGATTGTGAAGTTTTACTAAGTGAATGCGATCATTCACGTTTTTCTCAAGGAATTGTGGACAATTTCGTAACAAATGGTTTGCCTTGCAAATTTGGCAACTCGGTCCATTTGTACGACTACTAGGTTGCGTAGATGTGCTAAATCTGTTGCTATTGTTGAATCTTCTTTGCGAACTTTGAGTCTGTTGCGCAACATTAGTTTGAAATGACTTAACCCTATTTTTCTTCCTACTATAATCGGATCTAGGCTGATTATTTTTGGAGAAATGGGGCTTAATATTTCCTACAGATTCTAAAATTTTAAACTTGTGCGTCAAAAATTCATTCAAATCTTTCCAACAAAATACTACCGTCGTATGGAACAGTCTTCCAAACCGTTCTCAAATTCTTCTAAGAAATTCCTCGGCAGTTTCGTAGAAGTGAGGTAAACTAAAATTGGGTCCCACCCCTTTACATCTACCTTGAGTGTTTCTAGTGTCTGAACGCAACCATCAATAGTGCGTTGAAGTTTTTGGATCGAAGATCCTGAATCTGCCGAAACTGGTGGTAAACTAAGTAGAGTCTTTAGCTGTTCATTAACTTGCATTCGTTTATTCTCGTATCTGTTTTCTATGTTTTTCCATGCTAGATCAACCCCTTCATTTGTTAGTTACTAATAATATCCCGTGCCTCCCCCACGGTTTTTTGTTTTAGATGGAAAAGTTTTTCTACTTTACTAAGTCTAGAATTATTTCTGTACAAGGACGAAAACAAATCCCGAAAAGTAGGCCAAGCGTTGTATCCTCCATGAAATGTGTCGGTGTCGCATGGTGGTAAACGTAACGATAGATGGTTGTTTGGCTCAACTGTTTCCTTTTTTCGGGTCTCCGATTCTCGTTCGAACTATTCCTGCTGCCTTTCGTCAGTTAGTGCTAAAATTTCTCCATTTACTGCGCTTAAACATCGTTTGTATGTCTCTAATGCCTCTTTATAATGGGTCCTCAACTTTGATTTATCGATTGGGGCCTTATCTTTTTCGGGAACACGGTCTCTACAATCTACATAGACCCTTTTCACTTGATCCCAAACAGAGTTCAATTCTACATGTGTCACTTCTAATGGGTGAATATTATCATCGGTGCTAGTAGCAGAGTAACCACTCTCAAAGTCTATCAGGTCATTTACGCAATTTACAAATTTATCACGTAAAACTTTATCCATATTTCCTCCTTCTTAAATATTTTCTTTGTCAAATTTTAAACTGGCTAAAATTTCAAGAAACTTTTAAAATTGAGATTTTCTCTTAACAATTTCTGTAAAAACTTACTTTGCCAATATTTGCAAAATAATTTCAGAAAAACGCTAATATTTGTTGAATGGGGCCAATCTTTTACAGTCCGACTTTGTTTTTTTTCACGAATAGATATAAATAATGGCAGTTTATTTTGAACTTGTGTCGTTTGTGCGAAAAGTACGAAATTTTAGCGATAATAATTTTTATAGACTTGGGTCTTTTGGAAAAAAAATTATATAAATAAAAATTTGGACGAAAGTAATTCTTTGTCGGCTAGTGTACTCTCAACAAAGTACCAATCAACTCTTCTTTAACAAAACAAAAAAAAACGTAGGAAAGTGAAATTCAATCGAATCAACAAACAAATTTTGTTGGAAAGTGTTTTTTGCAAAATTATAACAAACAAAAAAAAAAGCAACCTTTGTAGGAACTTGTTTTTCAAAAAAAAAAAAAAAACTTTGTAGGAACTTGTTTTTCAAAAAAAAAAAAAAAACAAAATTTTGTAGGAAGGTGTTTCTTCCAAGAACTATCACTTAATAAATTTTTCGAGCAAATTTATTTTTCGTAGTAAAGTGTAACTTCCAAAAATTAGCACTTAATAAATTTCTGAGCAAATTTATTTTTCGTAGCATAGTGTAATTTCCAAAAATAAGCACTTAATAAATTTTTCGAGCAAATTTATTTTTCGTAGTAAAGTGTAATTTCCAAATATTAGCACTTAATAAATTTTTCGAGCAAATTTATTTTTCGTAGTTAAGTGTAATTTCCAAAAAATTAGCACTTAATAAATTTCTGAGCAAATTAATTTTTCGTAGCAAAGTGTAATTTCCAAAAATTAGCACTTAATAAATTTCTGAGCAAATTTATTTTTCGTAGTAAAGTGTAATTTCCAAAAATTAGCACTTAATAAATTTTTGAGTCAATTTATTTTTCGTAGTAAAGTGCAATTTCCAAAAAATTACCACTTAATAAATTTTTGTGCAAATTTATTTTGCTATTAATGTGTAATTTCCAATAATAACCAGTAAGGAAAGGCAGAAAGTCGGGCGGGGCCGACTATATAATACCCTACACCTCCCTAACAATGCGATAAGGGTCATTGCCATAATAATTTGGAATAATTGGTAAATGGGTAGAAACATATTATCTAATTCTGAAACGATAATCGCTAAATTAAGCAAAATTCGTTCCTAAATTGAGAAACATCTTTCTGGAAAATTTTAATGATCGGAAGTAAAATACAACTTCTATAGCGGTTTGATACCAAATCAGGAATTTTTTTACTGATCGGATATAAAATACAGTCTCTACAGCGCTTACATGTCAAATCGGGGGTAACATATATATGGGAGCTATATCTAAATCTGAACCGATTTTATCCGAATTTGGCAGTATTCCTTCATGTAATAAGAAACCTCTTTCTGCCGAATTTCGCACTGATCGGATATAAAATACAGTTTTTAGAGCGCTTACAGGCCAAGTCGGGGGTAACATATATATGGGTGTTATATCTAAATCTAAACCGAGTTTCTCCGAATTTGGCAGTATTCCTTCAGGTAGGAAGAAACCTCTTTTTGCCGACTTTCGCACTGATCGGATATAAAATAACATTTTTACAGCGCTCACGTGTCAAATCGGGGGTAACGTATATATGGGGGCTATATCTAAATCTGAACCGATTTCTTCCAAATTTAAAAGTGTTAATTCATATAATAGGAAACCTCTCTTTGCCGAATTTCGCACTGATCGGCTATAAAATAACATTTTTACAGCGCTTACATGTCAAATCGGGGGTAACGTATATATGGGGGCTATATCTAAATCTGAACCGATTTCTTCCAAATTTGGCAGTATTCCTTCGAGTAATAAGAAACCTCTTTCTGCCGAATTTTGCACTGATCGGATATAAAATACAATTTCTACAGCGCTTATAGTTCTAATCGGGGGTAACATATATATGGGGGCTATATCTAAATCTGAACCGATTTTCTCCGAATTTAGCAGTATTCCTTCATGTAATAAGAAACCTCTTTCTGCCGAATTTCGCACTGATCGGATAAGAAATACAGTTTTTACAGCGTTTACATGTCAAATCGGGGGTAACATATATATGAGGGCTATATCTAAATCTGAACCGATTTTCTCCGAACTTAGCAGTATTCATTCATGTAATAACAAACCTCTTTCTGCCGAATTTTATACTGATCGGATATAAAATAAAGTTTTTACAGAGCTTACATATCAAATCGGGGTTACATATATATCTAAATCTGAACCGATTTCTTCCAAAATTAACAGTGTTCATTCGTATAATAACAAACCTCTTTCTGCCGAATTTTACACTGATCGGATATAAAATAAAGTTTTTACAGAGCTTACATGTCAAATCGGGGCTAACATATATATGGGGGCTATATCTAAATCTGAACCGACTTTAACCAAATTCAATGGGGATCGTCCTTGGGCCAAAAAAAGATATGTGTAAAGTTTCGTCGAGATCGGACCATAATTGCGACCTGTACTTTGATTACAAGAATACATGCACAGACAGACGGACAGACAGACAGACGGACATAGCTAAATCAACTCAGAAAGTGATTCTAAGTCGATCGGTATAATAAACGATGGGTCTATTTCTTCTCCTTTTGGGGGTTACAAACAAATGCACAAAGTTATAATACCCTGTACCACAGTGTGGTGTAGGGTATAAAAATAAATTTCAAAAAAAGTAAATTATTGTGTTAGTTCTGTTTAGCTTTTGCCGAAATGTCCGTCCGAACCCATCAACCATCAAACCATATGTTCTTTCATTCCTTTCTTTACGGCTGAAATTATGTTTTCCTACTTCTCCCTTTTTTTCTACTGTACAAAAAAACTCCAGTGGTACATTAACCTTTGGGTTCCCTAATCAAGGCAACAAGTGAAAACGAATGAAAAGACAACGAGAAACCAAGGAAAAAAAAAATCCGCTACCTATTGTCTCGTATGCATCGGTGTACATAGACTGCTGTTGTTGTTGTTTTAATGGGTACGAGGGGTCGAGTTGAAAGTGTCGGCACAGGAACTTTTTTATCAAATATATCAAGATTTTCGCTTCAAATCGGTTGGAAACTACAGTAATGCTGATTTATAGCACAAATCACACATATTAATGGCAAAAGAGATTAAAAAATCGTACATTTTTTGACATTTTTCAAAAGGGTTTTCCTATTGAATCTAAGGCAATACGAGGGTCGTTCAAAAAGTTGGAACACGTATTTTCTAAAGCAAAAAAAATAAATTTATTTTTCTTTTTAATTTATTGATTGGGATTGATTTTAGCGTCTCCAAAGCATCAGCTAATATCATACGGTCGATTTCTCCCTCAGAAAATCGCATATAAAGAAGGCAAAAAAAATATTTTTTCTCTAAGTTGCAAACTCGATGTTTAAGGTACCCAAAAATCACGAAGTAATTTGTAGGGTTCTCAAGCCAGTCAGCGGATGAGTCGAGCCAATAAAAATCTTTCCTTTTTTCCTTTTAAAAGCAGCTAATAATAATAGTAATAAGAATAAAAGTAAGCTTAATAAATATAACCGCGATTTAAGCAGCCGAAAAGATTCAAGAAATTTTCGCTCTTTTGTTTCGCAAGAAAGTTGTCCGTCCACGCGTTATTCAGCACAAAATTATCTGGAATTCTTGCTGAGGTTTTCGGAATAAGTCAATGGGTGTCCGTCCGCGCGTCCGAAACAAATCTTAATAATCTTATCTTAATAATCGTATCTTAATACTCTTATCTTAAAAATAACTTGACCGAATAAATCGACTCGACTAGCCGCTGGCTTTCAGAAAAATTCATCAGAATGCGTAATAAATTATTTGAGCAAATTATCGAAGGGTTTTCAAAAAGGTTGGGTCGCTATTTTCCTAAAGTTTCGAAAACTAGAAAACAGTAAAGTCGCCCGTTGTTACCGAAAAAATCGTCAAAAAACTTTCAGAGGTTAGAATGCATGTAGGTTATGCAAGAGGTTAGTATATATATAAAAGGGTATGTATGTGCAGCAATGTGTAGGTATGTAACTGCAAGCTAACTGCACTTATGTATGTATGTATATCGAAGTACTATGTATGTAAGTGCAAGCTAACTGCAGTTAAGTATTCAGTTATTTTTGTATTTATGTAAAAGGCAAAAACCAAGCCAGCGTCGTACATAGGGCCAGACCCGCCAAAATCTCCTTCATATATCAATATGACGGAGTTCGAAAAAAAAATGGTTTTGGCACCCTATGTAACAACGCTACTTGCTCAAATTTTGGGTACTCACTTTGATCCTGTAATAAGTGTCTTATATTGGTCTCGATGTTGCTGGCGTGGGTCGCTGGCTCTTCCTTCTAGGGTCTTTTGCCTTTGGCGGGGTCCTTTTTCGGTGTCGTGCTGGGTCTTTTTGTTGTTGTGTTGAGTCTTTTTGTTTCACATTTTTTCACTTCAATGTCACTTTTTAACTGTTTTGTTTAAATTTTGTTGTTTTTGCAAATTATATTTTTAGTTTTTTCCCGTACCGCACCGAAATTTAAATTTATTTAAAATTTACCGCCAAAAAATAAAAATTAAGTTTAAACACAACTTTGAAATTGAAACAACACCTCCACTTTTTGTTTTTTAGTTATTTAAAAAAACACACCTTTGATCCGGTTCGCAGGGCCAAAATGTTTACTTACGCACTTTTGGGTTTGCCTTTTAATGCAGAAAACGTAATTGTATCAAGTTCAAATTTTTCGGTTTTATTGTTAGCAAAAATAAGGGTAAGATAAAGGTAAGTATGTACACGTGAATTCAATGGTAAGTATCAATTTGTAGGTAAGTAAGTAGTAAGTGGTGTTTCAATTCGTGTGTCTTAAACTTAAGTTTTTATTTTATTTCACAATTCAATGTATTTTTTTTCACAGTTTCTTCTGATTTTGTTTGTTAATTTATGTACAGATTTTATGTAGATAAAGTAAATGTTCGTTTTTTTGTACAAGTTTATTTAATTCAATGTTCAATTCAATATTTCATACACTGTTCTATGTTGTTAATTTAATGCTCTTAATTTAATTTTTTGAGGGTCTTCACTTATATGTTTGGGTCTGCGTTTCTGTAATTGCAGATAAAACCAGTAAGGAAAGGCAGAAAGTCGGGCGTGGCCGACTATATAATACCCTACACCTCCCTAACAATGCGATATGGGTCATTGCCATAATAATTTGGAATAATTGGTAAATGGGTAGAAACATATTATCTAATTCTGAAACGATAATCACTAAATTAAGCAATATTCGTTCCTAAATTGAGAAACATCTTTCTGGAAAATTTTAATGATCGGAAGTAAAATACAACTTCTATAGCGGTTTGATACCAAATCAGGAGGAACAATCAATATAAATCTGAACCGATCTTCCCTGAATACTCATTCATGTAAAAATACCTCCTTCTGTCGAATTTCGTACTGATCGCATATAAAATACAGTCTCTACAGCGCCTACATGTCGAATCGGGGGTAACGTATATATGGGGGCTATATCTAAATCTGAACCGATTTCTTCCAAATTTAACAGTGTTCATTCATATAATAAGAAACCTCTTTCTGCCGAATTTCATACTGATCGGATATAAAATAACATTTTTACAGCGCTTACAAGTCAAATCGGGGGTAACGTATATATGGGGGCTATATCTAAATCTGAACCGATTTTCTCCGAATTTAGCAGTATTCCTTCATGTAATAAGAAACCTCTTTCTGCCAAATTTTGCACTGATCGGATATAAAATACAGTTTTTACAGCGCTTACATGTCAAATCGGGGGTAACATATATATGGGGGCTATATCTGAATCTGAACCGACTTTCTCCGAATTTAGCAGTATTCCTTCATGTAATAAGAAACCCCTCTTTACCGAATTTCGCACTGATCGGATATAAAATAACATTTTTACAGCGCTTATATGTCAAATCGGGGGTAATGTATATATGGGAGCTATATCTAAATCTGAACCGATTTCTTCCAAATTTAATAGAGTTCATTCATGTAATAAGAAACCTTTTCCTGCCGAATTTCATACTGATCGGATATAAAATAAAGTTTTTACAGCGCTTACATGTCAAATCGGGGCTAACATATATATGGGGGCTATATCTAAATCTGAACCGATTTTAACCAAATTCAATAGGGATCGTCCTTGGGCCAAAAAAAAGATATGTGTAAAGTTTCGTCGAGATCGGACCATAATTGCGACCTGTACTTTGATTACAAGAATACATGCACAGACGGACAGACAGACAGACGGACATAGCTAAATCAACTCAGAAAGTGATTCTAAGTCGATCGGTATAATAAACGATGGGTCTATTTCTTCTCCTTTTGGGTGTTACAAACAAATGCGCAAAGTTATAATACCCTGTACGATTAAAAACTTTATTTTATATCCGATCAGTATGAAATTCGACAGAAAGAGGTTTCTAATTATATGAATGAACATTGTTATACCCTACACCACACTGTGGTACAGGGTATTATAACTTTGTGCATTTGTTTGTAACACCCAAAAGGAGAAGAAATAGACCCATCGTTTATTATACCGATCGACTTAGAATCACTTTCTGAGTCGATTTAGCTATGTCCGTCTGTCCGTCTGTCTGTCTGTCTGTCTGTCTGTCCGTCTGTCTGTGCATGTATTCTTGTAATCAAAGTACAGGTCGCAATTATGGTCCGATCTCGACGAAACTTTACACATATCTTTTTTTTGGCCCAAGGACGATCCCTATTGAATTTGGTTGAAATCGGTTCAGATTTAGATATAGCCCCCATATATATATTAGCCCCGATTTGACATGTAAGCGCTGTAAAAACTTTATTTTATATCCGATCAGTATGAAATTCGGCAGGAAAAGGTTTCTTATTACATGAATGAACTCTGTTAAATTTGGAAGAAATCGGTTCAGATTTAGATATAGCCCCCATATATACATTACCCCCGATTTGACATATAAGCGCTGTAAACATGTTATTTTATATCCGATCAGTGCGAAATTCGGCAAAGAGAGGTTTCTTATTACATGAAGGAATACTGCTAAATTCGGAGAAAATCGGTTCAGATTTAGATATAGCCCCCATATATACGTTACCCCCGATTTGACTTGTAAGCGCTGTAAAAATGTTATTTTATATCCGATCAGTATGAAATTCGGCAGAAAGAGGTTTCTTATTATATGAATGAACACTGTTAAATTTGAAAGAAATCGGTTCAGATTTAGATATAGCCCCCATATATACGTTACCCCCGATTTGACATGTAGGCGCTGTAGAGACTGTAGTTTATATGCGATCAGTACGAAATTCGACAGAAGGAGGTCTTTTTACATGAATGAGTATTCAGGGAAGATCGGTTCAGATTTATATTGATTGTTCCTCCTGATTGGTATCAAACCGCTATAGAAGTTGTATTTTACTTCCTATCATTAAAATTTTCCAGAAATATGTTTCTAAATTTAGGAACGAATATTGCTTAATTTAGCGATTATCGTTTCAGAATTAGATAATATGTTTCTACCCGTTTACCAATTATTCCAAATTATTAAGGCAATGACCCTTATCGCATTGTTAGGGAGGTGTAGGGTATTATATAGTCGGCCCCGCCCGACTTTCTGCCTTTCCTTACTGGTTAAATTTAGAAGAAGAAGGTTCAGATTTATTTAGCCCCCGTATATACGTTACCTCCGATGTGACGTGTAAGCGCTGTAAAATTGTTATTTTCTATGCGATCAGTGCGAAATTCGGCAAAAAGAGGTTACTTATTACTCGAAGGAATACTGCCGAATTCGGAGAAAATCGGTTCAGATTCAGATATAGCACCCCCGATTTAACATGTAAGCGTTATAGAGACTGTATTTTTATATCCGATCAGTACGAAATACGACAGAGAGAGGTCTTTTTATATGAATGAGTATTCAGGAAAAATCGGTTCAGATTTATATATAACCTTCATATATATGTTCCTCCTGATTTGGTATCAAAGCGCTATAGAAGTTGTACTTTACTTCCGATCATTACAATTTCACAGAAAGATGTTTCTCAATTTAGGAACAGATATTGTTTAATTTAGCGATTATCGGTTCAGAATTAGATAATATGTTCCTACCCATTTTCCAATTATTCTAAATTATTATCGCAATGACCCTTATCGCATTGTTATTGGGGTGTAGGGTATTATATAGTCGGCCCCGCCCGACTTTCTGCCTTTCCTTACTGGTTTATATCCGATCAGTACGAAATTCAACAGAGAGAGTTTTCTTATTGCATGTATGAACACCGCCAAATTCGGGGAAAATCGGTTCGGATTTAAACATAGTCCCATATGAAACCGTATTTTATATCCGATAAGTACGAAATTTGACAGAGAGAGTTTTCTTATTACATGATTGAAAACGAAAAAATCGGGAAGATTCGCTTCATATTCGATCAGTACGATATAGGCCCCATATATATGTTTCACCCGATTTGACATGTAAGCGTTGTAGGATCCGTATTTTATATCCGATGAGTACGTAAATCAGCAGAGAGAGTTTTCTTATTACATGACACTGCCAAATTCTTATCGCAATGCCCACATTGCGATAAGACAATCGCATTGTTAGGGAGGTGTAGTGTATTATATAGTCGGCCCCGTGGGAATTTCCGACTTTCCTTACTGGTTTTAATATTTTTTCGTGTTAAGAACTCCATATTACACCAGAAAATGTTATGCGCAGCCCTTCGACAGAAATTTTGTTACATATTGTTATTTATTATTCCTTAAGTGATACTTATACATGTATGTGATAGGGACCCCATACTTCCTTCAGACCATTTGGAATTTTTAATATATTTCAGACCTTTTTTTCCTTATCCCAAAAATTTCGTAAGGATTGGTTCCTTTTTTCGAGCAGTACTTTGATTGTCATAGACGGACGGACATGGCTAAATCAACTCTGGGCATGATTCTGCGTCCATCGGTATATAAAATGCATTTTTGCATTCTTCTTTTTCCCATATTGTAAATCGATAATAATAAATTAATTCTCGCATTCTTTTTTTCTATATTGTTTCATAAAAGACCAAAAACTTTTATTATTGCAAATTCACAATACAAGAAATGCAAATTGTACAAAATTCACTAGTGATATGTAAACAATCAACACGTGTTATATATTATTCGTTATTCGAATACCTTTTTGTATGTAATAAAAAAATTGTCTAAATTCGTCATTTATTTGATCTTTAGTTGTTGTTTTTTTATTTATTGGACAAGTGAGCATACATTTTTGATAATTAATACAGTCGTTTTTAAAATAAACAATAAAATAAATTATATATATTACTTTATATTATATAACCTTTAAAGTTTTAAAGGTTATATGCTAAGGTGCACTTATTCTAATATATGTTTATACAGTTGGATATACATAGGTATGCAATATTATATTTTTTGAGAATTCCAAATCATGTCTGTGTATGTAGTGTTTATTAAAGTCGACCATATCCTTTTATATTGAAACTCTATTCTCCTTTAGTTTTCCTCCTTTCCTTGCTGTTTATTATATAACACCATATTATTAGTTTTTTTGCGCTGCAGCGCGTGCATCAAAATCTCTGTTAAATATTTCTTTTCCATTCCGCTTGTTTTGTCTTACCTCAGCCATCGTTCACTCGACTCGCAATTTCAATTTGGGTTCAGCGGTGTGGCTTCTTTCGGAGAACGCTTACGAGAGGGTTCACAGCGTAAAACATCAAACCGGAACAGATTAAAACTTATATATTAAAATGTATATCAAAATTTAAGGAAACATGAAAAATTGTGTTATAAAAACTTTCTCCGTCTTTTTTCGCTTTTAGAAAATTATAACAAACGAAAGAGTGATTAAGAGTTCTTAGAAACAGTGTTGTGAATGCGAGTATATATATAACAAAAAACTTTTAATTAAATATATTTTTTTTTGTATTCGTACGAAAGGTGCATAAGGAAGAGAGATTGAGATAAATTTGCTAAATAGAGTTAGTGTTGCTGTGGGCGTTAGAACAACATTTCAATTTAATTAATTGAAAAGTTTTTCGTTACCACCATTAGTGTATGTTTTGCTTAAAGGGTAATAAGACACAAAATCTTGAGGCTCTTAATAAATTTTATTTCATACAGGTAAATATAGGAAGAAATGTTTAATATTCTTTGCTATGAGTTATCGTTCGTTTTTTTGTGTGTTTAAATCATTTTGATTCATTACTAGAATATTATAGCGTCCCAAGACCTTTATTGCTTCTATAATGCAATGGAATGTGATGAGGTTTGGTTTTTTTTCCTCCTAGTAGTTTGCTGACAATATACAAAAATCCTGAAAGTACATATGGGTAGTTCTTTCTCAAGTGTCACAGGTCAAGGTCAATTAGATCTTTCTCAAATTCTCAGAAAACGTTATCCTAATATTTGGGATTAATGACCCACAATATTAAAATAATTAAATGAAAACTGGAGGCAGGGGCGAGGTCAAAGATCAGGAAAAATTGATTTTTTTCTCTGTAATGGTTTTTTGAAGTTGATTTTAATGCTACAAATCGAAAGAAATTGAAAATAGAAAATGTTGTTTCTTAAATGGTTTTCCGTGCACTGTTCATAACAAATCTTTAATTTTATCTTAAACAATTTTTTTCGGTCACTTTTCGCGGAAATAAAAATATAAATTGCGATATCTCAGAATCGATCTAATTTTTTTCCTTAAAATTTTTATAAAAAATGTTTCATGTGTACTCTACCGATGTTGTAATTTTTTGAGTGGGGCCGACTTTGGTTCAGAACTTACATTACAATAACTGAAAATCTTCACCAACCCAGCAAAATCTTGGTAAGTACTTGTCATTATTCCCTGCATTACCAAATAATGACATCTCATTATTCGCTGAATTACTTTCGGCTTATTAATAATGACTTACCAATAATAACAGAAATAAGTGATTTTTTTATCAAAAATTTTTTTGGCAAATTTTAGTATAATGCAATTTTGTCTATATGTGGGTTATTGTAGAAGATTTATTTATTTTCAACAAATTTTCCAAAAATACGTGCAGATTGAATGAAAATACTAAAAATATTTACGTATATCGTATGATGTTAGACCATTGAAGATTTTTCACATGGTGGTTTGGGTTCAGAAATTCGAAATATGCGCGACAATATGCACAAAATTATTTTCAATGGCCATCTCTACATATCTACCATATCTACTACGTATTTTGTAACTTATTGGTAATGCATTATTCAAGTACTTAAAATCGTGAAAACATAAGCACATATTTATGTGGTATGCCTATGCTACAAATAAGTACTTATTATGCTACTTTATTGTATGCTTTTGGGAAGTACTTTCCTCCAATGACATCCCCATGTTAAAATAATGAGAAAAGAGGCTAAATAATAAGTACTTACCATTATCGAACTTTACATACTCGTCGGATTATTTGGTAATGAGCAATTTTGCTGGGAAATTACAAAGAAATATTATTTGTATGTTTTTTCAATTATATTTTGTTTGTTAATTTTTTTCAAAAAATTTTTTTTTGTAATTTGTTGAAATTATTATATATAGTTATTATAATGTAACTTCTGAATCAAAGTAGGTCCCACTCCAAAATTTACAGCATCGGTAGAGTAAAATTAGATCGATTCTGAGATATCGCAATTTATACTTACATTTTTATTTTCGCGAAAAGTGGCCGAAATAATATAGTACTAATAGTATTAGCTATATAATTTTTGTATGTCTTGCCTCGTTTTGTATGGATGGTACTAACACGGGTGTTGTCATAACTCCCATTTTGCAGTGGTATTCACGATATATGTTGTCAACTTTTTGTAAAATCTGGTATGTTTGAGAGGGAGGTACCAAAAGGAGCGTGATAATAATACCCATTTTTGAACAGACTGTAGGTATTTACTATACAAACATTACCTAGTACAAAATTATAACTGTTTGTAGGCACTATTATTAAAGTTATAAGATGGTAACTTTTCGTCCAAAATGTCACCTTTCAGTGGGAGGTACCAGAAGGGGTATGGAAAAAACACCCATTTTAGACTAAATTGTAGGTACTCTAAAATCATTACACTTTATAAAATTTTCAAGTCTTTGTATACACTGGTATTAAAGTTATAAGCTGTAAGCTTTTGGTGGAAAGGAGTCCATATGTGTTGGAGGTACTAAAATGGGTTAGCCAACTATGCCCCCTTTCACAGGACTCTAAGTACTATAAATGCATTAAAATGTACAAAATTCGAAGTATTTGCATGAAGTGATGTAAAATATATAAACAATTAACTTCTGGTGACAAATGGTCCATTTGTGTGGGAGGTACGAAAAGGGGCGTGTCGACTTCGCCCATTTTTCTCGAGGTGATAGTGAATAATAAGCTAATACTATGTGTAGAATTTCAGAAGATTCAAAAAAGTAGAATATTAGTTATTAAATAATCAGTATTTTCAATCAATATGTCCCATTTTCGAACTTCGCCGAAGATAGAAAAAAATATTACCACATACCAAATTTGAAGTCAGCAGACAGACAGACGGACGGACATTGCTAAAATGACTTACACTGAGCCAAAATTTAACCTTATGTAAAGTTAACTTAACCATAAATAAATTTGATTTGGAGTCTACGTTATATGAGGTTAATTTGAATATTTTCTTGTTGACAGGTATTTAACAATAATAATATTTAATTAAGATATTCCATGGTTGCATTTCTTGACCATGAAAATTGTTAATATTATAATAAAAATTGTTATTTTAACAATGCATTGTTGAATTTTTTAACCACGACAATTGTTAAAATTAACATTTCATAGTTAATTTATTGAAACAAAGCATGTTCAATTTAACAATGAAACTGTTAATATTATTAACTATGAAGATTGTTATTGAAACCTTTTTTATTATTAATTTAACTATTCAGTGGTTACTTCTTGTAACCAGAAACATAGTTGCTTTAATAATTTTTAATATTAATATTAAATAAAACAAGAAAAAAATAACTTTTCGCAGGTTTATTTTTTATTTTATTTACGAGAATATATGTTCATATATATGTATGTACATATGTATAAGAAACACCTGAAAAGAAAAAAAAAAGATTAGAAAATATAAGTATAAATGTAATAAAGGGTGCACTTCTAAGATCTTTTGATTTTTACATAAATTCTTTGGTTCAAAGGGCATAACCATTTACCGATGGGGTGATCTGATGAACACATCTGCTCTGTGACTATAAGTTAAATGCCTACGTATCTGTGCTTGACCAACATGTGATCAGCCCCGGCTCAAAAGGTGCCGCCCACGTAAACTCCCTGAATCTTTCGATTATTAAGGGCCCAGGATGGTTAGTCACTTAGTTTGGGGTACTGAGCTTAGTCCGATCTTGCAATCTGATAGAAAGCCAATGTCCCACCAAAATCATATTCGAAATAGATATAAAAATCAAGGATTGGGCAAGTCAAAGGAAGATTTCTTCGAAGGAAGTGCACTGAATTGTATATTAAAACCAGTAAGGAAAGGCTAAAGTCGGGCGGGGCCGACTACATAATACCCTACACGACTCTCGTAATATTGAATAACTCTGATATATAAATTTTGTAATCCATGTATAAATTGTTTACATAAATTTACTTTTGGGACATTTTATACTTAAATAATACCCTGTACCACAGTGTGGTGTAGGGTATAAAAACGATTGGATCTAAAGAGCCAAATCGGATGAAACATATATATGGGAGCTATAGCTAAATCTTAACCGATTTTCTTCAAATTCGGCAATGTTGGTTCATGGATCAAGAAACTCTACCATTCTAAATTTCAAAACGATTGGATGTAAAATACAGCTTCTATAGGACTAAAGATCCAAATCGGACGAAAGATATATATGGGAGCTATATCTAAATCTGAACCGATTTCAACCAAATTCAATAGGGATCTTTACAGCTGCGAAATACTTTAAACTGCAAAACGATCAGAACGATCGGAGTGAAATTGCGACCTGTAGTCGACGAACAACTTCACATGGACAGACGGACAGACATGGTTAAATCGACTCAGCAAGTGATTCTGAGTCGATCGGTATACTTTAAGGTGGGTCTAGCTGTGTTATTTTCAGGTGTTACAAACATCTGCCGTGAAACAAACTTATAATACCCTGTACTACAGTGTGGTGCAGGGTATAAAAATGTATGCATGCATACCACTTTTCCTGTCATTACTACGCTTAACCCAGCACGAGCAGCCACCGAAAAATAAACACCTGAAAAGAAAAAGATTAGAAAATAGTAGTACCTATAAGTGTATAAAAAAATTAATTTTTTTGGAATAGGCACAACTTACAGTTGTTTAAGGTCGGAATCCCAGAACGAGCATCCACCGAAATAGAAACAACTGAAAAGAAAAAAACAAAAACATTAGAAACTATTCGTTTATATGTATGTACATTAGAGTGGCAACAACGAACAACTCTATAACGTGTCGCAACGAGGTCAAAAGTAAAAATTTTGATTAAATCAGGTCCTTTTTCTAATAAAAATGTTATATCTTTTTTATTTATGGCCCGATTCCCATCCAAATAGGAGAATATCTTGCACATAGTTTAAGCTTTAAATTGTAATAATTTGGGGGAAATCGAACAACGCTATGACGTGGCGGATTGAGGTCAAAGGTCAAAATTTGTTTAAATCAGGTACTTTATCTACTAATAGTGTTATATCTTTTTTATTTATGGCCCGATTCCCATCCAAATAGGACAATATATTGCACATACTTTAAGCTTAAAATGGTAATAATTTGGGGGAAATCGAACAACTCTATGACGTGGCGGATTGAGGTCAAAGGTCAAAATTTGTTTAAATCAGGTACTTTTTCTAATAAAAGTGTTATATCTTTTTTATTTATGGCCCGATTCCCATTCAAATAGGACAATATCTTGCACATAGTTTAAGCTTTAAATTATAATAATTTGGGGGAAATCGAACAACGCTATGTCGTGGCGCAACGAGGTCAAAGTCAAAATTTTGTTTAAAGCAGGTACTTTTTCTAATAAAAGTGTTATATCTTTTTTATTTATGGCCCGATTCCCATCCAAATAGGACAATATATTGCACATAGTTTAAGCTTAAAATGGTAATAATTTGGAGAAAATCGAACAACTATATGACGTGGCGCAACGAGGTCGAAGGTCACAATTTTTTTAAATCAGTTACTTTTTCTAATAAAGGTTTTATATCTTTTTTATTTATGGCCCGATTCCCATCCAAATAGGACAATATATTGCACATAGTTTAAGCTTAAAATGGTTATAATTTGGGGGAAATCAAACAACTCTATGACGTGGCGCATCGAGGTCAAAAGTCAAAATATGTTCTAATATTTTACAATTATTCTGCACAAGAGATTTGAATGGATTCAAATAGAAAACCACCATGCTACGCAAATACACTCAACTGAAGTTGTTGAAGTGTCTTTAAAAATCTTCTTGTGTGTATCGTGTAGCTGTTGTTCTCGTGAGCACACAAATATAACGGTAAATCAAATAGCTTTGTGGTATGACAAACTATTGAAGAGGTGGTGTTAAATTTTCTTAGTTTGGTTCAATCTGTAGTGGACAGTGCATGTTTGGTGCCAGCGCAAAATTAAATTAATTTAAATGTAAAGTGTGTGCTCTGCTTGAAATACATATTCATTTAAAAATGCCATCATTAACAGATTATATTTACCTCATCGGTTACCCCCAAGAACAACTAGTTCGAAGCAAACTACCGTCAACACGAGATTGTCTTAGAGTGTTATTTTATAAATTGAAATGTAATAAATATTCGATTAAAGAAAGTGTTAATCATGTGATAAAAGAGTGCTTAATTTTTTTGGGAAAAGGCTCATATCGCAGTCCAAAATAATGATAAATCAAAATGAAACTTCAAAAATTGTACAACGACTAGAAAAAATTATTGAAACATAAAAATAGAAACTCAGATATGTTGAAAAAGTAAGAGATGAGTGAGAAGATTCACTATATGACTTATTTGATATAGCACACAATGATGCACTAAATATTATCAACATCGAAGAGGATAAGCAATTTTTAATTATGCAGAGATCAAAAGGACGCAATGGTTGCATATCAGGTAGATGTTAAATTGAAAAAAAGAGTAGAGAACAGACAACGTCGAGAAACTGCGGGATGAAACATGCAGAAAATTGGTCATCAACATCAAAAGGTAAGCTTGAATAATACTAACATTTTTAAACTATTTCAATATAAATATGTGCACACAAATTACAAATCCTAGCAGCCGCCATCACCATTTTAAGTGATGATGTATCAGAAAACGAAAATTTATTTGAAATATCTGAGTCTGAGTCTGCACGGAAAATGGATCGAAAAATGATCAAATGCTAAAAAATAGAGCGAGATCCAATTTCTTAACGCCCGTCTTGCTGCTGTTTTGGATAAATTAAAAGTAAGTAGCAGGGATGTGGTTCATTTATTGGCAGCAGTATTGGAGGCAGTATGACTGGATTCATCTGAATTTGTCATTAACCGAAGCTCTATACGGAAACAAAGAGCTGCTCTAAGAAAAAAGAAGAGTGATAATTTGATGGAACAGTTCTCCGCCAAAGATATGTCATTAAGCGTTCACTGGGATACTAAGCTTTTATCAGGCATAACTGGGAAAAAAGAACGTCTTGCAATAATAGCTACACGGAGGAAAATCGTCATTTTTGATATGTTTGAAACGAAAGAAAATATACTTGGAAACGATTTTTTTAAATATTATATATTTGTTAACAAATAAATTTTATTTGAAAATCAAGAAATTTTGTTTGGAACGCATATATTAATATATTAGAACATAATTTATTTGCAAACTGAATTTCACAAATAAAATATGTGTTTACACACAAACAAAGTTATTGTTTAAGAAGATTTCCAAATATGTTTTATTTAAAAAGATTTTTAAAGCATTACTGACTTATTCGAATTTTAGTTAGTTTTTCCTAGTTTTCGTGTTAAACTTTATAGCTAAAAATGTCCTTATTTATAAATATTCCCATTCATCACTTTTTGTCAATCCATCAATGTCGTTTATTTTTACGAAAGATTGTTCGATTTAAGTTTTGATTAAATTTTACAAACATAAATTATAAAAAAATTGCTCTTTGAAAATCTGAAAAACAGAAAACTTGTCTTTAAGTTAAGGCATTTAATACATTACCAAAAAATAAATAATTACAAATGAATCATTGTTTCGGAAATACTAGTTCCAAATAAAAAAAATTTGAATGGGAGCATATTTTTGTTTAGAACAATATCCTCACAAACATATAATATTTGTGTGTGTAAAATATTATATATTTGGAGTGTACCCTAAACATATGTTTATTTCAAGCCGAATATGTTTGGGGCAATATACTACAGAAGCGATTTTTTTTCAGCGTGTACAGGTCCAGATATAAATCAAATTTTCAATATGCCAGAAATACCATCAGGAACGATATTTTGGATAAAGTAGAAGCATTTGTGTTTGATACAATCTCATCCAATACTGGTAAATTTAAAGGAGCTTGTAACCTTTTAGAGAAAAAAAAATTGGTCGAGATATATTGTTCATGGGGGGGCAGACATCACATATTTGAAATTGTTGTGGCAGCTGTATTTAACGAATCATAAATTGAAGTCGTCACATGTCCCGATATACAAATTATAAAAAAAATTAGGAAGCATTGGCCCATTGTTGACCTGAATAATTATTTAACTACCATGAAATATCCCAGGTTTAAAGAAATAATAGGAGATCAACAGGCCGAAATGCTCTCGTTCGCAAATGAAAAAATATTGAATGATTTTCCACGAAGCGATTACAAAGAGTTCCTTGAGCTTATAATAATTATTTTAGGTGGAACTCCTCCTCGAGGTCTAAAATTTGTGAAACCTGGTGCTAACCATTTATCAAGATGGATGGCAAAGGGAATATACTGCCTGTATAATCCCAAGCACATAAACTTGGAATTTGTTGAATGAAGTACAGGGCACTTGAACCGTGTATTCAGTGAGTTATAGTAAAACAACTATGAATTGCATACTACATTGATTCTTTATTTAATTCATCTATTTATACCGTGAAATCGCTCATCCAGCAGATATTACGGTTATGCATAATGTATTGATGTAGGTCAGCCATCGTTGACGATGGCTATTCTTAATATTATTAAATATGCATTATTGCAGTTTGTAATACTTCAGTCAGTGGCCGTTGATATGTGAACCCAATTCGTTTTCGTTCTTTATTTTGGCCATTGACTTGCATAAACTAGAATAAATACTCGCTACATACATACATACATACTTATAATTATAATAAATACTGACGACAGCACATTAGGTATACGTACATAAGTGGAAAGTATTATACATTATTACATACCTACATACAGCTTATTACTACAGAATCGTAACATTCTCCCCCATGTTGAACCATGAAATGTTCAATTACTTGATAGTGATGTCCGAGGTGTGTGCTTGAGCTGGGGGCTGTCGAGGTGCTGGTTGAGGGTCATGTTGACCTTGTTGGTTGTTTGTGGTATATATTTGCCTTGATCGTGTCTTGCGGATGAAATAGATGATAGCCAATCCTACGGACATTACTAGCGCGGAATAGCTTACTGCGTGATGATGTATGGTATTTGATTCCATGGCTGTTGTTAAGTTAGCTATATTTAAAGACTCCAGTTGGTTTTGTAAATTCTTTAGTTCTTCGACATGTGTTTTAAACTGCTTGGTTTGATTGTTCATGATTTTTGCTACTTCGGTTGAGGTGCTGAGAGACTCGATGCTTCTGAATCGGGCATATGATGTATGCAGAATGCTCGAGGTACTGTAGTGACCTTGTATGGTGATCGTACGGTCCTTAAGTACGCAGTTTGGTTCTAGTTGAAGGATACCAGAACCCGTTATTGTCAGTTGTGTGAGTTCTGTGCCGCAAACCGCTGATACTTCTGTGCTGTTGGCAATTGCAAATAACCATTGATTAAGTTGGTTCGTCTGAATCCATACTGGCCCATCGTAAGTTTTGGACAGTTTGCAGGCTGTTGTGGATTTATTGTTAAAAATGTTAATCTCGCATGAAATACTTGGGGATTCTCTACTGAGCTTTGACTGCATGTTTCTGCATATAAAGTTATCATCCTTGGCTCTGAAACATGTTTTCATATCATCGGTTGAGATGGGAATATATTCATCTCTGTGTGAGTTTATTGCTAGGAAGTGGGTGTCTGTAGCTATAGTGAATAAGTGCCCATATCTTGATGATGGAACCGGAATCAGCTTGAAGAAGTCAAAGTGTTGTTGATCAACCAATGGCAATGTGATTTCGAATATGATTTTGTCTCTTGTGACTCTTCCCCTGGCTCTCATTAGCTTATAAAATTCGACTATGTTGTCCTCTGAGATTGGGAGTGTGCGAGAAGTCGGAAGGTGGGCTCGGATTGTATGAATTTCATCCAGAAGTTGGTGTGGTGTTACGAGCTGCGGACTTATTCTTCCATGATGAGCATCTGTTAATACTTCAACAATGACAGACTCAGTTTGCTGCAATTTAGTGGCCATGAGAGATAGTTGAGTGGATAGAAGTGCTAATGCTTGTGTTCTATCGATTTCTTGACGATCTCCTTCGATTTTGTTTGAGAACTGTACGACTGTCTTCTGAATTTCGCTTATACGGAAATTACTTGTAACCTCGTCCTGCTTGATTATGTTTATTGTGGAGTCAATTACAGACGTCTGATTACGGAGCAATTCAGCGATGTGGTTTCTATCGTCCTTCAACTTGTCGATGGTTTTTATCATGCCTTCCGCGTAATCTGAATCAAGAACGCCAAATAACGCATGGGCTACATTTCCTACGATGTTGAAGGCTGCTCTTTTCTTTCGAGGAATTAGGAGTACTTCCTTTTCTTCCATCAATTGTCCCTGAATCATGTTGAGGTTGGTTGCCAACGAGTCACACATTTTTTTTCTGGACGAGGTCTCGCATAACTGCTGAAACGTACGTAACCCTGCCGAGAACGCGTCAAGTTCTGCCCAGAACGGTCCTACTTCATAAAATGCTATAATTTTCCATTCCGCCGTCACCATTTTCGCTGTGCCAATTCCCTCAAAATAGATGCCTGGATCGCTTCCAAACCTCTGAATCTTTATGGAGTTGCTTAGAACGAGTGGTAGAAGGAAGAGTGTGATAACTGCTGTCAGCAAGAACGAGGTGCCTGTAGGTTTGCTTCTCTTGGCCGGACTCGGTCCAGGATCATTTAATAAATCTTCTTCAAGAGGGTTTGCCGCAAAGGAACTGTCTTCGCTCTTGTCTTCGATAAGTGGGGCCAGCCTGTGTATTGGCCTTTTGATTACCCCTGAAGAAGTTTTTACCTCGACGACTCGAACGATGCCATCGCTTCCAGGATACGTCTCTGTAATTCTACCGAGGGGCCATTTCATTACTGGAACGTTATCTTCTTTGATTATCACCATCTGCCCCTTTTGGATGTTTGGGGATGTTGACTTCCATTTGTGTCTTTCCTGAAGCTGGGTTAAGTACTCATTGGACCAACGTCTCCAAAATTCATGCTTTATTTGGGATACTAATTTCCACCTTGTAGCCAGTGACGTTGTTTGCTGCGAAGCTCTTGTATCAACTTGAGCTATCAATGGTTCTCCAACCAAAAAGTGGCCAGGAGTCAGAGCCATTAAATCGCTGGCATTTGTTGATATAGGAGTCAGTGGTCGGGAGTTTAAAACGGCTTCTATTTCTACGACCACGGTCTCGAGTTCTTCATGCGTCAGTGAAGCACCTTCCACCGTGCGAAGGAGTAGATGTTTTGCTGACTTAACTGCTGCTTCCCACAATCCTCCAAAGTGGGGCGCCCTTGGCGGAATAAACTTGAATTCGATGCCTTTATTGTTGCATGTGTCCATAATTTTCTTTTGGGACTCGCTTTTAAAGATTGCCTGCTGTAATTCTTCTAGTTGATTTTTGGCACCAACAAAATTTGTTGCGTTGTCAGAATAGATTGTCTGACATCGTCCGCGTCGTGCGATGAATCTCTTCAGAGCGCCAAGGAAGGCGTCAGTAGTCAAATCGGTTACTACTTCCAAGTGGACTGCCTTTGTGGCGAAGCAGCAAAAGACGGCGATATATACCTTGTGTGGTCGTTTTCCTCGCAGCTTGTAGTGCACCCAAACTGGACCGCAATAATCCACGCCAGTTTTTATAAATGGCCGTGCAGGTGTTACTCTACTCGCTGGGAGATTTCCCATTATTTGCTGGAATAATCTTGGTCTGGCCCGGGTACACCGCACACAATTTTGTACTACATTGCGTGCCATTGACTTCCCCTTGATTATCCAAAATCTTTGCCTTGAGTTCGCCAGTAGTAATTGAGGACCGCAATGATGGTTATCATTATGCATCATGACCAATATTACCTTGGTTATTGGGTCATTGTAAGGTAACAACATTGGATGTTTGGCGTCGAAGGATAATGTTGATTCCTCCAGTCGACCGCCAATCCTCAATACACCCTTGTCATCAAGAAATGGCGACAAGCTGTATATGGGACTTGATTTGTCTAACGCCTTGTGTCTCGCTAGCTGCTTTATCTCTATTTCAAACTCTGAGCCCTGCACGGTGCGTACAATTAAACTAAGTGCATTATCTAATTCTCGGGGTGTTAGCGATATATTTTTCGACCGAGGCCCCGAGGACTGTTTGATGGCCTCTACAAACCTCATAACATACGCAACGATTCTCTGCAACCGCCTGAAGGAATTACGATGATTGATCGTATATATTATATCTTGTAATCCATCACTAGATGCTGCTGCTGTCACCGCAGCCCTTTGTTTGAACTCCAGACTGGTGGAATTCAGTGCCTCCTTGACGAACGGTTGTGGCCACACCGTTTCCTTCCCGTGAAGAAAAGTGGGTCCATAAAACCAAATACCACATGTTGATAGTCGGTCGGGACTTATACCTCTCGATATTAAATCTGCAGGATTGTCCCTTGTACTGACATGGCGCCACTGATTACATTCAGTCAGAGTTTGGATCTTCTTAACCTTGTTTGCAACGAATGTGCGAAGAGAGGACGACGTAGAATTTATCCAATAGAGCACAATTTCTGAATCCGACCAATAGAACGTTGGAATATTCTCAAATCTTAGCTCCCTTTTTACCCTTGCCGTTAATTCTGCTCCCAATGCCGCAGCACACAACTCTAGCCGGGGTAGAGTTAATCCCTTTAGTGGTGCCACACGGGATTTTGCGCATAGTAATCTTACAATTAGTCGTCCATCTTCTAGTTTCGATCGAAGGTATAGTGCTGATCCGTACGCCTTTTCTGAAGCGTCAACAAATACGTGGATTTGCACTTGGACAGCCTTTTGAGTATCAAAAATATGTCTGCCCAGATGATTGTTGTTTAACTGAGTCAACCCTTGGCGGAACGAAGACCATTGTGCACACATCTCTGTTGGTAATTGTTCATCCCAGGATATTTGCATCTGCCATAGTTTCTGGATGAATATTTTTGCTGCTGCTACCACCGGACCTGCGATCCCTAATGGGTCAAAGATCCGTGCGACATCGGAAGTGACTGATCTTTTAGTTATAACTGAGCAATCAGTCACATCTGCCTTCAAGCAAAACTGATCTGATTTAGGGATCCACGTTAATCCCAAAACCTTCGTTGATGTATGGTCGAAATCGAGATTGACTTCGCGATCTTCTGGAGGAATTCCTTGTAGTAACCGCGAATGATTTGCACACCATTTCCTAAGCTTAAACCCGGCTTCATGAAGTAGGTTTGAGAACTGTACGACTGTCTTCTGAATTTCGCTTGTATACCTGAGCGACATCCGAAAATAGTTCTCCTTATTTTCGGATGTCGCTCGGTTGAGTTGACGAGTTGGGTGGTCACCAGTGTTCTGGTTTGTTCCTTAAATTAGTTAGCCTCGAGTACTCGAATTGTCGTGGGAAATTTATTTTAAGGGGCACCAAATGGGGATTGTTCCCTAATTTCCTAAGGATGCTTTTCTTTAAAGTCGGGGTCACCAAATGTATAATCCCAAGCACATAAACTTGGAATTTGTTGAATGAAGTACAGGGCACTTGAACCGTGTATTCAGTGAGTTATAGTAAAACAACTATGAATTGCATACTACATTGATTCTTTATTTAATTCATCTATTTATACCGTGAAATCGCTCATCCAGCAGATATTACGGTTATGCATAATGTATTGATGTAGGTCAGCCATCGTTGACGATGGCTATTCTTAATATTATTAAATATGCATTATTGCAGTTTGTAATACTTCAGTCAGTGGCCGTTGATATGTGAACCCAATTCGTTTTCGTTCTTTATTTTGGCCATTGACTTGCATAAACTAGAATAAATACTCGCTACATACATACATACATACTTATAATTATAATAAATACTGACGACAGCACATTAGGTATACGTACATAAGTGGAAAGTATTATACATTATTACATACCTACATACAGCTTATTACTACAGAATCGTAACACTGCCTAAAAATTTTGATATTCAGAAACCAATTTCCGGAAGTTACCGAAGAACAAATAAAAGCTTTGGTTGAATTTGCCGGATTTATTATTAAGTGTTATTCCCTACACTGGTTTGATGTTGATAGAGCAGAACATAATTATCAGTAAATGTAAACATAGGAGGAAAAGCTATTTCCAAATTTCAAAATCATCTCTATTATTTGAATGAGGAATGCGTGGGATTTTCGTTATTCGATGAACGAATTGATGATGAATTTAAAGCGAAATTAGTTGCAAAAAAGAATTTAAGTATAGCTGAAGAAGACCTGCAGAATGAAGATGAAAACATTTTGAAAAAATTTTAAATCAACCAAGAAAATCTAGAAGATTTCTTTTCGAGAAACAATTTAGAAATTTTGGAGAAATTTTTTACCAGAAACACAAGACGAGTTTTTAAAAGATTCAATATTTCCACAGAATTTCTTACAAATTATCCAAGTAGGATAATAACGAATACAAAAGGGGCACGTATATCGTCGAAAGCTTAAGTGTTGTGAATGATCCAGCGGAACGTACAATCAAACTGATCCAGGACTGTCATGATAAAATTACAAAAGATGAGGTTCAGAGGCAACATTTGTTTAAGGTAATTATTATTCGCAATATTAATGGTATTAATTAACACTTGAATTATTTCTTCCCTACTTCAGATTATACAACATTACAGACAACAATACTCGAAGGATGTGCGCTTAGAAAGCTTGGGAAAAGAATTTAATTGAAGCTGAATTTATTTGCAAGTTACATACAAATGTAACTCTTATTTTTGTTGAAAAAATCAACAATTTATCTTTTGAACTCGATGCAGGTCCCTATATTTATAGCTAGCTTTTGCAACATTATTGCCATTTAATTTTCAACTATGTGAAATGTATCCTCCTTTTTTGAATTGGAATCAGGCTATAAATAAAAGAGACATTGGCACTTTTATCAGAGAAAGTACGTGATTTTAACAAATGTAATATGGAACAAAGGTAATATGGAACAAATGTAATATGACCTTTGACCTCGATGCGCCATGTCATAGAGTTGATCGATTTTTAAGCTTAAACTGTGTGCAATATATTCTCCTATTTGGATGGGAATTGGGCCATAAATAAAAAAGATATAACACTTTTATTAGAAAAAGTACCTGATTTAAACAAATTTTGAACTTTGACCTCAATCCGCCACGTCATAGAGTTGTTCGATTTTTCCCAATTTTTCAGCATTGACGTTTTATACCACCTATCACATTTTTTTGCCCAGTTAACCTTGAAAATCTTGAAGCAAAAATAAGCCATACAAATAAGTGCCACTCTAATGTATATATGTAGGTATTTAGATAGCACTGCTAACAAAATATGTACTCGTATGTATGTACATACGAGTGTCAACTTCGCACAACAAAAACAACTAACATATGTATGTACGGCGTGGCAGCCACAAGTGTGCAAACGAAAAGACGAGATGAATACATACCCACACGCACACATCATTTCTCTCTGTATGTTTGCTTGACGCTGCAAACACTCATGTATAGCGTGATCCATTTTGAGGTTCCCTACTTTTTTAAAGAAAAAAACAAAAAATTCAAATTGAATGGGGAATGTTTATTATCATTTGAAAGAACATTCTTTGGCATTTATTTTTAGAAGATTATGTCTATCAAATGTTGGCCGCGGCTACGTCTCAGATGCTCCATGCGTTGAGTCAAATTTTTGATGACTCGTTCGAGCTTTTCGACTGGTAACTGGCGAATGACACGCGTGATGTTTTGCCCCAAGGCCTGATTCGAAGCGGGTTTGTCCGCATAAACTTTAGACTTTTCATATCCCCACAGTAAAAAGTCTAACGGTGCACAGTGGGAGATATTCCAAAAAAAGGGAAATAATTCTGCCGTTTCTTAACCAGACATCCGATAGCGACCAAACTTTGCATGTTTGTAGATGAGGTATTAGAGAAGTTAAAGTTTGGGCCCCCTGTGGTATACAGGGGCGGAGCTGCAGGGCCACAAAATTGGCCACCTCGGTTGAACAAAATGTTTAAGCGCGTGTAACTTTCGTATTTTTCGGCCGATTCATAAAATCTTTTTTTTGTGTATTCAACTGACCGAGGTCTACAAAAGGCTTTTCGCACCTAACAGTTATCTTGTATACTTACCGAGATATCTGCATTTGAAAATTTATTTTTTTTTATTTTTTCCCCGATCTGTGCTAGTATTTTGTAAATATCGAAGCAGAATATGCACCAATTTTATCCACTTAAGCATGTCTGGATTGGCAATAAAATTTCCTATATGATGAAAAAAAAAATGGTTCGATATAACCTACAGGACAAAAGTTATGGCCCCTTGAAGTCATATTTAAAAAAAATCGATTTTTTGTCATTTTTTTAGGAAAAAAGTTAATTCGTATTTTTGAGTTTTAGAAGAAGTTAGTTAAAAAATGTATAACATATTTACTATCATCTGAAAGAAAACTTTCCAGAGTATGCTCTTAAAGAAAGAACGGGTCAAACATGTTTACTGGTATTGTTTTGGTAACAATATACACAATTTTTTAGACAAATTTCAAAAGTAAGCCACATTTTCTCCAACCGCAAAGCTAAAATGTTAAAAATTTTAGCATATTTATGTGTGGTAAGGTAATGTAAGTTGAACTGCAAAGGGAATCTGAAACCTCGCTTTTAGTATAGTAGATATAGGGGAAAATCCAAAAAATCCCATTTTTGGGGATTTTCAAAATTATTTTGAGAATTGTGGGATCGATTTTTGGAAATATAATGATTCGTGAATTACATTCGATTTGTTATGTCAGAACCTACAAACTACAAAATATTTCATTGAAAAATTTTCATTTTTAAAAATTTTATGTCGTTTTTACATTTCTGTCTGCATTTGAAAAGTGCTTTTTTTCACTTTTTTCCTGACCCTGTCGTGGCACTTGCTTAATATCAGTGCAGAATATGAACCGATTTCTCTCACATCAACTTCTCTAAATTAACAACAAAATTTTCTGTGTGATGCAAAAAATTTTGGTAAAATGTGCCTACCTATACAATAGTTATGGCCACATCAATTTACACTTTCAAAATATAGACAAATTTGTATTTTATTGCGAAAAGGTATATGTAGTATTTTGGAGATACAGAGGAATTTATAAAAAGAAAGTATAACATATTTATATTTGTCTTAAAGGAAACTTCCTGGACGAGAAAAGAACGAGACAAAAATTTGTATTAATAGTGTTGCCACGCTTCTCCAAATTACACCATTTTTTACGAGCATTTCAAAGCTAGGCCACATTTTCGGCAATCGCAAAGCTTGGATATGAAAACCTTTACCATTTTTATATGTAGTAATCTGTTATACGATAAACTGCAAAAGGATTTTTGAGCCCGGCTTTTAGTATAACAGATTTGGGAAATAAATTCCCTTTGGTGGGGATTCTCGAATTTATTTTGGGAAATGGGGGATTTACGTCCACAAATATAATGATGTTGGAATTAGCCTCGATTTCTGGTGTCAAGGCGTACAATTTACAAAAAAAATAATTGAGATATCTTAATTTTTAAAGATTCAATGGAAATATAAAATTTCCTTTGTTGTTTATTTTTTCCTTTGTTGTTTATTTTTTCCCGATCCTTTCCTACGAAACACTATATACTAGATCCTGTTATATACCGATTCTTTTCTCATGATCTTTTCTGGATAGAAAACAAAATTTACTATTTGATGCCAATATATTGCAATTTGGTATACCCACTGAGACAAAAGTTATGGCCATTAGAAGTTATACTTTACAAATAAATTACCTTTGTTAACAATCTATCTATATATATATAAATGGAATAATGTTTGTATGTATGTATGTGTTTTATAGACGCTAAAACTACTGGACCGATTTTAAAAATTTTTCTTTTGTTTGAAAGCTATTTTGTCTGAGATGGTTTTGGAAAATTTTTTTTGCAAAAAGTGGGCGGGGAAAATTTGGGCGTGGAGAATCGTTTGTTTGTCTGTCTGTTTATGTGTTTGTTCCAGCATAACGCCTAAACTACTGAACCGATTTTCTTGAAATTTGGTGGACAGATAGACCAATGCCTGCGAAGTGACATAGGCTACTTTGATTTTCGATGTACCGCCGAGTGATTTTCGACCATTTGACCGCTGAGGCTCCTGTCAGAGCTAGAGAGCTGAAATGTTGCATACACATAGACAGGAGTGTTGTATAAACCACGTGCTACTCACTTAATAATTTTTCGGCCTGTGGTCAGTTTTAGCGCTATCAAAAAATTGAGTTTTGTTTTTGTTCTTTCAGAAGCTTCTTAGAAAATACAAAGTTAAAACTGTAAGTATGAAGTACTATAACCGGAAATATATGCGCGAAAAATAATGTTGAGTTCTCTGAATGTGGTCAAAGTAGCAATGGCCAGAACAATTTTATTTATTTCACTGATTTTAAAAGTTCCTTAAGAGCTAAGGATATACAAATATATATGTACACACTGATATCAATGGAGATGCGTAAGCAATATTTCGATGTCCAGTCTGAAATCAAACCGGACATAAAATGGCGTTTTAAAACTGTTAAAGCGTTTTCAAAATATATCGTTCACAACTTACTGTGGTATCTAATGTTGTCAATTCTCAGACTGTGGTCAGTTTAGCAGTGACCAAAAGATTTTTCAATCTTTCTGCACTTTAAAAGTTCTTTACCTACTAATTTATATGTGTATACTGATCTCCAATGGATGCAATTTTACACCATGCGACTTTTGACAGCTTGACCGTTGCGTCATGGAATTTAGTGATGTTTTTGAGTATTGATTATTATGTAAGTGTTCATTGATGTTTACCTCAGTTTTGAAAGAAAAAATAGACTAACAAAAATTTTAAAATATTATTGTCTGATGTGTAGTACAACAATTACCTATCAACATATAACAAATCTTATCAAAAATGATACCGAAAAGAGTTGCAATTGGAAGAAATGCAGCAGGCGCGCAACGAAGCAGAGCCGCAAGAGCAGCCAGCCACGAATTCCAATTGTTTCAACAGATTTACCCTACGATTTTAAGCGCCTACAGTTTCCAGTGCGTCTGGCTTTTGCCATAACCATTAACAAAGCTCAAGGTCAGTCACTAAATGTTGCTGGATTAAACTTGGACAATTCCTGTTTTTCACACGGACAATTGTATGTTGCTTGCTCCAGAGTTGGAACGTCGAAAAATCTTTATGTCTATACACAAACCGAAAAAACTAAAAATGTTGTTTATCCTCTAGCATTAAGATAAAAATAAGCAAAATTTATTTTAATTCTAACAAATAAACAAAAATAAGTAATTTTTCTGCGTAGTAACACATACTGGGTATCCGCTATGTATATATATAAAAAAAACAAGTAAGAAAGTTTCAGTCGGGTAAACCGACTAAGGTATACCCTCACTTTGTGAGTAATGTAATATTGAATATTACTCGAATTATTCTGTCAATTTGTTTGGGAGTTATCAGAAGGGGTTTATATAATACACCTTTTTTTCGCTGAACATTAGATACTTTAAATTCATTGCACTGTGCCGACTTATAAGCATTTATGTGCACTGGTATAAACGTTATGAGACATTAAATTGTGGTATGACTTGGGCATTTTGTGTGGGAGGTACAAAAAGGGGCGTGGCGATAACGCCCATTTTTTACAGGGCTATAGACACTATAAAAACATTACACTGTAAAAAATTTCAAGTATTTTTATACACTTGTTTTAATGTTATAAGCTGTTAACTTTTGGTGCAAAAAGGTACCTTTGTGTGGGAGGTACCAAAAGGGGCGTGGCAACAACACCCATTTTTCCCTGGACTGTAGGCAATATAAAAGCATAATACTGTACAAAATTTCAAGTATTTTTATACACTTGTTTTAATGTTATAAGCTGTTAACTTTTGGTGCAAAATGGTGCATTTGTGTGGGAGGTACCAAAAGGGACGTGGCGACTTCGCCCATTTTTCTCGAGTTGATAGCGACTAATAAGCTAATACTATGTGTGAAATTTCGAAAGATTAGAATGAGTAGTATAGCAGTTATTAAATAATCAATATTTCACAACATTTTAACCCTTTGTGGGGGAGGTACTAGAAGGAGTGGACCAATATGGCGAACTTAGCCGGAGATAGAAAAAAATATTACCACATACCAAATTTGAGGTCAATCGGTTACTCCTTTCGAGAGTTATCGTGCGCACCAGCCAGCAGACACACAGACAGACAGACAGACGGACGGACATTGCTCATTCGACTTAAAATGACCCAAAACGGATTTCCTCCGAACATACTTGGGGTCTTAGGTCACTCCCTCGACGTGTTACACTTTTTTCCGTAGCAAATGATATATACCCTCGTCACACTAAAGTTAAGGTATAAAGAGTTTATGTTTGTCTGTTTGTTCCGTATAGACGCCGATCGGCTGTATCGATATTCTTGAAATTTTAAAATAATGTACATTCTTTACATGTGTAGGGAGGGGTGGTCAAAATAAGGTTTGAATTCTCTGTATATCAAGTAGGAGAGGACCCGTCCATATGAGCAAAGTATTGATATTCAGAAAGTTGCTGAAATGGAGTGCTGAAATGTTGTGCGTATTGGCCAAAAACGGGCGGGATTGGACCAACGTGCATGTCCCGCAAACATAAGCTAAATTTTGAAAGTGAGATATATTGCACAATTTGTTAGCGAGAGTGCTGTAATTTGTGTATATATATCTGCTGGCAGTCTACGTCAGTGGTCCAAAAATGGACGGGATCGGAAATATGGGGCAACAAAGTGGACCGGGTCCAGCTAGTACAATACATAAATGGCAAAAATACAAAATATATTTTTGGTAAAGTATAACTTCAAATGGCCATAACTTTTGTCTCAGTGGGTACATCAAATTGCAATATACATATTGGCATCAAGTAGCAAATTTTTAACATTTTAGCTTTGCGATTGGAGAAAATTTGGCTTACTTTGAAAATTGTCTAAAAAATTGTGTAAATTGGAGAAGCTTGGTAACAAAACCAGTAAATATTTTTGACCCGTTCTTTCTTTGAGAGCATACTTTGGAAAGTTTCCTTTAAGATGATAGTAAATATGTTAAACATTTTTTAACTAACTTCTTCTAAAACTCAAATAAACGAAATAAATATCGAACCAATTTTTTTGTCATCATATAGGAAATTTTATTGCCAATCCAGACATGCTTAAGTGGATAAAATTGGTGTATATTCTGCTTCCATATTTACAAAATACTAGCACAAGGTCGGGGAAAAAATAAAAAAAAATCAATTTTCAAATGCAGATATCTCGGTAAGTATACAAGATAACTGTTAGGTACGAAAAGCCTTTTGTAGACCTCGTTTATTAGAATACACACAAAGAAAGATTTTATGAATAGGCCTGAAAAAAAGAAAGTTACACGCGCTTAAACATTTTGTTCAACCGAGGTGGCCAACTTTCGCGCCCTGCAGCACCGCCCCTGTATACCACAGGGGGCCCAAACTCAAAACTTAACTTCTCTAATACCTCTTCTACAAACATGCCAAGTTTGGTCGCTATCGGATGTCTGGTTAAGAAACTGTGCGCCGTTGTCACATGCATAAACTTCGCATATCTAACAATCAGCAAATCATCTCATAATGACTTTTCTGCCAAAGTTGCAAAACACAAATTTTATGTTCACACGCTTTTACGTTCACAGGGTTGCTTTTATCTGCCATTTTTCTGACAATATTGTCCGATCCGGCAATCGTATGTACTTAGATTAAGACTTGAAACTTCAAACAAGTATCCATGGTTGTTAATTGCACGATAGCAGTACGCCCGAAGAACATAGACATAAAACTATCTTATATAATTAAAATTACCAAGGAAGAAACTTGCAATTTTTGCAAATTTGAAAAAAGTGAATACAATTTAAGCGATTCATTATTTTGTTACGACTTCCTGATTTTGGAAATCACCATGTAACAAACCATCTGGGAAAATAAATACAGCTCACTCTATATAACTGTAGATGTACCCCGCGAAACACACTTGCAAGTTTAACAAAGGTTTGGGGAGCTATAGCGCTGGTTCCATTAGGAGTACATCAACGACACCTGTAGAACTTCAAGTCGTACTAATAGCTTCTTTGGAATTATTTCATTATATCGTGGACCGCGGTCAAAAAACAAAAAAGCTTGAACTCGCATATCCAAAAGTTATGAGCTGTACTTATTTATTTATAATAATTACAAAACAAAGTATATTTATATTCTAATTTACGTCCAGGGAAAAGCCTGGTTACAAAGACAATGTAGCTAGATTTTGCAGCGACAGGCCAGAGCCTCTGGTGGAAATCGAACCCACGACCCCCAAACTCATAGGCGAGCGCGCTACCTACTCATCTACTGGGGCGCTCCCAAGCTACATTCTTTCGCGGAAAGTACCCACAGGAACAATGCTCACGAAAAATTCTTAATTCATGTGTCCCCTGTATTTTTAGAACTGACCAGTACCTTTAGAATAAATAGTTTGGCCACAACTTATAAAATAGTGCATAAAGATATGGAAATTTCTAGGATTTTTTTTTTAGATAATAACAAAATTTCTGGAAAAAATCTTATATATTTGTGGATTATCTAATTCCATTAACTTTTGCAGCGAAATCTGTACGCAAGCGAGAAAAGTGGAAACAACATAAATTTCTCCTTAAACAATTTAAAAAAATGTTTTTTGGCTATATATCCTATTGTTAGCAATCTGAATTGAAATGAACAACAAAGTTTTTTAAGGCAAAATGCTAAGCCATTTTGATCTTAAACCCTGATTTTGTCAGTACAACCGTATGGAGTTCTTAGAAACTCTTTAAATTTGTAATTTAATTCGAAACTTTTTGAATATCCAGAGATTTATGCTCGAACTATGGTGTGGTTCTTACTGACTCCTTAATACCATAGAGCACAAGCATTGCAGTAGAAGGTATGATTGGTAATGTAGGTTGGCAAACATATCAAAGCTAAACTTTTAAAATGCCGATAATTTCAGTTGAACCCATGAACGATGAGTTCCAATTGTAATCAATGAAAACTCTCAACGCAAAAGGTCACTGAGGATGACCGAGAGTGAGCGAGAGAGGAATGCTATGAGGTAGGGCAGGAGATTGTAAAAAGGATTTGGGTTTCAGTTCTTTCAAAAATTGTTGGTCAAACAAGAGGATAAGCTTCCTCACACACACGCACAAACACAATTGAAATTTGGGAGCCCACACGTACACTCTGAGCGTTGGTTTCTAACGATTTTCCTTGCACCCATATGCAGTTATTAAACTTTAATTTGACACTCGCATTTTCCTGCAGGAAGACGAACTAGTACAAAGACACGGAATTCGCTAGCCACAAAGTGGTAGGACTATTTCTGCTTCTATCTCCATCTCATGTACATATTATCTAGATAATTAAATATGGAGATGTAATAGAACGGGGATAATTGTCCGTCACCTTCATAACCTTGGATTAGCCACTTCGTTTGTCACAATGTGCGACCCATATCGCTAGCCACATAGAGACGTAGAACTACCCACATCACCAGAGGGATTGGTGATGTGGGTAGTTGTTTAATTTACTTCCTTTAATTTTTTTAACTTAAAAACGATTGAGACTATTTTATAGTTCAATTTAAATATAAAATTATTGAAAAAAACAAATAAGAAAGTTAAGCCGGGTAAACCGACTTATGAATCCCCTCACCTTGAGCCGCAATAAAATATTCGTAAATTTATTTATTTTTTTGTTTTAATTAAATTATTATCAATTTAAATTGCATTTAATATCTTTAATTTACTGGTATTACAAATATAACCTGCTAACTGTTGTTTCAAAATGGCCCTTGTGTGTGGGAGGGGCGTGCCAATAACGCCCACTTTTCTCTGAGCTCTAGATAGTATGAAAGCATTACACTGAACAAAATGTCAAGTATTTATATGCAGAGGTATTAAAGTTAAAAGCTGTTAACTTTTGGTGCAAAATGGTCCATTTGTGTGGAGGTTCCAAAAGGGGCGGGCCAATAACGACAACTTTTCTCCGGACTCTAGGTACCATAAAAAGATTATACTGTATACAATTTCAAGTATTTTTATGAATTGATACTAAAGCTGTAAGCAGTTAATTTTTGGTGCAAAATGGTCAATTTGTGTGGGAGGTACCAAAAGTGGCGTGGTAACTTCGCTCATTTTTCTTGAGGTGTTAACGACTAATAAACTAATACCTTTTGTGGAATTTCAGAAGATTCGAATAAGTAGTATATAAGTTATTTAAGAATAAATATTTCACTAAATGTTAACCCTTTGTGGCGGAGGAGGGGAGAAGGGGTGGACCAATATGGCCCATCTTCGAACTTAGCCGGAGATAGAGAAAAATATTACTCTATACCAAATTTGAAGTCAATCGGTTACTCGTGCGCACCAGCCAGCAGAGAGACATACAGACGGACAGACAGACCTACGGACGAACGGACATTGCTCAAATGACTTAAAATGACCCAAAACGGATTTCCGCCGAACATTCATAGGGTTTTATGTCACTCCTTCCATGTGTTACACTTTTGGCTAGTAGCAAATGATATATACCCTCCTCTCTAAGATGAGGGGATAAAAACGAATAATCTTGCAGACATATACATAGGGCATACATTGCAGGGCAAAGTTAGAGGAAACACTTTACGATATCAGCATTTATGTTAGAATTAGTTGTTAATTTTGAGATAAACCATATTTTAGAATGTCGCTTTGTTGTTTTAAGGGGTTAAATTGTTTTTCCGTTTGTGATAGTGTTATATTTAACTGCGTCCGATTTAGGTTTTAATATAGTGGTTATAATAAGTTTTAATGTATTTGTACCCTACACCACCCTGTGGTACAGGGTATTATAACTTTGTGCATTTGTTTGTAACACCCAAAAGGAGAAGAAATAGACCCATCGTTTATTATACCGATCGACTTGGAATCACTTTCTGAGTTGATTTAGCTATGTCCGTCTGTCCGTCCGTCTGTGCAAGTATCTTTAAAATTCTTCAAATCTTATCAAAGTACAGGTCGCAATTATGTTCCGATCTCAACGAAACTTTGCACATATGGGTAATTCTTCCAACAGGTCTACCGCGATCAAAAAAATTAAAGTTATTAAAATCACATTAATGTAATTTATTATTATACAAAAATATTAAAATTTTATTAATATGAACAAACTTCACATGTATTTAAAAAAAAAACAATTACGTAGTGAGAAATTGTAGTTAAGGTTCATTTACTCATTTTTATACCCTCACTTTAGTGTGACGAGGGTATATATCATTTGCTACGGAAAAAAGTGTAACACATCGAAGGAGTGATCTAAGACCCTAAGTATGTTCGGAGGAAATCCGTTTTGGGTCATTTTAAGTCGAATGAGCAATGTCCGTCCGTCTGTCTGTCTGTCTGTCTGTCTGTCTGTCTGTCTGTCTGCCTGTCTGTCTGTCTGTCTGTGTGTCTGCTGGCTGGTGCGCACGATAACTCTCGAAAGGAGTAACCGATTGACTTCAAATTTGGTATGTGGTAATATTTTGATCTATCTCCGGATGAGTTCGAAGATGGGCCATATTGGTCTACTCCTTCTGGTACCTCCCACACAAAGGGTTAAAATTTAGTGAAATATTGATTCTTTAATAACTTCTATACTACTTATTCGAATCTTTTGAAATTCTGCACATAATATTAGTATATTAGTCGCTATTAACTCGAGAAAAATGGGCGGAGTTGGCATGCCCGTTTTGGTACCTCCCACACAAATGGACCATTTTGCATCAAAATTTAACTGCTTATAACTTTAATACAAGTGCATAAAAATGCTTGAAATTTTCTACAGTATAATGTTTTTGTAGCGCCTATAGTCGGGTAAAAAATGGGCATTATTGTACAGCCCCTTTTGGTACCTCCCACACAAATGGACCGTTTCGTACCAAAAGTAAACGGCTTGTAACTTTAATACCAGTGCATACAAATACTTGAAATTTTGTACAGTGTAATGCTGTTATAGTGCCTATAGTCCTGTAAAAAGTGGGCGTTATCACCCCGCCCCTTTTTGTACCTCCCACACAAAATGACCAAATCATACCAAAATTACATAGCTCGTAACTTCAATATACCAGTGCACATAAACGCTTATAGTTCAGCACAATGCAATGTATTTAAGAATGTACTGTTTACCGAAAAATATGTGTATTTGGAAAACCCCTTCTGGTACCTCCCACACAAATTGACAGATTTATTGGTGTAATGTTATATATTACATTACTCACAAAGTGAGGGTATACCTTAGTCGGTTTACCCGACTGAAACTTTCTTACTTGTTATTGCACATTTCTTTAAAATTAGCCTCATAAATAGAGGCTTATTTAAAAAGAGGCTTATTATAAATAATCTTTGTAAGAGCGATATTAATCTTAAATAAAAGTGTCGAAGCCAAAAGAATGAGGTATAACGGTAATTTTTGGCTTATCTCTACTACAAATTCTATTGTCACGTTCGACACGGAAAAGAAGCATTAGTTATAAGTAGACCAGAAATATTCAAAGAAAGTGCATAAACTATTGTACAAATAAATTTTGTATAAAATACCAACATTCCAAAAAAATCTGTTTAAAAATTATATAGAATTTTTTCTGTATCCATTTGAAATATGTCACGTTCGACACCGTAAGTGTAAAATTCAAGCATCCGCCGTCCGTCTGTTGTAATCACACTACAGTCTACAATAATTGAGATAGATGTTGAAATTTGTTATAGATAGTTCTTATAGCTACAAGTAACTTGGAATTTAAAATGGACACTAACGGTCCAGTATTTGATATAACCCCTATATATAGTATCTCCCCGATTTGACTTCATAACCCCATAGAAACCACAAATTTCGACTGATCGGGCTGAAAACTGCTAACTGGTGTTTATTTATACCCGGAATCCTTCACACGAACGGCTTTAGGTATAGGACCCTGTTTTATATAGCCCTTATATAGAGGTCCCTCTAGATTTGTCTTTGTAACGCCATAAAAACCTCAAATTTCAAAGAATTGAGCTGAAATTTGGTATAATGAGCTTAGTTTTACCCCAAACCATTCATATGCGATCCATGCTGGAGCGTATATAAGATTCAGCATGACCGAACTTAATACGTCTTTACTTGTTTTATTTAAAAAAGGTCATGGAAAAAATATCGCGTTCGACATGTCACGTTCGAACCAACTTCAAAATTAAATTTAAAAAAAAACTATCAAAATCGCGCTCGCGATATCCAAATAAAATTTTTTGAAGGAGAAGAAATAGGTTAAAGCATACTATATAATTATCTCAAATAAAGTCTTGTAGGCAAAAACAATATTTCAAAATTGTACAAAACGATGTTGGATGTGATCTAAAGCGCCGCTGGCAAAAAAATTATTTGAAAATCGCGCGCGCGATATATATATTATCCTCCATACAAAGTAAGATTTTCAAATACATTTTTCCTGCGTCTCATTACACCATTTCCAATAGCATACCAATGATTAATTCCTGCAATTGTATGGTGTTAAAATAAGACATAACTATTTTTTTAAATACAGTATATTATTGCAGAATATTTGTTTATTTATTTATTATTGTATTTTTTATTTTTTCGCGTTGTTCAATTGTGTTCTGTTCCATTTTAAATTCCACAAGTTCTTTTTAACTAAATACTAAAAAGAAATAAAAAAGTTATAAGGATTTCAAACCACTTTGGTGATTTTAGGCCACCCAGTATATATACATGGATAAAAATAAATTAATAATTATGTATTAAATAAAAAGTTATAATGAACTCAAACCCCAAACACTATTCTTTTACACTAATAATTTCCAATATAGGGTGATTCAAACACACGCTACAAAAGTTTTTTTTTTAAATAAAACAAAAACTGTTTTGGATATCAATGAAATTCTTTATTCCTGTGAAAGTACGTTCGATGCCATTATGTATGGAACTCGATTTCTTTTGCATGGCCACCACGGGCACGCTTGCAGAAGCATAAATAGGCCGATACTGCTGCAATTTCACGTTCGATATTCGTACGAAGTTCATCAATCTTCGCTGGCTTGTTGGCATAGACCATAGACTTGACGTAGCCCCACAGGAAATAGTCCAACGGCGTCAAATCGCACGACCAAGGCGGCCAATCGACTGGACCATTTCGTGAGATAACACGTTCTCCAAACTTGGTTTCCAATAAATTGATTGTGGCATTCGCTGTGTGGCTTGTGGCGCCGTCCTGTTGGAACCAAATGTCCTCCAAGTCCATATCATCCAATTGGGGCCAAAAATATTCGGTTATCATTGAACGGTAGCGATTCCCATTCACAGAAACGTGCCGGTCTTGATTATCACGGAAGAAGTACGGCCCAATGACGCCGCCGGCCCATAAACCGCACCAAACGGTAATTTTTTCGGGATGCAATGATGACTCATGGAGTACGTGTGGATTGCTGTCTGACCAGTAACGCATATTTTGTTTATTGACAAAGCCATTCAGCCAGAAATGAGCCTCATCGCTGAAGATGATTTTTCGATCAAAATCCGAATCATTTTCAAGCTATTGCTCAGCCCACTGACTCCGAATTTCGGTAGTAAATTTTAATAATTTCGACTCGTTGTTGGCTCGTATATCTTTCCATCATGAAATGGCAAACCTTACTGAAGAGAAATGCCAAAAGAGCGGCAAAAAATATGGCGTCGTTTGCTGTCCCTGTCGGTCTACTTTTGTAGCGTTCCTGTTGAAAAACCCTTTACATACTTCCTTCAAAATTTAAATAATGAAATAACTACCAAAAAAATGAAATAAATACCAAAATGTTTAAGAAATGAAACAAGTCCCAAATTTGTTTTATTAGGGAATTCTTTCATTGGACCTTTTTTGGGTGTTTTACAGTAACGAAATAAATCCCAAGTAAAAAATGAAACAATTTCCAAAAAAATGAAATAAAACCCAACATTTTCGGATTTATTTCACGATAAAATAAATCCCAAAATTTTTTGGGGTTTTTTCATTTTATTTTTGGGTGTTATTTCATTGGGGTTTATTTCATAGAGCCTTTATTTTTTTATTTAAATGTTGGTATCAAATCTCTATAGATGTTGTACTTTTCTTCCGATCATTACAAAATTTGACAGAAAGAAGTTTCTTAATTTAGGAACGAATTCTACTTAATTTGGGGTAATCGGTTCAGATTTAGGTATAGTCACATATAAATGTTCCTGCCTATTTAGTATTTAAGCGCTAGGTTTGGTTAGGATAAAGACGCGCGGCACACAACCATAGTTGGCGTGCACCACTTCACTCGGAGACCATTTGTTCGCTTATTGCGCTAATAAAACTGTATTTTATATCCGATCTATATATAATTTGGCAGAAATTAAGTTTTCGATTGGAGTACATGTTCGTATGTGAATTTCAACAAATGCTTGTGTATGTGTGAATAAATTTTTAGTAAAAAATCCTTAAGGGAAATAGTTAAAAAAAAGGCTTTGATATTTTGTGGACCATCTATGTTTCTGAAAAAAAAAAAAAAAAAAATAACACTTAAGTTCTTTTGAGGATACTCTGGTTCGGACTTTATGTAATCCTTATTCAGACACTGATACAAACACAACCTATCACCCTCTTCCCCCATGACTCATGTTAGCCTAACTTAAAAACATGTATTTTTGATATGAACATTCTTTACAAAATGTCTGCAAAAAGTTTTCTTTGGCTAACGAGACATCCATGTCTGGTCGTTTTGCCAAAGATACTCTGTTAGAAAAAGAGAATGCCTCGAAATAATGCTGTCAAAGCAATTGTTTAATTAACCAAAACTTTTTCTCTTTTGCAAGGTCTTTGTTAAACTTAAACAAATGTGCACGAAAAATATGGGCAAAACTATTTTGTGGCAATATGTCGCCATTATGGTACTATAAGTATAGTACGGAAGAGAAATTCAAAAGTGTTTAAATTTGAATTTGGAAAATGTGTATTATACAACTTCAAAATTTTATTTAAATTGAAGTAATTTAAAAAAAAAAGATTAGTTCAGTCGAGTGAAGTGACTAAAGTATAGACTCATTTTATAGTAAATTGTGTGGCAAATGCCGGAAGAGGGAAAATTGTTGTCTAATTTTTTTAGACTACTATTGGAAAAGTAGTCTAAAATAATGAAAATTAAATTATCTGGATGGCTGGAAAATATTTTTCTTATGAATGTTTTGGCAAATCGTAACCAGAAAGAAGTAAACCAATTTCAGTCGATTAATCCGACTTAGGTATACCATCACTTTTTGAGTAATGCAATATGGAATATGGTACTATGTGTGGGAGCCCAAATGTTGGAAGCATTTTGCTCAGTCTACAGGTATTGCAAAATTTGTATAAAATACGGAATATGGAAAATGGGATCGGCTCTATGAAATAAACCCCAACGAATTAACATCTATAAATAAAACCAGTAAGGAAAGACTACAAGTTTGGCGGGGCCGACTATATAATACCCTAAACCTCCCTGGCAATGCTAAAAGGGGCATTGCGATAATAACTTGGAATAGATGGTTTCGTTTCACTTATCAAAGTACTTAGCTCCCACCTCCACATTAAGCCTTATTCCAAGGAGGAGTTGAAGATGTGGATCATAATAAACTATAACCATAAAATGAGCTGTATTCCTTCATAGATCAAGAATCGAAAGGAATAAATAGATGGGACTATACATAATCTAAACAGATTTTCATCAACTTCAATCGAAAACTTAATTTATGCAAATAATATACAGTTTTATTAGCGCCATTAGCTTAGACGAACACAATGGACCAAATGGTCTCCGAGTGAAGTGGTGCACGCCAGCAATGGTCGTGTGCCGTTCGTCTTTAAACTAACCAAACCTAGCGCTTAAATACTAAATAGGCAGGAACTTTTATATGTGGCTATATCTAAATCTGAAACGATTATCCCCAAATTAGGCAGTATTCGTTCCTAAATTAAGAAAGTTCTTTCTGTCAACATTTGTAATAATCGGAAGTAAAGTAGAAATTATACAGAGCTTTGATACCAAATCAGTAGTAACATATATATGGGGCTATATCTAAATCTGAACCGATTTTCCCAAATTTGACAGTGTTTATCTCTTTCTGCCGAATTTCGTTCTGATCGGATATAAAATACAGTTTTTACAGCGCTTACATGTCAATTCGGGGGTAACATATATATGGGGGCTATATCTAAATCTGAACCGATTATCCCCAAATTTTGTATTATTTCAAGTGAATCAATTTTTGTACAATTCGGTTCAAAAATGCTGCTTATACAGTGCATACGAGTATATGCCAAATCGGAGGTACATATATATGGAAGCTATATGTAAATCTGAACCGATTTTAACCAAATTAAATAGCGATCGTTCTTGGGCCAAAATAAAGATATGTGTAAAGTTTCGCTGAGATCGGACCATGCACAAACGGACGGACGGACATAGCTAAATAAACTCAGAAAGTGATTCTAAGTCGATCGGTATAATAAACAATGGGTATATTTCTTCTCCTTTTGGGTGTCACAAACAAATGCACAAAGTTAAAATTCCCTATACCACAGTGTGGTGTAGGATATATAAGTAAATACGATGTCTCTTTAAAAAATTAGATTAATTTTCCAAGCTTATGCTAAACAGAATAAGAAGAATTTGAAGAAACATTGACCCCTCCAACTCAAAATACAAATGACAAATACCCAAACGTTTGCAAATTACCATTGCAACGGGATTTGTAGCGTTGTCTCCCTCTTTTCTTTTTCGTCGTTCCTCCAACTTATCTGCATATTTATTTCATAAGTATTCCCTAATTTCAAGTTGCCCAAAATCCACTGACACATTCAAAATATCACCCCTTTGTGGTGAACATACATATGTATGCAAATTCTACAGACACAATGAATGAATTGAGCAAAGAAGAAAAAGGATAGCATTTTCAAGATTTTAATGCGCATATGTATGATACGGTATGTATTACAATTTCATTGGCATTACAAACATATTCACTGCGGAACTAACACAAATATTCAAATGTTTACATGATTATAAATATATGTACATAAATTATTCATGTATGTGTGTGTAGTTATTATATTTGCTAGTCACAGGTCCAAAAGTCGAAACATTACATTTTGCCAATAATCATTGGACATGGATCGCTGGACATATTTTGCAGGATATGTCAAATTGAAAAGGTTTAACTTGCGAGTATGGTATACTCATAAAAAAATAAAAACGAATAAGAAAATTTTAGTCGAGTAAACGGACTAAACTATATATCCATACTTTGAGAAATATGGAATTTGATACTTTACGTGGCCAAAACGGTGAAAAAAATATTGCTCATTATTTTTCAGACTATAATCATTGGAAAGGGATTATAAAACAAGTAAGAAAGTTCAGTCGGGTAAACCGACTTATGAATCCCCTCACCTTGAGTGCCCAAAAAATATTAATAAATTTATTTATTTTTTGCTTTTAATTATCAATTTGTTATCAATTTAATAACTCTCGGCAGAAGTAACCGATTGACTTCAAATTTGGTATGTGGTAATATTTTCTTCCATCTCCGGCTAAGTTCGAAGATGGGCCATATTGGTCCACTCCTGCTAGTACCTCCTCCACAGAAGGTTAACATTTAGTGAAATATTGATTATTTAATAACTTCTATACTACTTATATGAATCCTTTGAAATTCTACACATAGTATTAGTTTATTAGTCACTATTACCTCAAGAAAAATGGGCGGAGTTGTCTTGCGCCTTTTGGTACCTCCCACACAAATGGATCAAACTTTGAATCAAAAGATAAAAGCTTATAACTTTATTACCAGTGCATACAAAGACTTGAAATTTTGTACAGCGAAATGGTTTAATAGTAACTAAAATACAATGAAAAATGGGCATTATTGTATTTTAGGTACCTTTTGGTACCTCCCACACAAATGGACCATTTTGTACCAAAAATTACCATCATATACCTGTGCATACAAATACTTGAAATTTTGTACAGTGTAATTTTTTTTATAGTACCTAGAGTCCAAAGAAAAATGGGCGTTATTGGCACGCCCCTTTTGGTACCTCCCACACAAATGGACCTTTTTGTACCAAAAGTTAACAGCTTTTAACTTTAATACCAGTCCATACAAATACTTGAAATTCGTACAGTGCAATGCTTTTGTAGTACCTAGAGTCTAGAGAAAAGTGGCCGTAATTGGCACGCTCCTTTTTTTTAGCTCCCACACAAATAGACCATTTTGTACCAAATGTAAAAAGCTTTTAACTTTAATACCAGTACAAAGTTATTAAATGCCATTTAAATTGATAATAATTTAATTAAAACAAAAAAAATTGATAAATTTACTAATATTTTTTAGGACTCAAAAGTAAAAAGCTTTTAACTTTAATACCAGTACAAAGTTATTAAATGCCATTTAAATTGATAATAATTTAATTAAAACAAAAAAATTGATAAATGAATAAATGCAGTTTAAATTGACAATAATTTAATTAAAACTTGTTACTTGTTTTTAAATAAACCTGTCAATTTGTGACGAGGTACCAGACGAGGTGTGACAACAAAAGGGTGAGTAATACAATGACACTGGGACAAGTGACGTATAAGTGATAATAGTTTATAAATATGCTGAAAATACGTATACGCTCATTGGAACCAATGGAAATATTAGCTGATCCAACAGTCGTGTTGCCGTCCTTTCGAATGTGTTTGCTTCGATAACACTATTTGACACTTTTTTGACCAAATATTTCTTACACCTAATATTTATGTAAAATTGTCCGCTGAATCCGAATATGAAGTCAGAATGGTCAAAAGTTGAACTATTTTCGAGATATGCTTAAATAACCGTTATTTGTGTTTTTAAACAAGTAAGAAAGTTTCAGTCGGGTAAACCGACTAAGGTATACCCTCACTTTGTGAGTAATGTAATATATAACATTACACCAATAAATCTGTCAATTTGTGTGGGAGGTACCAGAAGGGGTTTTCCAAATACACATATTTTTCGGTAAACAGTACATTCTTAAATACATTGCATTGTTCTGAACTATAAGCGTTTATGTGCACTGGTATATTAAAGTTACGAGCTATGTAATTTTGGTATGATTTGTTCATTTTGTGTGGAAGGTACAAAAAGGGGCGGGGTGATAACGCCCACTTTTTACAGGACTATAGGCACTATAACAGCATTACACTGTACACAATTTCAAGTATTTGTATGCACTGGTATTAAAGTTATAAGCCGTTTACTTTTGGTACGAAACGGTCCATTTGTGTGGGAGGTACCAAAAGGGGCTGTACAATAATGCCAATTTTTTACCGGACTATAGGCGCTACAAAAACATTATACTGTAGAAAATTTCAAGCATTTTTATGCACTTGTATTAAAGTTATAAGCAGTTTAATTTTGATGCAAAATGGTCCATTTGTGTGGTAGGTACCAAAAGGGGCATGCCAACTTCACCCATTTTTCTCGAGTTAATAGCGACTAATATACTAATATTATGTGCAGAATTTCAAAAGATTCGAATAAGTAGTATAGAAGTTACTAAAGAATCAATATTTCACTAAATTTTAACCCTTTGTGTGGGAGGTACCAGAAGGAGTAGACCAATATGGCCCATCTTCGAACTCATCCGGAGATAGATCAAAATATTACCACATACCAAATTTGAAGTCAATCGGTTACTCCTTTCGAGAGTTATCGTGCGCACCAGCCAGCAGACACACAGACAGACAGACAGACAGACGGACGGACGGACATTGCTCATTCGACTTAAAATGACCCAAAACGGATTTCCTCCGAACATACTTCGGGTCTTAGATCACTCCTTCGATGTGTTACACTTTTTTCCGTAGCAAATGATATATACCCTCGTCACACTAAAGTGAGGGTATAAAAAGATAATGTCATAAATGTTAAAAATGCAAATATCTTCAATGATATTTGTTGGACTATGTATTTTTTCTTTTTTTTTCAAAGATAACAAAATTACTAAAATATCCATGGATAGTTTGTAAAAATTGGTCAAAGAAATTGAAACTTCATGACAAATGTTATGATTTTTCACAATTTTGCCTACCCTAATATACCCTACACCACACTGTGGTACAGGGTATTATAACTTTGTGCATTTGTTTGTAACACCCACAAGGAGAAGAAATAGACCCATTGTTTATTATACCGATCGACTTAGAATCACTTTCTGAGTTGATTTAGCTATGTGCGTCTGTCCGTCTGTCCGTCTGTCTGTCTGTGCATGTATTTTTGTAATCAAAGTGCAGGTCGCAATTATGGTCCGATCTCGACGAAACTTTACACATATATTTTATTTGGCCCAAGGACGATCCCTATTGAATTTGGTTAACATCGGTTTAGATTTAGATATAGCCCCCATATATATGTTACCCCAGATTTGACATGTAAGCGCTGTAAAAACTTTATTTTATATCCGATCAGTCTGAAATTCGACAGAAGAGTTTTCTTATTATATGAATGAATACTGTTAAATTTGGGAGAAATCGGTTCAGATTTAGATATAGATATATACGTTACCCCCGATTTGAAGTGTAAGCGCTGTAAAAATGTTATTTTATATCCGATCAGTATGAAATTCGGCAGAAAGAGGTTTCTTATGCGCCCAACAAGAGCCAGGTTGGTGCAAAAATTACAATGCTACAGCAGATTACGTGAGCTATCCCACGATTCGCTTTTTATCAAATCAAAAAAAAGACAACAAGTAAATATTCAAAGCAAAATGTTAGTAACAATTAATATTAAAAGTGGCTTAAAACTGTTGAATTGCTTTGCCTATTGTGATTATTTTCTACCTCTCGCACAAGGAACCAACAATAGTCGCTCAACATCATATCATCATACGCCCCTTGATACCGACGTTGCATTTCTCGTATTTGTTGAAGAAAACGCAAATGGTTTTAAATTGTTTTGATTAGACTGTGTCACAAACTTCGTGAAAAATAACCCATAAGTCCGGATTGTGGTGGTGGTACTTTTGAATATCATATTCTACATATAATCCTAGCCATAGTTACATAACTACGTATATATTAATATCGCTTAACATGACCGTCCAGGAATTAAAATCACTTATACGTCATGTTTATTAAATTCTAATCAATTCACATTACGTATACGTTATGTGTATATTCCATATTTCTTCAATTATATTAATTTGAAGTACTGGTGCATATCCATATGAATATTTAGCTTCCTACATTTAAAAAACCCGAATTTATTAACGGATCTAAAAGGGGCTAACAAAAAGTTATTTATTTTTACTCTGGTGCCAAAAGCGTGTTCTAAACAACGTATGTGTGAATAAATAATAAGAAACGCAATGGAATTTATTCAAAAATGAAAACTATGATTTTATTACCAAAGACAATCGCGTCCAGACACACTGGCTTTCTATTCACAAAATTGTCATTTTTATAGTTTTCTGTTTCTCATTTATAATGTTTAAAATTAATGATTGGTCATTTTTCATTTCTTACGATGATATGCTTTTGGCCATTGGACAGACAGACGCATTTCTATCTTAATAGCCCCTAATCGAATGATCCATGTATTAAAATCAGTTATACATCATATATCGTTTATTCCATATCAAACCGAACGATATGCGTAAAAAAAATCACGGTTCTAATTTTTACGATTTTCCCAGACATATTCTGCTGTTAAAAATATTTTACACGACATGATTAATTAAAAATCGCGAAAATTAAAAAAATTCCTAAGGTAGGAAACTGATACATTTTAAGTCATTTCACAATGCCGTCCGTCCGACTTTAATTATGGTATGCCGTAATATGTTTTTCTATCTTCGACTAAGTTCGAAGATGGGCCGCCTTCTAGTACTTCCCCCACAAAGGGTTAACATTTAGGAAATATTGATTCTTAAATAACTTATATACTACTTACTCCAACAAAAGTCCAAACATAGTATTAGTTTATTTGTCGTTAACACCGCAAGAAAGTTGCCACGCCCCTCCCACACAAATGGACCATTGTGCACCAAAAGTTTTCTTGTCGGTCTTGTTAATTGTTTATAGCTTTAATATCAGTTCATGCAAATACTTTCAATTTTGTACACTGTATTGCTTTTACAGTGCCTAGAGTCCATAGGAAAGAGGTCGTTATTAGCACTCGCCCTCTGTACCTCCCACACAAATGGAACATTTTGACCAAATTTTAATATTTAAATGATCCAAATCGAATTTCCGCCTATCATACATGGTCACTCTTTCGTTGTCTTACACTTTTGGCTCGTAGCAAATGAGGTGAGGTAATAATATAACCCGTTAGTTCTTCACGCTGAAATTTTCAGGGTTTGTTTATAATCGATAAATGGATATGTCTATATTTTTTCTGAATTTTTAGGTTGGTGTAGTGTAAAACACAAAAGAAGAAGAAAACTGAAAAAAAAATATTCAAATTTGGCCAGGCTTTAAAATAAGCCTTCATTCTTTTAATTCTACCTACGCGTTTTTTCTCTTCCTGCCTTGACAAAAAATGTTTTTTTTTTTGGAAAAAATGTTTTTTTAATACGTGTAAATAATTTTTAAAAGTAGAATATGTCTGGGAAAATTGTAAAAATTAGAGTCGTGATCGTATTTTTTACGAAAATCGTTTGGTTTGATACGGAATAAACGATATATGACGTATTAGAGACTTTAATACATGAATCATTCGATTAAGGGATATTCAAGCGTATTCACGAGCATATCGTCATAAGAAATGCAAAATAGCCAATCATTAATTTTAAAAATTATATTAGAGAGACTACACAAAATAAAAATTTTGTGAATAGAAAGTAGAATATGTCTGGGAAAATCGTAAAAATTAGAGCCGTGATCGAAAATCGTTCGGTTTGGTATGGATCGTTCTGTTCGATATGAACGATATATGACGTATAAGTGATTTTAACACACGAATCATTCGTAAGGGGATATTCAGATAGAAATGTATGTTCCCTATGGCCAAGAGCATATCGTCATAAGAAATGAAAATAATTAATTTTAAAAGTTATAAATGAGAGACCGAAAACTACATAAAATGAAAATTTTGTGCATAGAAAGCCAGTGTGTCTGGACTTTTTAAATAAATTCAATTGCGTTCTCTATTATTTGTACACACATACGTTGTTTAGAATACGCTTTTGTAGCTTTGTATGAAGCTTAAAATTTCTATGGATATGTATTTTAAACTATGCACCTGTACTTCAAATTAATATACATAGTTGCGGAAGTATGGAATATACGCATAACGTATACGTAATGTGAATTGATTATAATTCAAAAAAATATGACGTATACGTGATTTTAATTCCTGGATGGTCATGCTAAGCGATTTTAATATAGAGATAGTTATACAACTATGGCTAGGATTATATGTAGAATATGACATTCAAAAGTAGTCCTATTTCAATTGAACATAAGTGACTTAATTGGAAATAAATTTAACAGGCAATTAAATCTACTTCCTTTTCATAAGTTTTGAACGGAAAGAGAAAATTAAATTAGTCATTAAAAAAAGGTCTAAGTTAAAACTAAACACAAATGCCTTTATTGCACAAATTAAAAGACACCATTTATTAATATGAAAGATGGAAAAAAACAGAAAAGTAAATGGCAAAAAGTCCGCCAAAACGACAACAAAAGGCTGCTGGCGCAATAAAAAGTCATTAAAGGAAACAGGAAGGGAGGCTAAAAAATAAACAAAAAGAAAAACACCACCCTAAACGCGATAATTTCCCTGTGGTGGATGACAACTTAAGCGAATGGTGAATGCTATGCAAATGCAAAGGAAAATGTCCTTTGGTGATAAACTCATAGTGCTTCTTTTTTAGTACATCCCATTGCCTTCTTTATCAAATTAATTTTTTTTGTAATAATTTAGTTTACTTTAACATTTCTGTGACACATTTTCGAAGTAGATTATTAGTTATCTTAGGCTAAAGCAAAGAATGTGGATTTAAAATACAGCGCGAACCGCATATCCGAACTGACCTTTCCTTAATCAAAAGCAATAAAAAGCCTGGCTACAATTATTTCTACAGGATGGCTAATGAATATTGCTACATTAAGAAACTCAAATAACTTTTTTTTCAGTGTATGGAATTCAGTTTTCTTTTATTCATGTTAAAGCTCATTAAATTTAAAGCCTAATTAGTTTTAAAAATAATGGAATTTAAATGCCCCCCGTGCTCGTTGATGCATGTGCGGCGTCCTACCAAAAAGTTGTTAATTACTGCTTGGAGAGTTGAGACGGGAATAGCCACAATTGTTTCTCGAATGGATTGCTTTAGTTAACCCCACAAGAAAAAGTCAGGTGCAGTAAGCTCAGGCGATTTGAAACATCCACCATTTGAAACATCTTCTGGCAAAATTCCAAGCGAATCGGGAAGTCAGCTGAGTTCACTTTGTTGGCCATTTGAATTTTATATGGGAATAACTCCAAATCTTTGTGCATAATTGACTGTAATGACTGTCTGCTTATACCCATTTGAGCAGATAAGGTTCTTGTCGAAACTCTTGGATTGTTTTGTATGGCAACAGCTAGAGCAGCGATTGTTTCCTCCGTCCGAACTGAAGGGTTTTGATGGTAAGGTCTTCTGTTGACTGTCCCATGCTCGGAAAAATTGTTAACAAGTCTCTTTATGGTCCATCTGCTCGGAGGATTGCCGCCAAACGTGCCCCTATACTCTCTTTGAACCGAAACTACGGACTTCAGTGCGTAATAGCGGCGGACAATCCAAATTCTTGTTTCAGTGTCCCAGTTATCCATTTTTGTTAAATCTAAAAATCAATCTGCAAAATAAAAAAAAAATTAACCAGATTCATTAAATAGAAAAAAAGTTATTAAATTTTTTTTTTGATAGCAGCTTTCATCAGCCACCCTGTATATGCGCACAAGCGTTTATCTTATACCAAAAGGCCTATACATATCTGAAAAAAACGAATTAGATCTGTTAACTCTTGGATGGCTTTATAATTTAATGTGGTTTATAATGCAGCAAAAACTCAGTCACAGTTCACCAATACCACAATCAACTCCTCCTTTCAATCCGACTATACCATGATACTAACATTTCGGTCCCCCTAGTCAGATAGTTTGCCATTTCAACCTTATGTTACGAATTTTATTGTAATGTATCTATACCAAAAAATATTCTACTTGCATAGCTTTGAGGTTTTTCATTTCACCCCTCCCCCTCCCTATAACACACACTTTGTTGGATTTCTCAGATGTGTTTATGCCTACAGTAATTATTACATTGTATTGATTACAAAGGGAATTCCCGCGTAGTCCCTTTTTGCCAAGTGGTCAGTTCTTACGCTATCAAAAACTTGAGTATTGCGGAAGCTAAAACTTTGTAAATATGAAGTACATAATGATTACACGTCAAATATAAACGCGGAAATGATTTCGAATTTTCTGACTGTGGTCAGTGTAGCACATTTTTATACCCTACACCACACTGTGGTACAGGGTATTATGACTTTGTGCATTTGTTTGTAACACCTAAAAGGAGAAGAGATAGACCCATTGTTTATTATACCGATCGACTCAGAATCACTTTCTGAGTCGATTTAGCCATGTCCGTCTGTCTGTCTGTCTGTCCGTCTGTCCGTCTGTCCGTCTGTCTGTCCTTCTGTCCGTCTGTCCATGTATTCTTGTAATCAAAGTGCAGGTCGTATTTATGGTCCGATTGTGTTGAAATTTAGCATAGTGGTCTTTTTTGGCCCAAGGACGATCCCTATTGAAATTGGTTAAAATCGGTTCAGATTTTGATATAGTCCCCATATATATGTTTCACCCGATTTGACATGCAAGCGCCGTAGAAACCACATTTTACATCCGATCTTTATGAAATTCGGCAGAGAGAGTTTTATTATTACGTGAATTAACACTACCAAATTCGGAGAAAATCCGATCAGATTTAGATATAGCCCCCATATATATGTTTCACCCGATTTGGCATGTAAGCGCTGTAGGAACTGTATTTTAAATCAGATCAGTACCAAAATTTGGCAGAGAGAGTTATTTTATTACATGAATAAACACTGCCAAATTCGGTATAAATCGCTTCAGATTTAGATATAGCCACCATATATATGTTTCACCCAATTTAACATTTAAGCGCTGTAGAAATCGTGTTTTATATCCGATCAGTACGAAATTTAACAGAGAGAGTTCTCTTATTACATGAATAAACACTGCCAAATTCGGGGAAAATCGGTTCAGATTTAGATATAGCCACCATATATATGTTTCACCCGATTTAACATTTAAGCGCTGTAGAAATCGTGTTTTATATCAGATCAGTACGGAATTTAACAGAGAGAGTTATCTTATTACACGAATAAACACTGCCAAATTCGGGGAAAATCGGTTCAGATTTAGATATAGCCACCATATATATGTTTCACCCGATGTAACATTTAAGCGCTGTAGAAATCGTGTTTTATATCCGATCCGTACGAAATTTAACAGAGAGAGTTTTCTTATTACATGTATGAACACTGCCAAATTCGGGGAAAATCGGTTCAGATTTAGATATAGCCCCCATATATATGTTACACCCGATTTGACATGTAAGCGCTGCAGAAACCGTGTTTTATATCCGATCAGTACGAAAATCGGCAGAGAGAGTTTGCTTATTACATGTATGAACACTACCAAATTCTTGTCGCAATGCCCATTTTCGCATTGGTAGGTAGGTGTAGGGTATTATATAGTCGGCCCCGCCCGACTTTCTGTCTTTTCCTTACTGGTTTTTATTACATCTGTGATTTTAAGCGTTAATTAAGAGCTAAGAATGTAAAAACGTAGATGTACACACATTTCTCAAATCGGATTCGATAATAACTAGTCAATGTCCAGCCTGAGGTCAAGCTGCAATTTTTGCAATTGCCACTCTATCAGCACTTAAAAAGCCTATTAAGGGCTACTAGCCAACAAAATTATGTGCATATATCGGTTGATCTAAGAAGAGATACTTTTTCAATAGCCTTATTTTGACAGATCACGTGTGAGTCGTGTCATGCTTCCATGTTATTTTTGTTAAGTATTGTTTGCCACTTCACCATGAAAAGACTTACGCCTGAACAACGTTTACAAATTATTAAGGTTTATTATCAAAATAATCGTTCGCGAATAGCGCTAAGTCCATTTTTTTAAAATCCAAAAAAAAAACAATTCCAGTCGACCCACGACCTTGTCACCCACGAGCAATATTTTAGCTCTCGTTAAGAGCTATCTTTTTGCCATTGACCGATTCCCGATCCGACGTACCGGAATCATGGGTCCATATTTCTTCAAAAATGATGCCGGTAATGGTGATAACCGGTAATGGCGACCGTTATCGTGCCATGATAACCGAATATTTGGTGCCTGAAGTTGATCTCGTGATCTCGGCGACATTTGGTTTCAACAAGACGGCGACACTTCCCACACATCGAAATGCTCGAACGAGTCATCGAAAATTGGACTCAACGGATGGACCATCTGAGACGTAGCCGCGGCCAACATTTGATAGACATAATCGTCAAAAAATAAATGCCAAAGAATGTTCTTTCAAATGAAAATAAACATTCCCCATTCAAATTGAATTTTCTGTGTTTTTTCGTTAAAAAAGTAGGCAACCTCAAAATGGATCACACTATACATGTACATACATATATCCGACGAATGTGCATTAACGCCACGTGATTTTTGACCATTTGGCCGCTGAGTCTCCTGTAAGAGGACTCCAGTGTTGTATAAACCCCGGACTTTTCACAGAATCGGATTTTGGCCAGTGGTCAGTTCTCGCGCTTTGCACTCATATTGTTACGAGTCGAATTGAAATAGAAGAACGGCACATTCAGGACTGCAGGTTCCGTTAAACCTGCAAATTAACGCAAATCCAACATTTCAAAGCAATCAGCCACGCCAAAAGTATCGAAAATTGATCGTTTGGGATGAATGCACGGCATGCATGGCACACAATTGATCATTAGACGCACACGATCGAAAACTAACCGCCTGACCCACGATGTCGAACGTTAACGCTGACGTCCAAACGAATAAAAACATACTGAACGACCAAACGAATGAAAACATACTGCCTGATGCCTTTAGTCGCAAATCAGCTGTTTTTTGTTGCATAGAAGTCATGCGAACGTTAACGTTAGACATCGTGGGTGAGGCGGCTGCTTCCAACAAACTCTGTCTATGATTCTGAAATCAACAACGGCGGATGAATTTAACTCATGTCTGAGGTCATCGTATTTGTGGCGATAAGTGAAAAGAATTTAATTAAGTATTAACAACAGGATAAAACCACAGAAGTTTTTTGTAAAGAACTAATAAGAATCTGAAATGGACAAATACTGGTAGATACTTTTCAGTTCTACTTCAGTTACAAGTGAACCTTTTTTTTTGCGATGACCATAAACAAGTCACAAGGACAATCCTTGGAAGTGTGTTGGATAAATCTGGACATGTCATGCTCTTTACAAGGACACACTATGGTCCAGGGTATTATGAGTTTGTGCATTTGATTGTAACAGCCAAAGGGAGAGAGAAATCGTTTATTATACCGATCGACTTGGAATCACTTCCTGAATCGATTTAACCCTGTCCGTATGTCCGTCCGTCTGTCCGACCGTCTGTAGATGCAACGTTGCAATCAAAGTGCAGGTCATATTTATGGTCCGATTGCAGTGAAATCTGGCACAATGTTCTTTTTTGGCCCAAGGACGATCCCTATTGAAATTGGTCAAAACCGGTTCAGATTTAGATATAGCCCCATATATAAGTTACTCCAAAATTTATATGTAAGCGCTGTAGAAACTATATTTTACATCAGATCAGTACGAAATTTGGATGACAGAGTCCTCTAATTACACGAATGAACACAGCAAAATTCGGTGCAAATCGGTTCGGATTTAGATATAGCCCCCATATATATGTTACACCCGATTTGACATGTAAGCGCTGTAGAAACCGTATTTTATATCCGATAAGTACGAAATTCGGCAGAGAGAGTTTTGTTATTACATGAATGAACACTGCCACATTCGGCGAAAATTGGTCCAGATGTAGATGTAACCCCCCACATATATATGTATCACCCGATTTGACCTTTAAGCGTTGTAGAAACCGTATTTTATACCCGATCAGTACGAAATTCGGCAGAGAGAGTTTTCTGATTACATGAATAAACACCGCCAAATTCGGGAAAATCCTTTCAGATTCAGATATAGCCCCCATTATATGTTTATATCCGTATTTTATATCCGATCAGTACGATATTTAGCAGAGAGAGAGTTCTCTTGGTACGTGACACGAACACTACCAAGTTCGGACAAAATGCGTTCAGATTTAGATATAGCACCCTTACATACACGTTTCACCCGTATTTTATATCCGATCAGTACGAAATTCGGCAGAGAGAGTTTTCTTATTACATGAATAAACACCGCCAAATTCGGGAAAATCCGTTCAGATTCAGATATAGCCCCCATATATATGTTTTGCCCGATTTGACATGTAAGCGCCGTAAAACCCGTATTTTATATCTGATAAGTACGAAATTCGGCAGAGAGAGGTTTCGTAATTTAGGAACTAATACACAGAAAGAAAAAATTGGTTAATCCGTACTTAAATCAAGCCGTAGCGGTGTCAAAAGTACGGTAAGTACGGTTTTTCTTAAACCAAGTACAAAATACTTGAATCAAGTATGGATTTTTAAGCCCTGAATTCTTAATCTTAGCGCTCATTAAGCCTGATTAGGCTTGATTTTAAGCCGAAATCCTCTTATTTCAAGTCTAAAGCGATTGATTTTATGGGATTAATTTCAGTGCGAAACGGGCTTCAATGAAGAAAATTTTGATTAAATTAAGCCTGCCCAATACTTGATTTAGCCCAATAATACATGACTTATGCCTGATAATACTTGATTGAAGACTGATCAGTTCTTGATGTAAGCCTAACCAATACTTGATTTAAGCCTGATCATACTAGATTTATTGTGCTTTCTTTCATATTATACCTATATACCATGTATATTTAAACCACCTTTTTTGTCTTGAACAAGCCACGAATTGAATATGGTTGCGCACGAATGTTTATACATATACAACCTGTCGATTTATATGCGTGTGTGTTTGATGTTACTTCAGCCAAAATCAACCACTTAAATGAGAGTGGTTGAGAGGGTTATTTTATTGTGCTCTATAAAGGTTCTGTCTCTCAGAGTAAGCTTTTTCTTCTTACTTTAAGCCATATTAGGCTTAACTTTCCTTTTTATACCCTACACCACACCGTGGTACAGGGTATTATAAGTTTGTTTCACGGCAGATTTTTGTAACACCTGAAAATAACACAGCTAGACCCACCTTAAAGTATACCGATCGACTCAGAATCACTAGCTGAGTCGATTTAACGATGTCTGTCCGTCCGTCTGTCCATGTAAAGTTGTTCGTCGACTACAGGTCGTAATTTCACTCCGATCGTTCTGAAATTTTGCAGTTTAGAGTATTTCGCGGCTGTTAAGATCGCTATTGAATTTGGTTGAAATCGGTTCAGATTTAGATATAGCTCCCATATATATCTTTCGTCCGATTTGGCCCTTTAGTCCTATAGAAGCTGTATTTTACATCCCATCGTTTTGAAAATTAGAATGGTAGAGTTTCTTGATCCATGAACCAACATTGCCGAATTTGAAGAAAATCGGTTAAGATTTAGCTATAGCTCCCATATATATGTTTCGTCCGATTTTGCTCTTTAGTCCTGAAGAAGCTGTATTTTACATCCAATCATTTTAAAATTTAGAATGGTAGAGTTTCTTGATCCATGAACCAACACTACAGAATTTGAAGAAAATCGGTTAAGATTTAGCTATAGCTCCCATATACATGTTTCGTCCGATTTGGCCCTTTAGTCCTGTAGAAGCTGTATTTTACATCCAATCATTTTGAAATTTAGAATGGTAGAGTTTCTTGATCCATGAACCAATACTGCCGAATTTGCAGAAAATCGGTTAAGATTTAGCTATAGCTCCCATATATATGTTTCGTCCGATTTGGCCCTTTAGTTCTATAGAAGCTATATTTTACATCCAATCGTTTTGAAATTTACAATGGTAGAGTTTCTTGATTCATGAACCAACATTGCCGAATTTGAAGAAAATCGGTAAAGATTTAGCTATAGCTCCCATATATATATTTCATCTGATTTGGCTCTTTAGATCCAATCGTTTTTATACCCTACACCACACTGTGGTACAGGGTATTATTTAAGTATAAAATGTCCCAAAAGTAAATTTATGTAAACAATTTATACATGAATTACAAAATTTATATATCAGAGTTATTCAATATTACGAGAGTGGTGTAGGGTATTATATAGTCGGCACCGCCCGACTTTAGCCTTTCCTTACTGGTTAAGAAATGTTTACTTGATTTCAACCATTATATACTTATTAGGGATGTAACGAAAGTGACTTAGTGAAAACGAATATTGAAATATATTTCTAGCGAATGCGAAAGCGTATAGTGAAATATGCATTTTTGCGAAAGCGAAGGCGAATAATACGCTTTCGTATATGCGAATATTCGTTACATCCCTGATGCTTATTGTAAGCCATACAGCGCTGGATCTTTCAATTTAAGCCGATTAATCTTGTTTTAATAAAAACTTAGTACGAACGTACTTAAATTTTTAAGAACGATTTCAGCTTAAATTGCGTTTTTTATACCCTACACCACACTGTGGTACAGGGTATTATAAGTTTGTTTCACGGCAGATGTAAGTAACACCTGAAAATAACACAGCTAGACCCACCTTAAAGTATACCGATCGACTCAGAATCACTAGCTGAGTCGATTTAACGATGTCCGTCCGTCTGTCCATGTAAAGTTGTTCGTCGACTACAGGTCGCAATTTCACTCCGATCGTTCTAAAATTTGGTTGAAATCGGTTCAGATTTAGATATAGCTCCCATATACATATATCTTTCGTCCGATTTGGCCCTTTAGTCCTATAGAAGCTGTATTTTACATCCAATCGTATTGAAATTTAGAATGGTAGAGTTTCCTGATCCATGAACCAACATTGCCGAATTTGAAGAAAATCGGTTAAGATTTAGCTATAGCTCTCATATATATGTTTCGTCCGATTTGGCCCTTTAGTCCTGTAGAAGCTGTATTTTACATCCAATCGTTTTGAAATTTGGAATGGTAGAGTTTCTTGATCCATGAACCAACATTGCCGAATTTGAAGAAAATCGGTTAAGATTTAGCTATAGCTCCCATATATATGTTTCGTCCGATTTTGCTCTTTAGTCCTGTAGAAGCTGTATTTTACACCCAATCATTTTGAAATTTAGAATGGTAGAGTTTCTTGATCCATTAACCTACACTACCGAATTTGAAGAAAATCGGTTAAGATTTAGCTATAGCTCCCATATATATGTTTCGTCCGATTTGGCCATTTAGTCCTATAAAAGCTGTATTTTACATCCAATCGTTTTGAAATTTAGAATGGTAGAGTATCTTGATCCATGAACCAACTTTGCCGAATTTGAAGAAAATCGGTTAAGATTTAGCTATAGCTCCAATATATATGTTTCGTCCGATTTTGTTCTTTAGTCCTGAAGAAGCTGTATTTTACATCCAAACATTTTGAAATTTAGAATGGTAGAGTTTATTGATCCATGAACCAACACTACCGAATTAGAAGAAAATCGGTTAAGATTTAGCTATAGCTCCCATATACATGTTTCGTCCGATTTGGCCCTTTAGTCCTGTAGAAGCTGTATTTTACATCCAATCATTTTGAAATTTAGAATGGTAGAGTTTCTTGATCCATGAACCAATACTGCCGAATTTGCAGAAAATCGGTTAAGATTTAGCTATAGCTCCCATATATATGTTTCGTCCGATTTGGCCCTTTAGTTCTATAGAAGCTATATTTTACATTCAATCGTTTTGAAATTTAGAATGGTAGAGTTTCTTGATTCATGAACCAACATTGCCGAATGTGAAGAAAATCGGTAAAGATTTAGCTATAGCTCCCATATATATGTTTCATCCGATTTGGCTCTTTAGATCCAATCGTTTTTATACCCTACACCACACTGTGGTACAGGGTATTATTTAAGTATAAAATGTCCCAAAAGTAAATTTATGTAAACAATTTATACATGAATTACAAAATTTATATATCAGAGTTATTCAATATTACGAGAGTGGTGTAGGGTATTATATAGTCGGCACCGCCCGACTTTAGCCTTTCCTTACTGGTTTTTTACTTGAATTTAGTACGACATTTTTCTTTATGTGTACTCCTTATTTCTGTGTACCACATACGAGTATATTCTACGTTCCTGCCTATGCAGTATTTGACGCTATTGAAACTGTACTTAATGTCCGATCTTTATATTATTTGGCAGAAATTGGGGTTTTGATCCACGTTGGTGAAAATCTGTTTAGATTATGTATAGCCTCATCTATTTGTTCCTTTCGATTTTTGATTTATGAAAGAGTACTGTTTTAGATCTAGTTTATTATGATCAACATCATCAACTCCTCCTTGGAATAAGCCTTGATGAGGAGGTGAAGCTAATAATTTGTTAACTGAAACGAAACCAATTATTCCAAATTATTATCACAATGCCCATTTCCGCAGGGTCTTTCCTTATTGGTTTTAATTGGGCTTGTATCTCAGCGCTTCAAACCGTAGCCTGAAATATTTTTTTGTGAAGAAAAGATGTAGTATGAAACATTGTTATACCCTACACCACACTGTGGTACAGGGTATTATGACTTTGTGCACTTGTTTGTAACACCCAAAAGGAGAAGAGATAGATCCATTGTTTATTATACCGATCGACTTGTAATCACTTTCTGAGTCGATTTAGCTATGTCCGTCTGTCTGTAGATGTATTCTTGTAATCAAAGTACAGGTCGCAATTATATCTTTTTATGGCCCAAGGACGATCCCTATTTAATTTGGTTAAAATCGGTTCAGATTTGGATATAGCCCCCATATATGTGTGAGCCCCGATTTGACATGTAAGCGCTGTAAAAACTTTATTTTATAACCGATCAGTGTGAAATTCGGCAGAAAGAGGTTTCTTATTACATGAAGGAATACTGCCAAATTCGGAGAAAATTGGTTCAGATTTGGATGTAGCCCCCATATATATGTAACACCCGATTTGAAATGTAAACGCTGTAGAAACTGTATTTTATATCCGATCAGAGGGAAAATCGGCAAAAAGAGTTTTCTTATTACATGAAGGAATACTGCCAAATTCGGAGAAAATCGGTTCAGATTTAGATATAGCCCCATATATATGTTACCCCCAATTTGACATGTAAGTGCTGTAAAAACTGCATTTTATATCCGATCGGTATGAAGTTTGGCTAAAAGAGGTTTCCTATTATATGAATAAAGACTTTTAAATTTGGAAGAAATTGGTTCAGATTTAGTTATTTATTTATTTATTTATATGAATTACAATACAAAGTAAATTTATATTCTAATGTTAAGGTCCAGGGAAAGGCCGGGTTACAAAGGCTTAATGTTTGCAGCGACAGACCAGAGCCTCTGGTGGGAATCGAACCCACGACCCCCAAACTCATAGGCGAGTACGCTACCAACTCGCCTACTGGGGCGCTCTAAGATTTAGATATATCCCCCATATATATGTTACCCCCGATTTGACATGTAAGCGCTGTAAAAATGTTATTTTATATCCGATCAGTGCAAAATTCGGCAGAAAGAGGTTTCTTATTACTCGAAGGAATACTGCCAAATTCGGAGAAAATCGGTTCAGATTTAGATATAGCCCCCATATATATGTTACCACCGATTTGACATGAAAGCGCCGTAGAGACTATATTTTATACCCGATCAGTACGAAATTCTACAGAAAGAGGTATTTTTACATGAATGAGTATTCAGGGAAAATCGGTTCAGATTGATATATAACCTCCATATATATGTTCCTCCTGATTTGGTATCAACGCGCTATAGAAGTTGTACTTTACTTCTGATCATTATTATTTTCCGGAAAGATGTTTCTCAATTTTGGAACGAATATTGCTTAATTTAGCGATTATCGGCTCAGAATTAGATAATATGTTCCTGCCTACTTACCAATTATTCCAAATTATTATCGCAGTGACCTTTATCGCATTGTTAGGGACGTGTAGGGTATTATATAGTCGGCCCCGCCCGACTTTCTGCCTTTCCTTACTTGTTTTCAAACAGAAATAAAGTCGCATACAAACAATTTCTTATATAAAAAATTGTTGCAAACAACAATAATGCCACTATACTCGTAGTGCACTAAAATGTATCCTCGATGAGAACAACTTACATCGCATAGGTTTGAGCAGCTAAATTGAATGACATTAACAGTTTTTCCTGTGACAACACGTTTTCAAGACATTTAGTCACAATATCTTGTTTTCATTTCGATCTTTACTTAGGATAACAAATCATCATCATTATTACAAATTCTAATTGAACCAAAGTATTATCCAAATTTCAGCATATTCCGATACTAGTTCAATTTATAAAGAAACATGTCCATTTAAATTTCATTATTTTTATTCGATTGGTATTTATTTACATGTTGTTCTTCTAACAAAATCTACATTAATTTTTCTTCGTGTACCAAAAATTAGCATTTAAGGCTCATTTTATTTCATTATGGGTGTAAATTGAAGTCCATAAATCACTCTTTGGGTGACCAGGTGTTATTAGTTTGGCAAACACCATAAAAAGTATATGTCCATGTTAGCAAATACGCACTGAGTGGAGGCAAAGGAAAAGGATTTCTACTCCTTAATCACAAGGCACAGCGATCCCACAACGAAAAAATGAGAAGAGGAGCTGAAGGAAATTTTAATTTATGCTATACCATAAATCAAATTGAAGAATTATGATATCATTGGAGTTCAGCAACAGAGATTTAATGGTAAAGTGTTTGTATCTGAAGAACTAATACAAGCCGACTTGGAGTGTTAAATACGCAGATGAAAGAGAGACATGAGTAATGATGAATAAATGAACAAAAGTGAGAATTTAATGAAAGTAGTTCTTCGTACAAAATGTGGTAATAAATACTTGATTTACATTTTGGGGTCTAATGATACTTGGCCATTATGATTTGAAACGGTGTGCTCGTGCGTGTATTTGCAAAGGATACTTCTTAATCTGCTGACAAACTGGGATACAGATCGATGGAGATTGAAATAAAACATTTCGCAAATACTCCTCGGTCTCTGTTTTGATATAGCCAACAGAAATATCAGGCAGTCATATTTGCTTATATGAGCATTCTTTTGAAATGCATATGGGTAGTTCCAAAGCAAATTAATCAAAAACTCATACATTTTAAAAATCGCCCATTTTAATTATACCCTCACTTTAGTGTGACGAGGGTATATATCATTTGCTACGGAAAAAAGTGTAACACATCGAAGGAGTGACATAAGACCCCAAGTATGTTCGGCGGAAATCCGTTTTGGGTCATTTTAAGTCGAATGAGCAATGTCCGTCCGTCTGTCTGTCTGTCTGTCTGTCTGTCTGTCTGTCTGTCTGTCTGTCTGTCTGCTGGCTGGTGCGCACGATAACTCTCGAAAGGAGTAACCGATTGACTTCAAATTTCGTATGTGGTAATATTTTTTTCTATCTCTGGCTAAGTTCGAAGATGGGCCATATTGGTCCACTCCTTCTGGTACCTACCCCACAAAGGGTTAAAATGTTGTGAAATATTGATTCTTTAATAACTGCTATTATACATATTCGAATCTTCTGAAATTCCACACATAGTATTAGTTTGTTTTTCGCTATCAACTCGAGGAAAATGGGCGAAATTGCCACGCCCCTTTTGGTACCTCACACACAAATGCACCATTTTGCACTAAAAGTTAAAAGCTTATAACATTAATACCATTGTTTAGAAATACTTGAAATTTTGTACAGTGTAATGCTTTTATAGTGCCTACAGTCCAGTGAAAAATGGGCGTTATTGCCGCGCCCCTTTTGGTACCTCCCACACAAATGCACCATTTTGCACCAAAATTTAACAGCTTATTATATTAATACCAGTGTATAAAAATACTTGAAATTTTGTACAGCGTAATGTTTTTATAGTGCCTACAGTCCATTGAAAAATGAGCGTTATCACCACGCCCCTTTTTGTACCTCCCACACAAAATGGCCAAATTATACCACAATTTAATATCTCAACGTTAATATACCAGTCCATATAAACGGTTACAATTCGGCACAGTGCAATGTATTTAAAGTATCTACTGTTCAGCGAAATATAGGTGTATTTCTTAAACCCAAAAAATTTACAGAATAATTTGTGTAATATTCAATATTACATTACTCACAAAGTGAGGGTATACCTTAGTCGGTTTACCCGACTGAAACTTTCTTACTTGTTTTAATAAAATTTTGCACAATAATTATACAGATGTGTATGAATTTTATGGCGTTTTAACTTTTCCAAACTTCATTGCAGTTTTTGTGGTACAGAGCTCCAAAGTTGCCTATTTTTCTCAAAATTACCATATGTTAAATTATCCATATCTTCTTAACCGCTTCACGTGTATTTTTAAGATATTAATATCAATGAAAAGTTCTGCTACTTCTCTTCAATGTTGCGGATGTGAAAATATGGAATATATCCTTACTCCTTGAAAATCCTGAAAAAATATTAATTCATGTCCTTGATTTTTTGTTGTACTAAATATTATGAACTGACTAAATATCATGAACTTACTGAATATTATGAACTGACTATGAAAAACTCCAAATGGAACCTTAATGGACCTTAAAAATATAGCAATTTTATTGAGTCAATATTATCATTTTTATAACCTCACTCTAGTGTGGCGAGGGAATATATCATTTGCTACGCGCCAAAAGTGTAACACATCGAAGGAGTGACCTAAGACACCAAGTTTATTCGGGGAAATCCGTTTTGGGTCATTTGGAGTCTTTTGAGCAATGTCCGTCCGTCCGTCCGTCCGTCTGTCTGTCTGCCTGTGAGTCTGTTCATGTGTCCGTCCGTGTGTCTGTCTGCTGGCTGGTGCGCACGATAACTCTCAGAAGAAGTAACCAATTGACTTCAAATTTGGTATGTGGTAATAACGGGTGATCCAAGTAGAGATACTCTTTTCAATAGCCTTTTTTTGACAGATCACGTTTGAGTCGTGTCATGCTGTCACGTTATTTTTGTTAAATATTGTTTAGCATTTCATCATGGAAAGACTTACGCCTGAACAACGTTTACAAATCGTTCAACTTTATTACGAAAATTCACGTTCTGTGAGGAATGTGTTTCATGCACTTCGCTCAACTTATGGTCAACATAATCGGCCTATTGAGCGTACTATTCGCAACACCATCACCCATCTTGAGACCCAGCATTCATTATTGGACAATATTCCAGTGAATAGACCACGTCCAGCATGCAGTGAAGAAAATGTAGCGGCCGTAGCTGAGAGTGTACACAAAGACCGTGGAGAGTCGATTCGGCGCCGTTCGCAGCAAGTCGGACTGACGTATAGAAGGACTTGGCGCATTTTACGTCGAGATCTTGAATTGAAAGCAGAGCTTGTGCAAGAACTGAAGCCGCCGAACCTTCCCAAGCGACATCGCTTCGCTCTATGGGCTCTTGAAAAGTTCCAAGAAGATCCGACGATTTCGAGCCAAATTTTGTTTAGCGATGAGGCCCATTTCTGGCTCAATGGCAAGCAAAATTGCCGCAATTGGGACGAAGAGTAACCTGAAGAGATTCAAGATATGCCACTTCATCCACAAAAAACAACGGTTTGGGGTGGTTTGTGGGCCGGTGGAATCATCGGTCCACATTTCTTCAAAAATGATGCCGGTGAGAACGTAACCGTCAATGGCGACCGTTATCGTGCCATGATAACCGACTATTTGATGCCTGAAGTTTATCTCGTGATCTTAGCGACATTTGGTTTCAACAAGACGGCGACACTTCTCGCACATCGCATCAATCAATGGATTTATTGAGAGAACACTTCGGTGAGCAGATAATTTCACGTTTTGGGCCGGTCGATTGGCCACCAAAATCGTGTGATATTACACCGTTAGACTTTTTCCTGTGGGGATATGTAAAGTCTAAAGTTTATGCGGACAAACCTGCTTCGATTCAGGCCTTGGAGCAAAACATCACGCGTGTCAATTGCCAGTTACCAGTCGAAATGCTCGAACGAGTCATCGAAAATTGGACTCAACGGATGGACCATCTGAGACGTAGCCGCGGCAAACATTTGATAGACATAATCTTCAAAAAATAAATGCCAAAGAATGTTCTTTCAAATGATAATGAACACTCCCCATTCAATTTAAAATGTCTGTGTTTTTTCTTTAAAAAGTAGGGAACCTCGAAATGGATCACGCCATAGTATTGCCTATCTCAGCCTGTGTTCGAAGATAGGACATATCGGTCCTTCTAGTACCTCCCCCACAAAAGGTTAAATTTTTTTTAAATATTGATTATATACTTTTTATTCGATTATATACTTTTATTCGAATATTATATACTTTTTATTCGAATTTTCTGAAATTCCACACATAGTGTTAGTGCATAAAAATTCTTGAAATGTTAATGCTTTAATAGAACATAAAGTCCAGTGAAAAATGGGGGTTATTGCCAATTCCCTTCTGCTAACTACCACACAAATGTACGTTTTATACAAAAAGTTAGCAGATTATAGCGTGAGTACCAATGCACAAAAATACAACACAATATTGCACAAAAATAGAATTTAATGGTGATTTCTTTTCTAAAAAATAATGTCACCGGATCATGTTGCGACAGTTTAAAATTCCTCCTGCACCATCGGCTAATTTCGCATTTTGTGCAAAAAAATTTCACATCGTGCGTTGATTAAAACCTACATTATTGCTCAGCCATTTGCTAGTGGATTACGTAGAATGTAGAAAAAAATGTACTTTTTTTTGCACAAACGAAATCACCATAAGATTCGTTGGGCGGACTAGTGTAACTTCTAAATGGCTTGACCGATTTATGTTACTTTTTACACATTATATTTATGTTATCAATGTGAGTATGCCTAAATGTATCGAGATCCGATAGGTGGCGCTATACTCAAGTTATTAACAAATCCTTAATTTATTGACCATAATGAGTGATATTCGCGGAATAGGTTGACCTAGTACTCAGAAAGCGAATCACCAAATTTGGATTCAATTGTTTGTTGGCGCAATCATCAAAATATGGAATATTTTTCAATTGTAATACAAAACCAGTAAGGAAAGGCTAAAGTCGGGCGGTGCCGACTATATAATACCCTACACCACTCTCGTAATATTGAATAACTCCGATATATAAATTTTGTAATTCATGTATAAATTGTTTACATAAATTTACTTTTGGGACATTTTATACTTAAATAATACCCTGTACCACAGTGTGGTGTAGGGTATAAAAACGATTGGATCTAAAGAGCCAAATCGGATGAAACATATATATGGGAGCTATAGCTAAAACTTTACCGATTTTCTTCAAATTCGGCAATGTTGGTTCATGAATCAAGAAACTCTACCATTCTAAATTTCAAAACGATTGGATGTAAAATATAGCTTCTATAGAACTAAAGGGCCAAATCAGACGAAACATATATATGGGAGCTATAGCTAAATCTTAACCGATTTTCTGCAAATTCGGCAGTGTTGGTTCATGGATCAAGAAACTCTACCATTCTTAATTTTCAAAATGATTGGATGTAAAATACAGCTTCTACAGGACAAAAGGGCCAAATCGGACGAAACATGTATATGGGAGCTATAGCTAAATCTTAACCGATTTTCTTCAAATTCGGTAGTGTTGGTTCATGGATCAAGAAACTCTACCATTCTAAATTTCAAAATGATTGGATGTAAAATACAGCTTCTTCAGGACTAAAGAGCAAAATCGGACGAAACATATATATTGGAGCTATAGCTAAATCTTAACCGATTTTCTTCAAATTCGGCAAGGTTGGTTCATGGATCAAGAAACTCTACCATTTTAAATTTCAAAACGATTGGATGTAAAATACAGCTTTTATAGGACTAAATGGCCAAATCGGACGAAACATATATATGGGAGCTATAGCTAAATCTTAACCGATTTTCTTCAAATTCGGTAGTGTTGGTTAATGGATTAAGAAACTCTACCATTCTAAATTTCAAAACGATCGGATGTAAAATACAGCTTCTATAGGACTAAAGGGCCAAATCGGACGAAACATATATATGAGAGCTATATCTAAATCTGAACCGATTTCAACCAAATTCAATAGCGATCTTAACAGCCGCGAAATACTTTAAACTGCAAAATTTCAGAACGATCGGAGTGAAATTGCGACCTGTAGTCGACGAACAACTTTACATGGACAGACGGACGGACGGACGGACATCGTTAAATCGACTCAGCTAGTGATTCTGAGTCGATCGGTATACTTTAAGGTGGGTCTAGCTGTGTTATTTTCAGGTGTTACAAACATCTGCCGTGAAACAAACTTATAATACCCTGTACCACAGTGTGGTGTAGGGTATAAACAGCCCACATTTAGATAAAGCTCCTCCTAACCGGTCCAGGAGTTAATATTCTTTTTCTTCACACTATGTTAACCTATACCGCGAATTTTAGTGATTTTGTTTCATAAATGAAGATCCAGATACAGTTAAGCATACTCACATTGATAAAATAAATATAATATGGGCAAATAAGTTCAGGGTCAAAATATTTAATATCGACCTATGTAACGGGTTTTCCAATAGGGATGATATGATTTTGAAGTGACGTTTCGGCCATTTGTAATATGTCATTATCTGTTTTGTTTTTGTTTTTCGTTGTATTCAGCAGTGTTTTTTACAAATTATGCAGTTTTATTATCAAAATAATCGTTCTCCAATTGCAACTTTTCGTGCGCTAATTCAATTTTTTTAAATCCAAAAAAAAAACACTTTCCAGTCGACCTACGACCTTGACACCCATGAGCAATTTTTTAGCTCTCTTTAAGAGCCATTTGACCGATTGTTGGGACGTGCCATACATCAAATAAAACAATTGAACTGTTGCGAGAAAAATTGGAGATTCGATTATTTCAAGAAATTGTGATATTAAATGGCCTCCAAGAAGACGATTTAACACCATTATACTATTACTTGTGGGGTTATTTAAAGTCATTGGTCTTTCGAAATAAACAAGACTCTCTTCAAAGTGTACAAGTCAATATTTAACGTGTCATTCATGACATACGACTTGATTTAGTGGAAAAAGTGCTCGAAAATTGAGTTCATCGAATTCGTTCCTGCAGAAGAAGTAGTGGAGGCCATTTGAATGACGTTTTATTTAAAACTTAATTGTATCGATTGTATTTTACATTAAATAAAAAACTTTTGAATTTTCTTAACAACAAAATGTGTGTTTTTTAAAGAAATCATATCGCTCTTATTGGAAAGCCCTGTAGTTTATTTTTGGCTAAAATGTTTATTACCAGTAATAAGATCTCGATGTTATTTTTTTTTAGAATTTTTTTTTAAACATTTTATGGGCATTTTAGTTTTTGAAAAAATAACAATTTTTTTTTTGTTTTTTTTTACGAAATTTGTAATTTCTCTTTAACGGCTGAACCGATTTTTGCAAAGTATACATTGTTTTAAAGAGGACACGATGTGCAATTTTTGGTAAAAACTCTTTTTATGAAAATTTTGTAAAAAAATGTTTACAAAAGTTTTTTTTGAAAAAATCTTTGTAGAAAAAATTGCCCCCTCCTCGATTTTCTTTAAATTTTCACAGAATATTCGTCGCACTCTCACAAATTCAAAATAGGAAATAAAATTTCCTATATGACAAAAAAAATTGGTTCGATATACCCAATATTACAAATAGTTATGACCACTTCAAGTTACATATATTTATACTTTTTCCCTAAAAAAATTGACAAAAATCGGATTTTTTTTCAATAACATTTCAAGTGGTCATAACTGTTGTACTATTGGGTATATCAAACCATTTTCCTATTCGTCAAATAGGAAATTTTTTCCCCATCCAGACATTTTACAAAATACTAGCACACGGTAAGGGAAAAAATGAAAAATTCAATTTTCAATTACGGTTATCTCAGTAACCATACGAGATGATTCTTAGGTTTAAAAAGTTGTTTTGTAGACCTCAGTCAGTAGAACACACAGAAAAAGAAATTGTATAAACCGGAAGAGAAACACGAGTTACACGCGCTTGAACATTTTCTTCACCCGATGTGGCCAACTTTGAGGCCCTCTAGCTCCGCCCCTGTCTGACATAGGGTGCCCAAATATATAACTTAACTTCTCTAATACCTATTCATATACCATACAAAGTATGGTCGCTATCGGTTGTTTGGTTAAGAAACGGTCGAATTATTTCCCCAATGTTCAGTTTTTTGCAAAAACAGTCGCAAATTGTCAGACTAGTCTTAGTATTTCGTCCATAACTTTTACAAATATTGAGTATTGTTTACTGTTCTGGATTTGTGAGAGTGCGACGAATATTCTGTGAAAATTGAAGAAAATCGAGGGGAGCAATTTTTTCTACAAAGCTTTCTTCAAAAAAAAACTTTCGTAAAAAATGTTTTTAAAAAATTTACAAAAAATGGCTCATTGTGTCCTCTTTAAAACTTTACAAAAATCGGTTCAGCCGTTCGAGAGCAATTATTATAATTTTTTCATAAATTAAAAAATTTAAAAAAAAAATTGCGAGATCTTATTTTACCTAGTTGCAGCTACATAGGTCGATATTAAATATTCTGACCCATATATCATTTGCTACGGGCCAAAAGTGTAACACATCGAAGAAGTGACCTAAACACCAAGTATGTTCGGCGGAAATCTGATTTGGATCACTATGGGTCATTTGAGCAATGTCCGTCCGTCCGTCTGTCTGTCTGCCTGTGAGTCTGTCCGCTGGCTGGTGCGCACGATAACTCTCGACAGGATTAACCGATTGACTTCAAATTTTGTATGCGATAATATTTTGCTCTATCTCCGGCTAAGTTCGAAGATGGGCTATATTGGTCCACTCCATATAGTACCTCCCCCACAAAGGTTTAACATTTAGTGAAATATTGATTCATTAATAACTTCTATACTGCTTATTCGAATCTGCTGAAATTTCACACATAGTATTAGTTTATTAGTCGCTATTGCCTCGAGAAGGGGCGAAGTTTCCACGCCCCTTTTGGTACCTCCCACACAAATGGACCATTTTGCACCAAAAGTTAACAGCTGATAACATTAATACCAGTGCATAGAAATACTTTAAATTTCGTAAAGTCCAATGCTTTTATAGTACCTACAGACCAGTGAAAGATGTGCGTCATAGGCACGCCCTTTTTTGTACCTCCAACACAAATCGAGCATTTTGTACCAAAACTTAACACCCTGTTTCTGTAACTTAAATATTTGCTTTCGTTCGCCTGCCAGACGACAAACAGCTGACTTGTGTTTCACTAACTACCATCACAACGAGAAGTCGTACGAAAACGTAATCATTTCAGTGCAAATTTTGGATTCTCTATTTCTCTTTGCTGTCATCTCGGCGAACACAAATATCAGATGGAGTCACATTATTTTATTTGTCGACTGATAGGAACAATGACAAAATAAACATTATTAAAAGCAAAAAATAAGTAGATGTTAATATAATTATGGTAAAAACAATTAAATAATAATAAAATTGTTGACATATGCGTACATATTTAAGCATAAAGAAGTCAATATTGGCTGCTCGCTAAGATGGAAACAAATTATCAGTGCACAATGAGAGAGACGTGAGAGAGAGAAAGAAATGAGAGTCTTGGTGCAGCTCAGCTGACGACCTAGGGTTGCTTTTTTGGCCACCACTAGTGCAAATAGTACAGAGATGTATTTGCTAAGGTCGACCATACAAAAATGTGTGCTTTATTAAGTTATTGATCTGGCAATTACATTATTATCCAATTGGTAAATTACTAATGTGACGTAAGGCCAGGCGAACGAACGATAGAACGTTAGAGAAACCAAATTCCTGGCGAAAGTGAGTGACTGGTTTTCGTTCGCAGAGACTTTCGTTAGAAATACAGAAACAGGCCGTAACAGTTTATAACTTTAATACGAGTGCATAAAAATTCTTGAAATTTATGTATGTGTAATATTTTGATGGTACCTAGTGTAATGTTTGAAAGCGTCAGCTCTGACAGGTTATCTGTCGATTTTAAAAAAGTTTGTCAACACTATCAGAACAATTCCCCCAACATTATAAATTTCAATTTAGACGATATGTGGTTTAGTGGATATGTTCATTAGTGAGATTTGCATTCTTGTACTTTTCCTCCCATTGCAACGGACAAAAACTGTAACATATCGAAGGAGTGCCTTAGACCACAAGTATGTTCAGCGGAAATCCGTTTTGAGCCATTTTATGTAATTTGAGCAATGTCCGTCCGTCTGTCTGCCTGTCTGGCTGGAGCGCAAGATAACTCTCGAAAGGAGTAACGGATTGACCTAAAATTTGGTTCGAAGATGGGCTATATTGGTCCACTCCTTCTAGTACCTCTCTCACAAAGGGTTAAAATTGAGTAAAATATTGATTCTCTAATAACTTTTTATCCGAATCCTCCGTAATTCCACACATAATCATAGTTTATTTGTCGCTATCAACTTGATAAAATGGGTGAAGTGGCCCCGTCCCTTTTGGTACCTCCCACACAAAAGGACCATTTTGTACAAACAGTTAACAGATTATAACATTTATACCAGTGTATAAGAATACTTGAAATTTTGCACAGGGTAATGCTTTTATAGCGCCTACAGTCCAGTGTATAATAGGCGTTATTGTCACGCCCCTTTTGGTACCTCCCACCCAAAGGTACCATTTTGTACAAAAAGTAAAAAGGGTATAGCGTGAGAACCAATGCACGAAAATACTACAAAATTTAGCTGTTCAAGTACCTATCGGTTATGGTTAAATTATACCAAAATTTAATAGCTCACAACTTTATTATACCAGTCCACATAAACGCTTATCATTCGGCACAGTGCATTTTATTTAAAGTATATATTATTTAGCGAAAAATAATTGTAATTGATAAACCCCGTCTGGTACTTCCCACACAAATTGACACATTAATTCGTGTAATATTTCATATTACATTACTCACAAAGTGAGGGTATACCATACCGACTGAAACTTTCTTACTTGTTAAAACCATAATTGGAAGGTATAAAAGTTCTTGAATCGAGTTAGTATTTCATATATGTATCAGTATTGGAATCTACAACAAAAATACAGAAAAACTACAATGAATTTCGAAAAATTAAAAACGCAATAAAATTCACGCACATTTGTATAATCATTTGCCATCAATTTCATTTGCTTTGGAATTACCCTCCTTCCGACGCGGTACCAACGTGCGATAGACGCTTCAGTTTACATCCCATAATTTTAAAATTTGGCAGAAAGGAATTTCTTGACACAGAAACGAATATTAACATGTTTGAGGAATATGGGTTCAAGTTTATGTATAACCTACATATGTATACGTATCGTCACCTGAAATCCAAAATAACGTAACCCAAATGTTCATGCTTTTTCAGGAGAAGCAAAAAACAGAGTAAATTAACTTTAAGTTTTTGGCTAGATTTATGGATTTTCTGAATAAAACAATTGTAAGAATCTTTCCACTATTTTATTGTCCGTTTTTGCTGTTGCATAATTTTGAATTCCATTCATAAAATGGTCATTTGTAGGAATGTAAAGTGTAGTATAATATACTACAATCAATCATAAAATTCATTTTGATTTTTTGTTATGTTACGGAATATATCGTCATCTGAAATGCAAAATTTCAGTGGAAGATATATTTCTTCCGATTTGGTATAAATGCTTTAATATCCGCTTGTTATGAAATTCGGCAGATAAGATCGAAAAAAGGAATACGGTCAAATTTTAAGAAAATTGTCAACATTTACATATCGGCCCCATACTCGTATGCAAAACATATCTCTCAATGCTGTGAGTTCTGAAAGCAGTGAAAAGAGAATGAATATGATATTTTCTACATGTAAAGTTCGAAGGGATTTCGAAATAAAGTGAAGTTGAAAATACACACGTTTTTTTCGTAAATTGCATTTTAGAAATATGCAATATGTGGGGAAGGAAACCACACAAAAGCTTCACAAGACTGACAAACCTGTAACAAATCACATGCAACTATAAGCCGTAATTCTTTCAAAGACGTTCGATGTTCTGTTTTAAAGATGATGAATGACTTTAATTGTCGTGCAAGATGTACTTATTTTAATAGTCTTTGTCTTCGGAGCCAAATCAAAGAGAAAATCTTAAAAGTTAAGAAAATTTCAATGACTTTCAGTACACTTTTTTTAGTGTGTACTTGAAAGTCCAATTCACGATATTTCAAATGAGTTTTCTTTTGTAAAATTTCACCTACGCGTTTGCGTAATACATAACTTCCAAAATATAAATTTTCAGATATTTTCCTAAATTTATCAGGTTTCAGATGCTTACAAAATCTGAAAATTATTTAGTTTTTTTATCGCCAACTACGAGATGATTAATTTTGGTAGCAAAACGTATATACAAATTTTCAAAACAATCGGGGATTTTACCCAGATTTTTTTTAGAATAATCGTTCGGTTTGACATGGAATGAACGATAATGTAGATTTAATAGAATTAGGAAAAATAAAATATGCATAATCCTAAAACATGGAAAAATTCCGCTGTCTAATGATCAGGTGAGCATTGGATTCGTACTTTCGAATTCCACCAGAAGCTGCAATAAATCTTGAAGTGAGTGAGCGATATGTTAAAAAACTGACATCTATTGCTAAACAAAACTATACGTGGAGAATAAATATACATAACTTTGGAATGTTGCAAAAAAAAAGAAATGAAAGCCAAAAAAAATGCAATTTACAAAGTAAATTACTTGACCACTTTGAAGTCGATATTAAAACATTTTCAGAGCCAAAAAACGAGACGAATGAACACTTCACAAACACATGCACAAACGCCAAAAAGGTATTAAAGGAGATGTCGTTGGCGTTGCACGTCCTTATGTACTCATTCTGCTCTTGACATTAACAAACACCAACGAAACCTGATGTTAAGTTGTTGATGTTAAAAGGCCAACCAACAAGGGGAAAACTGCGTTTTTTTCGTGCTGCATTTTTTTTTTTGGTTTCACATTCTTCCTCGTCTTCACAGACTTTTGCCTGCTTACAAAAGAAAGCTTTGGAAAATAAGCGGCAACGTTGTAAAAACAAAATCTCTCTCTTCCACTTTATCACTCGACGGACCGCCCGAGGATACTAAATATGTGTGCTGTTGATTCGCTTGCTCTCTAGTCCCCCCATGGAATATTTGACCATTTTGCTCTTTCACACGATTTGTTTATGTTGGCAAATGGAGAAAGTGAGTGTTTGTTGGGGATTTATTATTGTATTTCTTAACAAAAGTGTAGTGAAAGAATGGCTTTAAGGCTTTGCAAGTGCAATGACAACACATCAATTTAAACCAGTAAGGAAAGGCAGAAAGTCGGGCGGGGCCGACTATATAATACCCTACACCTCCCTAACAATGCGATAAGGGTCATTGCCATAATAATTTGGAATAATTGGTAAATGGGTAGACACATATTATCTAATTATGAAACGATAATCGCTAAATTAAGCAATATTCGTTCCTAAATTGAGAAACATCTTTCTGTAAAATTTTAATGATCGGAAGTTAAATACAACTTCTATAGCGGTTTGATACCAAATCAGGAGGAATATACATATATGGAGCTTTAATATAAATCTGAACCGATCTTCCCTAAATACTCATTTATGTAAAAAGACCTCCTTCTATCGAATTTCGTACTGATCGGATATAAAATACAGTCTCTACAGCGCTTACATATCAAATTGGGTGTAACATATATATGGGAGCTATATCTAAATCTGAACCGATTTTCTCCGAATTTGGCAGTATTCCTTCATGTAATAAGAAACCTCTTTCTGCCGAATTTCGCACTGATCGGATATAAAATACAGTTTTTACAGCGCTTACAGCTCAAATCGGGGGTAACATATATATGGGTGTTATATCTAAATCTAAACCGAGTTTCTCCGAATTTGGCAATATTCCTTCATGTAGAAAGAAACATCTTTTTGCCGACTTTCGCACTGATCGGATATAAAATTACATTTTTACAGTGCTCACATGTCAAATTGGAGGTAACGTATATATGGGGGCTATATCTAAATCTGAACCGATTTCTTCCAAATTTAAAAGTGTTCATTCATATAATAGGAAACCTCTTTCTGACGAATTTCATACTGATCGGATATAAAATACAGTTTTTACAGCGCTTACAGGTCAAATCGGGGGTAACATATATACGGGGGCTATATCTAAATCCGAACCGATTTTCTCCGAATTTGGCAGTATTCCTTCATGAAATAAGAAACCTCTTTCTGCCAAATTTCGCACTGATCGGATATAAAATACAGTTTTTACAGCGCTTACATGTCAAATCGGAGGCAACATATATATGGGGGCTATATCTAAATCTGAACCGATTTTCTCCGAATTTAGCAGTATTCCTTCATGTAATAAGAAACCTCTCTTTGCCGAATTTCGCACTGATCGGGTATAAAATAACATTTTTACAGCGCTTACATGTCAAATCGGGGGTAACGTATATATGGGGGCTATATCTAAATCTGAACCGATTTCTTCCAAATTTAAGAGTGTTCATTCATATAATAAGAGACCTCTTTCTGCTGAGTTTCATACTGATCGGATATAAAACCAGTAAGGAAAGGCAGAAAGTCGGGCGGGGCCGACTATTTAATACCCTACACCTCCCTAATAATGCGATAAGGGTCATTGCGATAATAATTTGGAATAATTGGTAAATGGGTAGGAACATATTATCTAATTCTGAACCGATAATCGCTAAATTAAGCAATATTCGTTCCTAAATTGAGAAACATATTTCTGGAAAATTTTAATGATCGGAAGTAAAGTACAACTTCTATAGCGCTTTGATACCAAATCAGGAGGAACATATATACGGATGTTATATATAAATCTGAACCGATTTTCCCTGAATACTCATTCACGTAAAAAGACATCTTTCTGTCGAATTTCGTACTGATCGGATATAAAATACAATCTCTACAGCGCTTACATGTCGAGTCGGGGGTAACATATATATGGTGGCTATATCTAAATCTGATCCGATTTCTTTCACATTTAACAGTGTTCATTCAAATAATAGGAAACCTCTTTCTGCCGAATTTCTTACTGATCGGATATAAAATAACATTTTTACAGCGCTTACACTTCAAATCGGGGGTAACGTATGTATGGGGGCTATATCTAAATCTCAACCGATTTCTTCCAAATTTAACAGTGTTCATTCATATGATAAGAAACCTCTTTCTGCCGAATTTCATACTGATCGGATATAAAATAAAATTTTTACAGCGCTTACACTTCAAATCGGGGGTAACGTATATATGGGGGCTATATCTAAATCTGAACCGATTTCTTCCAAATTTAACAGTGTTCATTCATATGATAAGAAACCTCTTTCTGCCGAATTTCAGACTGATCGGATATAAAATAAACTTTGTACAGCGCTTACATGTCAAATCTGGGGTAACATATATATGGGGGCTATATCTAAATCTGAACCGATTTTAACCAAATTCAATAGGGATCGTCCTTGGGCCAAAAAAAAGATATGTGTAAAGTTTCGTCGAGATCGGACCATAATTGCGACCTGTACTTTGATTACAAGAATACATGCACAGACAGACGGACAGACGGACAGACGGACAGACAGACAGACGGACATAGCTAAATCAACTCAGAAAGTAATTCTAAGTCGATCGGTATAATAAACGATGGGTCTATTTCTTCTCCTTTAGCGTGTTACAAACAAATGCACAAAGTTATAATACCCTGTACCACAGTGTGGTGTAGGGTATAAAAACGACAAGAGAAATCACTCTGACATTCACTGCAAACAAACACAAAACACGGTACGGAATGCATTGTTTGATTGAACATGAGACTCAGGATAATTTCTTTGTGTGAGTTTTCTCCTTCTCAGTGGGAAAAAATGGAAGTCCCACAACAAGAAGGTTGTTTATAAGGCCTTATTTTATATTCAAAAACATTCTGGCAAGCCTTCTGCAAATTCCCACTGCAGAAGGCTTTGCTGGTTAATCTCTATATTCTCTCTATATATACAAAACTATATACGGGGAATTCCACGCCAAATCGACAGTTTCAAAAAAATTCCTGTTTTGGTTTTTCCCATTTTTTATATTTTTTAGTACAACTGGAGAAACGCATTGTGATTTTTTTAATACCCTACACCACTCTCGTAATATTGAATAACTCTGATATATAAATTTTGTAATTCATGTATAAATTGTTTACATAAATTTACTTTTGGGACATTTTATACTTAAATAATACCCTGTACCACAGTGTGGTGTAGGGTATAAAAACGATTGGATCTAAAGAGCCAAATCGGATGAAACATATATATGGGAGCTATAGCTAAATCTTTACCGATTTTCTTCAAATTCGGCAATGTTGGTTCATGAATCAAGAAACTCTACCATTCTAAATTTCAAAACGATTTGATGTAAAATATAGCTTCTATAGAACTAAAGGGCCAAATCGGACGAAACATATATATGGGAGCTATAGCTAAATCTTAACCGATTTTCTTCAAATTCGGCAGTGTTGGTTCATGGATCAAGAAACTCTACCATTCTAAATTTCAAAATGATTGGATGTAAAATACAGCTTCTACAGGACTAAAGGGCCAAATCGGACGAAACATATATATGGGAGCTATAGCTAAATCTTAACCGATTTTCTTCAAATTCGGCAGTGTTGGTTCATGGATCAAGAAACTCTATCATTCTAAATTTCAAAATGATTGGATGTAAAATACAGCTTCTACAGGACTAAAGGGCCAAATCGGACGAAACATATACATGGGTGCTATAGCTAAATCTTAACCGATTTTCTTCAAATTAGGCAATGTTGGTTCATTGATCAAGAAACTCTACCATTCTAAATTTCAAAATGATTGGATGTAAAATACAGCTTTTACAGGACTAAAGGGCCAAATCGGACGAAACATGTATATGGGAGCTATAGCTAAATCTTAACCGATTTTCTTCACATTCGGTAGTGTTGGTTCATGGATCAAGAAACTCTACCATTCTAAATTTCAAAATGATTGGATGTAAAATACAGCTTCTTCAGGACTAAAGAGCAAAATCGGACGAAACATATATATGTGAGCTATAGCTAAATCTTAACCGATTTTCTTCAAATTCGGCAATGTTGCTTCATGGATCAAGAAACTCTACCATTCTAAATTTCAAAACGATCGGATGTAAAATACAGCTTCTATAGGACTAAAGGGCCAAATCGGACGAAACATATATATGGGAGCTATAGCTAACCGATCTTAACCGATTTTCTTCAAATTCGGCAATGTTGGTTCATGGATCAAGAAACTCTACCACTATAAATTTCAAAACGATTGGATGTAAAATACAGCTTCTATAGGACTATAGGGCAAATACGGACGAAAGATATATATGGGAGCTATATCTAAATCTGAACCGATTTCAACCAAATTCAATAGCGATCTTAACAGCCGCAACAACTGCAAAATTTCAGAACGATCGGAGTGAAATTGCGACCTGTAGTCGACGAACAACTTTACATGGACAGACGGACGGACGGACAGACATCGTTAAATCGACTCAGCTAGTGATTCTGAGTCGATCGGTATACTTTAAGGTGGGTCTAGCTGTGTTATTTTCAGGTGTTACAAACATCTTATAATACCCTGTACCACAGTGTGGTGTAGGGTATAAAAATCGTTAAGATATCACTCTGTGTATCCGATTTTTGGTCATAACTTCTTAAGTTATGTTCATATTTGAAAAATCGTTTGTTTTGAAAATCGTTAAGATATAACTCTGTGTATGGGATTTTTGGCCATAACTTCTTAAGTTATGGTCCGATTTGAAAAATCTTTTTTTTTAAAGTTGGTATTTTTAGGTACTTTTCAGAAAAATATTAGACATTTTTTGATGTGCGATTTTTAAGTTTTAGAATTCAAATGTAATGATTTAAATTGTAACCTAGGAGTGTAACCTAAATAGAAGGAGTGGGCCAATATGGCCCATCTCCGAACTTAGCCGAAGATAGAAAAAAATATTACCGCATATCAATTTTGAAGTCAATCGGTTAATCCTTTCGAGATTTATCGTGCGCACCAGCCAGCAGGCAGAAAGGACGGACGGACGAAATAACTTAAAATTACCCATATACAATTTCCACCAAACATACTTTGGGTCTTAGGTCACTCCTTCGATGTGTTACACTTTTGGTCCGTAGCAAATGATATATACATTTCTCTCTAAGGTGAGGGCATAAAAACATACATACGAGTATATGCGCGTTCACAACGTGAATTTGCTGAAATTCTCTTACTTCTACCAAAACGACTATAAAATCCGCATTTATCCAAAATCGCATTGCATTCTTCGTTCGAATTCCAGCTTTTGGAAATTGGAAGACATTTTTTGCGAATATTTTTAATATTTATACCCTACATCACACTGTTTTGAGTTGTGCATTTGTTTGTAACACCCAGAAGAAGAAGAAGAAATAAACCCATCGCTTATTATACCGATCGACTTGGAATCTCTTTCTGAATCGATTTAACCATGTCCGTCTGTCCGTACATGTATCGTTGGTATTAAAGTGCAGGTCGTATTTATCGTCCGATTGTGATGAAATTTAGCAGAGAGCTCTTTTTTTGGCCCAAGTACTAACCCTATAAATTATTCAAAAATTTTCAGGTTTAGATATAGCCTTCATATATATGTTACCCCCGATTTGCCATGTAACCGCTGTAGAAACTGTATTTTATACCAGATCTGAGCCAAATTTAGCAGAGAGAGTTCCCTTATTCCATGAATGAATACTGCCAAATTCGGGGAATTCCTTTATATAGCCCCCATATTGTTTATTATCATTTGAAAGAACATTCTTTGGCATTTATTTTTTGATGATTATGTCTATCAAATGTTGGCCGCGGCTACGTCTCAGATGGTTTATCCGTTGAGTCCAATTTTCGATGACTCGTTCGAGCATTTGGACTTGAATCGAAGCGGGTTTGTCCGCATAAACTTTAGACTTTACATATCCCCACAGGATCGTGATATTACACGATCTTGGTTGTTCAATCGACCGGCCCAAAACGTGAAATTATCTGCTCACCGAAGTGTTCTCTTAATAAATCCATTGATTGATGCGATGTGTGGGAGGAAAATCGGTTCCGATTTAAACATAGTCCCTATATACATATATGTTACACCCGATTTGCATTTTAGCGCTGTAGAAACCGTATTTTATATCCGATAATTCGGCAGAGAGAGTTTTCTTTTTACATGTATGAACCCTGCCAAATTCTTATCGCAATGCCCATTTTCTCATTGTTAGGGAGGTGTAGGGTATTTAATAGTCGGCCCGCCCGACTTTCTGTCTTTCCTTATTGTTTTAATTTTTTGTAGAAGTCTCCGAGCAATTTGTCATATATGCTTCATGTCTTCCCGTTTGTCATACATATATGCTTCATTTCTATTTATGTTATGAGTCTAAAATCATGCATCATGCTCAGTCCTTAAATATGCCAGTAGACAATTTTCGAAAAAGCAATCGAGTAGAGAATTAATCAGCTTTGTGTGTATAAATTCCCCACTTGCTTCCCTAACCGATTCTTTCTATAGAGGTAAGAGACTTCCGGAACTAATTCGGAATTGCTAAAAAAAAGAATGCCTTATTTTTTCGCCATTTTCACCAGTTTAGAAAATTTAAAAAAAAAAATATTTTTTCCATTTAGTTTTTATTTTTCTTTATTTTTATTTTTAATTTTGAACCCGCAAAATTCTACTTAGTATTTAAGAGAACGAGTTTTTGTAAGTCTCGCTTCCTTTTCGGGACTTTTGGAATTCAGTAGTCAATTTTATAGATCTATTTTTAGACTCAGTTACTTTGCGGAAAATTAATCCTTTACTGATGGCGCGAAAATTAATCCTTTAAATTTCGTCAGCAAAACTTAAAATGACAATATCTCTCTAAATAAGCGTCGTAGTGCTAAAAGAAAAAAAAAATTTTAAAAGATCGAAATTTAGTTATCACTTATTTATTGGCCAACATTTTCCTAAGCAAACATTAAAATGGCAATATCTCTCCAAATAAGCGTCGTAGGGCTACAAGAACGAAATTTTTGTTATCACTTATTTATTAACCAAAATTTTGAATTTCCTTAGAACTTAAAATGGCAATATCTCGCCATCGCAATATCTCTACCATCGTGGCTGTTTTCACTTATTTATTGGGCAAATTTTTGAATTTCCTTAGCAAAACTTAAAATGGAAATATCTTGCTAAATAAGCGTCGTAGGGCCAAAAGAACGAAATGTTTTTATCACTTTGAGTTTTTAAAACTTAAAATTGGAATAACTCGCTTAATAAGCATCGTGTGGCTAAAAGAACGAAATTTTTGGTAACACTTATTTATTGACCAAAATTTTGAATTTTCTTAGCAAAACTTACCATGTGACCAATCGCATTTCGCCTAAAATTGGCGATTGTGATTTCAAGTCACAAAATGCATGTTCTGAACTCTTTTTTTAGCACAACAATTTGGATTTATTAAAACCAAAATATTAATTACAGTGATAAATAACTACATCCATGTCTGCATTTTATAAAAATTTAATTCCGAAGACCATTAAAAGTGATGGGGAAATTTTTTGCGTTTTGCGATTTGAACTCACGCAATTGTCATCACATGGGCGAATATCTCGCTAAATAAGCGTCGTAGGGCTAAAAGAACGATATTTTGTTATCTATTTTTTTATAGGACAACATTTTTAGTTTCCTTAGCAAAACTTAGAATGGCAATATCTCACTAAATAAGCATCTTAAAGAACGAAATTTTATTATCACTTATTTAGCAAAACTTAAAATGATAATATCTTGCTAAATTAGCATCGTAGGGCTAAAAGAACGAAATTCTGTTATCACTTATTTATAGAACAAAATTCTAGTTTCGTTAGCAAAACTTAAAATGGCAATATCTCGCTAAATAAGAACCATAGGGCTAAAATAACGAAATTGTGTTATCACTTTAAATTTCCAAAACTTTGAGTTTCCTTAGCAAAACTTAAAATGACAATATCTCGCTAAATAAGTATCGAAGGGCCAAAAGAACGATATTTTGTTATCACTTATTATAGGAAAAAATTTTTAGTTTCCTTAGCAAAACTTAGAATGGAAATATCTCGCTAAATAAGCGTCTAAAAGAACGAAATTTTATTATCACTTATTTAGCAAAACTTAAAATGGCAATATCTCGCTAAATTAGCATCGTAGGGCTAAAAGAACGAAGTTTTGTTATCACTTATTTATTGGCCAACACTTTGAATTTTCTTAGCAAAACTGAAAATGGCAATATCTCGCTAAATAAGCGTAGTAGGGCTAAAAGAACGATTGTTTTATCACCTTGAATTTTTAAAACTGCATTTCCTTAGCAAAACTTAAAATGGCTATATCTCGCTTAATAAGCCTCGAAGGGCTAAAGAACGAAATTTTTTTATCACTTATTTATTGGACAAAGTTTCAAATTTCCTAAGCAAAGCTTAAAATGGCAATATCTCGCTAAATAAGCACAATAGGACTAAAATAACAAAATTTTGTTATCAAATATTTAGAAAAACCTAAAATGGAAATATCTCGCTAAATAAGCATCGTAGGGCTAAAAGCACAAAATTTTGTTATCACTTATTTATTGGCCAAAATAAATACGACATCTGAAAAAATATTTGTAATTTTTTCTCCAGCTATAAAAATTTTGATCAGAGAATAAGCTAATTAATTTTGAAATCGGTAATGGTAACCCAAAAAAGGTGTTAGGTTTGACATGGAATGAACGATATTTGAATGTTTTAATACTCAAATAAAATATATGTACTTATTTAATTTTTTGGAAAAAAAGCTCCCAATCATCTTTAATTTAATTAATATTTTCCCAAGAACGTCGGATCTACACTGTAGAACGACCCAATTCCAGTTTGACCAAGGATCGTCAACTCAGCAGCAAATTTATGAACGATTTGGATGTAAAAGAACTGATACAACAACACGTAAATTTTACAAAGGGTCGCTTTTTGATTAGGCTAAAACAAATGAAGAAGGCCGATTCATTAGACGCCTTATTCAAAGAAATGTACCCTAAGAAAAAAATCGCTTCTGTAGTATATTTTCTGGAAACATATTATATTTGGGAAAAATTACTTTTTTCCTATAGGTAGGAAAACAAATTCTGTAGCCGATTTAAATATTTCCCAGTTTTTAAAGATAATTTGCACCAAAACACCGAAAAAAATAACATTGATAAGAGAGATATTCAAACTTTTTTCCGGTATGTAAATATAAAATATTTGCACCAAAGTATATTTTATTTAAATTTTGATCCCAAACATATTTTGTTTCCTGTTTTTTTCTGTATGGAAGATTTATTGAACCGATTTTCAATATTATAACAAAACTTAAAATATTATGTTAGTCTTCTAACATTTTTGTATTAATTTTATATTTTTATATAAAAAAATGTATCAATAATATGTTTGTGTTAATTTTAAGTTTTTCCTCCAGTTTTAAATTTTCCGGAGAATGACATTGATGCGCCATCGATTGTTGAAAGTTGCACAGCCGTCGCCGCTGATCAATGTTTTCGCATTCGCCGCCAATAATTTTGGTCAAATAACGAAATAAAGATGACACTCCCTTGCTATTAAAAATCTCCCTCCAGAAATAATGATATATCAAAGGTCACAATAATCGATGGATCTTTACCAAAATATTTAAATACAATTTGAATAAAATATTTCTTTTTAAGAATCACAATTCTTTTTATGGCAACTCAATTGCACTTTGAACTGTGAAAAACAGACAAGTTGCCTTTAAATTAAGGCATTGATACAATACTAGAATACTTAAAAAAAATATTCTTTGTTTCTAAAATATTAGTTCAAAATAAACAAATATTGGGATAAAAATATACATTTTTAGAACAAAATCCTCCCAAACATATAATATTTGTGTGTATCCAATATAATGTATTTGGAGTGTACCCTAAACATATGTATGTTTCAGGCAGACTATGTTTGGGACAATATACGTTGTCAAATGCATCCACACCAAATTTGAAGATTCATCGGAACTATTGGTATCAGGTTTTCACAATGAGGCTATGATGTCACCGTCACGTTTACTGGCCTGATCCCGGGTATTATTCACTTGACGCCGCTTAGCATTACCAAAATCTGTCATGCACATTTTCAATCTGCCCATTATCGAAATGTTTCAATTTTACATTTGTACGGGTGCAATACATTTTTCTAGACTAAGCACTGTAACCAAGTTCACATATCGTCATCAGAAACGAAAAACGGCCTATCATCATGTTTGAAAATTTTACAGGAGACGCAAAAAACTAAATAAAATGAAAAGTGTTGCCGTTACAAAAACGTGGTTTTCAGGATAATATCTAAACATAATGATGCATATATAAAATCACAAAAGCATGATTTATAACTTGTTTGTGAAAATTGCGTGAAATAGGATTTTTTAACTATGAAAAAAGAAATAATTTGTTGTTAGGCACTTGAGAATTTCGTTAATAAATTCGCCATTTTTAATATTACGCCGCAGGATGTGTATTTTGATGCAGGGTACCGAAATCCATCAAAAACTGAGTTTCAATTTTTCTTGTTGTTACACCCTTTTTCGTTTCTGATGACGATATACCAAATTTCGAGGATGTTACTGCAATAGTATTTGAAATATTGAATTTGTATCCTCCAAGTTGTGTGACCGGTCCAACACTATTGGACAAATACAAATTCATCACGTTAAAAATGGTGAAATCGAACGACCTATCCTCGAATTATGTATGAGGTTGAGTGGGCGGTGACATGACCATTGACCAATTCTAAATTTTCCTCCATTGTGCCGATCATTGGGCAAATACGAATTCAGCAAACCCAGAATTGTGAAAACCGAATGATCCGTTTTCTATTTATGAAGCTTATGGGTGCATCGCCCCTTTGGCAACTCATAAAATTTCCACCTTCCTTGCGCTAATACGAATTCGTCAAAATCTTTAAAATCTAATGATATGTTCTTGAGTTATGAGGTTGTATGTATCATAAGTTATCCTACACACTGTTCTTCATTGGACCAATACGAATAAATCGTGAAAGTCAAACGATGCGTTCTTCAGTTATGAGGATATGTGGGCAGTTCCCTTGACCAATCATACATTTTTTAAAAGAGTGTCCCACATTGGGCAAATACGGATCCATCAAGCCCAAAATAATGAAAATCGATTGATTGAATTGAATGTTCTCGAGTTATGAGATTGCATGAACGGTGCCGTGCTCCTTTGACCAATCATAAATTGTCCAAGAAGTGCAACACATCGAAGGAGTAACATAAAACCCCAAGCAAGTTCTGCGGAAATCCGTTTTGAGCCGTTTTATGTAATTTGAGCAATGTCCGTATATCTGTCTAACCGTCTGCCTGGCAGGAGCGCACGATAACCCTCGAAAAGAGTAACGGATTGACTTTAAATTTGGTATGGGATAATATTTTTTTCTATATCGGGCTAAGTTTGAAGATTGGCCTTATTGGTCCACTGCTTCTAGTACCTCCCTCACAAAGGGTTAAAATTTAGTAAAATATTGATTCTCTAATAACTTCTATACTACTTATCTAATCCTCTGTAATTCCACATATAGTAAAAGTTTATCTGTCGCTATAAACTTGAGAACCTTTTGGTACCTCCCACACAATGTGACCATTTTGTACAAAAAGTTAACAACATACAACAGCGCAAAGTATTTAAAGTATCTACTGTTCAGCGAAAAATAAGTCTATTGGATTACCCGACAGAAACTTTCTTACTTGTTTTTTATTTCGATGCGGCGAGGATTTGAACCCGCGTTACTTGCTTCAAAACAGTGTGAGCTGCACCACCAACGGTCTCGCACTCATCAACGCTAAATTCTACAAAGTATTTAAGTAAACAAGATTTTGCCGATAGCCTCCTTTCCTTTTTGGGATTTTTAGAATTAACCTGACAATTTGACGGATTTTTGAAATTAAGTTCTGCAAAATCCAGAAAAAAACATAGCACATTATTTATTTATATGAATTACAATACAAAGTAAATTTATATTATAATTTTACGGTCCAGGGAAAATGCGGGTGACAAAGACCATTTGACTAGATTTTACAGCGACAGACCAGGGCCCCTGTTGGGAATCGAACCCACGACTCCCAAACTCGTAAGCGAGCACTGGGTCGCTCATTATATATTTTAGAAGAAGAAAATACAACGACAAATTAACGTCTTGGCGCCAGTTCTACAGCTACTCCAATAGAATGCAGAGAGCAATGCTTAATTAAATCTTGGCAAACGAAATTGGAAGTATTTCAAATATAACCAGTAATATTTTGAAAAAAAAATGAAAAAAATACAAAAAATCGATTCTGTAGTATATCTTATTTATTATTCTGCTTGAAACATACATATGTTTAGGGTACACTCCACACCATGTTTAGGGTACTGTGTTTGGGAGGATATTGTTCTAAAAAAAACTATATTTCCATCCTAATATTTTTTATTTGGTACTAATGTTTCCACAACAAAAACTATTTAGTATTTATGTATTTTGCCAATGTACTAATGCCTTGATTAAAAGGCAAGTTTTCTGTTTTTCCAAAGAATGCATTTTTTTTTTAATTTGTACTCGTATATGTGTGTAAAATTCGACCCCGTCCGATATCGATGAAATTTGGTAGACGCTATCTCCTAGTGTGTACGATTTTTATGATGTCTATATTTGGTCCAAAGTCGTCATGGTTCTTGTTTTACAGCGTCCGAAGTTTGGTCGAATCTCTACTTTTTTCCTAAAGGATACTGAATTCAACAGAGTATAACTTAAGAACGCGTTATCCGATTTCAACGATTTTAGTGTCATTGTGACTGGCCACAATCGTACTTTAAAATTAATAATTTAAACAAAATATTGTTCTTGTCGAAGGACATTAAAAATCGAAAAATTATTTTAATCCTTTAATATCTCGAAATCGTGGTAATAATACAATCTGATTTATATTTTTGAAAGTCTTAAGTCAGGATTACTTTTAAGCCTCAAAAGCAAACCTGGCTTAAAAAATATATTGGTTAGAAGGAATTACAAAGGTGTAACTTCGTGGAATATCCATAGTAAGGGCACTTATTTATCATTTGACGTGAATATCTCTATATGACTATGTCTATTTGTTTGCCATTCTATATGCAGATAATGACAATGTGCCTGACATTCTATACAAACAAAATTCAGAAGTATTCGTGTAAAAAACGTTTTGTAGAGGTCGATGTAAAACTATCTATTAAAAATATGGGTCGATTTAAAACTATATAATGTTGTACTCCCTTGGAGTTAAAGCATTTAAAATGCAAACCTGCCAACTTTAGAATTGCTGGAGGAAATTTCAACAAAATTTTTATTTTGCTTTTGCTCTTCTAAAAATCTGCAGTTTGAGCACATTTTATCGTCCGCCTTGAAAATTGAATACATTTCAATCATCCTCTGTGAAACAGTTCTCAAATTGGCATTTTTGAGAACTGTTATCGTTACCTACATATAGAATGACAAACAAATAGGTATGGTCATATAGATTTATTCACGTCAAATGTTAAATAAGTGACCTTATTATGGATATTCCACGAAGTTACACCTTTGTAATTCCTTCTAACCAATATATTTTTTAAGCCAGGTTTGCTTTTGAGGTAATCCTGACTTAAGAATTTTAAAAATATAAATCAGATATTATTATTACTCGTACCACGGTCCGATATTCGTTCTCATAACAAATAATAATATGATTCCGCTCACATAGAAAGAATTTACACGGTGTTTTATATAAAAATCCTTAAATATATGTGGGAGAAAACAGTAAAAAATCTGTATCTTTTAAACCAAAATGACCTCCATCGTGAAACTTATGTCACGTGTAAAGAACATTTAACGGTTTAACTACAAAAAATATGAAGAAAAAAAATTAGGTGCATTTCGAGATATTGAAGGATTAAAAAAATTTTTAGATTTTTAATGTCCTTCGACAAGGACAATATTTTTTTAAAATTATTAGTTTTGAAGTACGAGTGCGGCCAGTTACAATGACACTAAAATCGTTGAAATCGGATAACGGGTGCTTAAGTTAAGTTCTGTTGAATTCAGTATCCTTTAAGAAAAAAGTAGAGATTCGACCAACTTTCGGACGCTGTAAAACAAGAACCATAACGAATTTAGACTAAATAAAGACATCATACAAATTGTAGACACTAGAAGATAGCGTGTACCAAATTTTATCGAAATCGGAGGGGGTCGTGTTTAAAAGTGGGTCGACTGCCGTTGGAATTACCCTACTGTAAAACAAAAGCTAGTGCTGCTTATGACATTTTTATACCCTACACCACACTGTGGTACAGGGTATTATAACTTTGTGCATTTGTTTGTAACACGCAAAAGGAGAAGAAATAGACCCATCGTTTATTATACCGATCGACTCAGAATCACTTTCTGAGTTGATTTAGCTATGTCCGTCTGTCCGTCTGTCTGTCTGTCCGTCTGTCCGTCTGTCTGTGCATGTATTCTTGTAATCAAAGTACAGGTCGCAATTATGGTCCGATCTCGACGAAACTTTACACATATCTTTTTTTTGGCCCAAGGACGATCCCTATTGAATTTGGTTAAAATCGGTTCAGATTTAGATATAGCCCCCATATATATGTTAGCCCCGATTTGACATGTAAGCGCCGTAAAAACTTTATTTTATATCCGATCAGTATGAAATTCGGCAGAAAGAGGTTTCCTATTATATGAATGAACACTGTTAAAGTTGGAAGAAATCTGTTCAGATTTAGATATAGCCCCCATATATACGTTACCCCCGATTTGACACGTAAGCGCTGTAAAAATGTTATTTTGTATCCGATCAGTGCGAAATTCGGCAAAGAGAGGTTTCTTATTACATGAAGGAATACTGCTAAGTTCGGAGAAAATCGGTTCAGATTTAGATATAGCCCTCATATATATGTTAGCCCCGATTTGACATGTATGCGCTGTAAAAACTGTATTTTATATCCGATCAGTGCGAAATTCGGCAGAAAGGGGTTTCATATTACATGAAGGAATACTGCTAAATTCGGAAAAAATCGGTTCGGAGTTAGATATAGCCCCATATATATGTTACCCCCGATTAGACCTGTAAGCGCTGTAGAAATTGTATTTTATATCCGATCAGTGCAAAATTCGGCAGAAAGAGGTTTCTTATAACTCGAAGGAATACTGCCAAATTTGGAGAAAATCGGTTCAGATTTAGATATAACTCCCATATATATGTTACCCCCGATTTGAAATTCAAGAGCTGTAGAAACTGTATTTTATATCCGATCACAGCGAATTTCGGCAGAAAGAGGTTTCTTATTATATGAAGGACTACTGCCACATTCGGAGAAAATCGGTTCAGATTTTGATATAGCCCCCATATATATGTTACCCCCGATTTGACATCTAAGCGCTGTAGAGACTGTATTTTATATCAGATCAGTACGAAATTGGACAGAAAGAGGTTTCTATTTTACACGAATGAGTATTCAGGGAAAATCGATTCAGATTTATATATAACCTCCATATATATGTTTCTCTGGATTTGGTTACAAATCGTTATAGAAGTTGTACTTTACTTCCGATCATAACAAAAATCTCCAGAAAGATGTTTCTCAATTTAGGAACGAATATTGATTAATTTAGCGATTATCGGTTCAGAATTAGGTATATCCACATATATATGTTCTTACCCATTTACCAATTATTCCAAATTATTATCGCAATCACCCTTATGGCATTGTTAGGGAGGTGTAGGGTGTTATATAGTCGGCCTCGCCCGACTTTCTGCCTTTCCTTACGGGTTAACTATAAAACGTAACAGGAAATCTAGAAAAAATTTAAACAAAAAAGCTAAAGAGTAATTCCAAAACGAATGAATCGAAAAACAAACATTTTAAAAAATGACCCCTTTTGATTCTAATAAAACTTGACGCAATGATTATTCAAATTTGCATGAATTTTAAGTCGTTTTCAAGGATTTTTCTCAAAATTACCATTTGCTAAATAAGCCATATCTCCTTAACCGCTTCACATATTTTGATGATAATAGTGCCAATGAAAAGCTCTGCTACTCCTCTTTAATGAAATATTTATGTCCCTTTAGCGGAAGGATGTGAAAATATGGAATATATCATTAGTCCTTGAATATCGTGAAAATGTATGAATGCATGTCCTTGATTTTTTTGATACAAGCTATTATGAACTGACAATAAAAAAACCCAAAATGGAACCTTGAGGGACCTAAAATATATACCAATTTTATTGAGTCAATATTGTAATCATACCCTCACCTTAAAGAGAAGGGTATATATCATTTGCTACGAGCCAAAAGTGTAACACATCGAAGGAGTGATCTAAGACCCTAAGTTCGACGGAAATCCGTTTTGGATCATTTTAAGTCATTTGAGCAATGTCCGTCCATATGTCTCTTAAAATCGTTCGGTTTGACATGGAATAAATGATATATATACAGATTAATAGATGCTTCTCAGAGTAGATATATCTATTTCTCCTCTTCAGAAATTTTTCTGAAAATGTACCAAACTTCGAAGGAGAAATATTATACACAGATCGGTAAATTTAGATATACTTTCGATCTACCGGTTGAATTGGTAGCTAGCCCGTATTCCAGAGGTGCTCATTGCCCTTCTCCAGAAATTGACTGGAAATACGTAAAATTGTAAATTACATATTTTAAAATCACAAATAGTCTCTAGAAATTTCTTATACAATCGATAAATCCTCTTTGGAGCTACTTTCCATTTTTCGGCTCTTGTTAGTATATGGGAACACCCATCTTCCAGACATATTTAGTAGTCACAAATTGATTCTAGAACAGTCCTATATAAAAATGGATACCTCTGAAATTCAAAATAAAATATTTGAAATAAAACAAAAAGGACGTGGTACTAACTTAAATTTTCCACCGAACTGTAGGTACTGTAAAAACATTACACTGTACAAAATTACATGTACTTGTAAATACAGGTATTAGAGTTGAAAGCTCACTTACGTGTAACGAGAATATACATATATCTTTTACTACGGGCCACAAGCCTAATACATCGAACGAGTGACCTAAGACCCTAAGTATGTTCGGCAGAAATTCGATTTGCTGCCTGGTGCGCCCGATAACTCCAGAAAGGAGTAACCGATTGACTTCAAATTTGGTATGCGGTAATATTTTTTATACCCTACACCACACTGTGATACAGGGTATTATAAGTTTGTTTCACGGCAGATGTTTGTAACACCTGAAAGTAACACAGCTAGACCCACCTTAAAGTATACCGATCGACTCAGAATCACTAGCTGAGTCGATTTAACCATGTCTGTCCGTCCGTCTGTCCATGTAAAGTTGTTCGTCGACTACAGGTCGCAATTTCACTCAACCGTAAAGATCCCTATTGAATTTGGTTGAAATCGGTTCAGATTTAGATATAGCTCCCATATATATGTTTCGTCCGATTTGGCCCTTTAGTTCTATAGAAGCTGTAGTTTACATCCAATCGTTTTGAAATTTAGAATGGTAGAGTTTCTTGATCCATGAACCAACATTCCCGAATTTGAAGAAAATCGGTTAAGATTTAGCTATAGCTCCCATATATATGTTTCATCCGATTTGGCTCTTTAGTCCTGTAGAAGCTGTATTTTGCATCCAATCGTTTTTATACCCTACACCAGACTGTGGTACAGGGTATTATAAGTTTGTTTCATGGCAGATGTTTGTAACACCTGAAAATACTATAGCTAGACCCACCTTAAAGTATACCGATCGACTCAGAATCACTAGCTGAGTCGATTTAACCATGTCTGTCCATCCGTCCGTCCGTCGGTCTGTTCATCTTAAGTTGTTCGTCGACTACAGGTCGCAATTTCACTCCGATCGTTCTGATTTATATTTCAAAGTTATTCAATATTACGAGAGTGGTGTAGGGTATTATATAGTCGGCCCCGTCCGACTTTAGCCTTTCCTTACTGGTTTACATCTGAGGCTATGCAACAACATTTTTATCGAATGGCTGTGTATAACATTTTCTGGTGTACTTTGGAGTAAAAAATATTTTAAAATTCCCATTTTTTGGAAGCTGTCTTTAGAAGTTAAATTAAAGAAAATTATGAGGGCTACAAATGTTAACAAGCGGGGAGAAACGTTTCTAAGCTTTATTTTGTGAATGGAGAACCTCTTAAAAATATTGTGTGAAAATTTCAGATGAATGGAGCAAAACTAACGAAGATTCAGCAGTCTAAGCAACCGCGGCCCAATACATCAGAAAAACTTTAGAAATTTCGAATTTCCGCCGAACATACACTAACACGTTTGGACCGTAGCAAATGATATATACCCTCGTTGCACTAATGTGAGCGTATATTGCACGTCCATTTTGGTACCTCCCAAACAAAATGGCTAATATAAACAAGTAAAAGCGTTAAGTTCGGCCATGCCGAATCTTATATACCCTCCACCATTGATAGCATGTGACCTCACAAAATAACTCAAACCTAAAAAAGATAACACCGAAAACACACAAAAAAATATAGTAGACGAGAACAGTAGGAATCAGAACAAGTTAGATGCTATATATCAGAGCTATATCTAAATATAGACCGTTTTCGCCAATTTTCAATCCCAAGCTACCTGCAGCTATAAGAAGTATCTATACCAAATTTCAGCCACCTAGCTCAAGTATTACAGATTGTCGCGTGATTACAACAGACGGACGGGCGGACGGACGGACAGACGGACATGGCTAAATCGTCTTAGAATTTTACGACGATTATGAATATATATACTTTATGGGGTCTCAGATCAATATTTAGAGGTGTTACAAATGGAGTGACAAAATGAATATACCCTCATTCTATGGTGGAGGGTATAAAAATATGAATACATTTACATTTAGATGTTTATACCCTCCACCATAAGATCTCCGTTTGTAACTCCCCTAAATATTGATCTGAGGCCGCATAAAGTATATGTATATATTCTTAATCGTCGTAAAATTTTAAGACAATTTAACCATGTCCGTCCGTCCGTCTGTTGTAATCACGCTACAGTCCGTAATAATAGAACTAGGTTGATCAAATTTGGTAGAAATATTTCTTATAGTTGGCAGGTTGTTTGGGATTGCAAATGGGCCATATCAGTCAATGTTTTGATATAGCTCGCCTACAGAGGTCGCTCCAAAATACGGGGTTTGCCGTAGATACCACATTTTTGAAGCAATTTAGCAAAAACTTTGCAGTTTGTATTGGATTTTGACAAGAATTCTTTACAGCAAAAATTTTACAAATCGGTTCATATTTTGTTACAGTCAACCTATAGAGGTCGCCTCAAAATATAAGTATTTATGCCATAAATACCATATTTTCTAATAATTTTAACGGAGTCTTTGCAGTTTGTATTTAATTAAGACAAGAATTCATCACAGTAAATTTTTTTTAAATCAGTTTATATTTTGTTATAGTGCACCTATAGATGTCGCTCTCACAAAGGCTTATTTAAGCCAATTTTTCTAAGAAATTTAGCTGAAACTTTTCAGTTTGTATTCTATTTTGGCAAGAATTCATCTCAGTAAAATGTATACAAATAAAATTTTATTTTGTTGCAGTCCCCGTGTAGATGTAGCTCTCAAAAAAGTTATTTAAAGCCATAAATACCACATTTTTCAGGTGAAGAGTTTGGCTGAAAAATTTTGGGCCTAAAAATTGCTTAAACAAAAAGGATCGTTTCATGAATAGCCAAGGATTTTTCAATAATAAAATGGAATGCAATCCATGGTGGAGGGTTGTAATATGTATCTATCATAAACAGCTATTTTCTAATGCAGTACAAATCCATCAAGCCTTCTGATTAAGTATTTGCATTTTTGTACAGTACGTAGTGAAATAACTACTTAATCTCTACCACGATGAGTCGATATCGATAACAACGCACATGTCAACAGCTGGTTATGATCTATCTCTTCTTTTCTTCTTCTTCAACTTGTCAAATTAGCGAGTTCTCTTGTTCAGCTCTCGGCTTGGTAAAGTTCTTTTTTTTAAACCAGACAACCAGCCATATAAGAAGTAAGATCTGACAATAAAACTCCTTACCAAGAAAAAAAACGTGGAAGTGATTACATCATTAAAGTTCGGTCAATCAAAATCCAATAAGAATTAGATTCAAATATTTTTAAAAATCAGTTTTTTTTTTGAAAGTTTCCTAATTCTAAAGAAATTCCGGATAGTACCTAACCTGGAAAGGCCACGTGTCCCAGAGACACGTCCTTTTCTGGCACGTTTAAACCCAGTGCATTGATTCTGCAATTGTGGCCAATCCACCTCACAAACCACCCTTTCACATTGTCAAAGAAGTATCCGTAAAAGTGGCGAAACCGGAGAAGGTTCCCTCCAGAACATAATACGCAAATTCTTTCGGCAAGGAAACAACAAGTGTTTCACAGAATCCAACCATTTACCAATTTATTGCCGAGAAAATAGTCGGACGAAGAGTTTATTGCAAAAAAGTTTATAAACAGGCAAACTCACAAACAGAGCCTTCCCCACTTGATCACCAAGATTCCAGACGCCACCACAACTCGTGCTGATCTACCCACTGGTATAGCTTGTTGGAAGCCAAGAAATATCTGAACGGCGAAAACTATTTATTTACGCTACCATAATCTGGCCAATTAGATTTGCCAATAATTTGCATCTGACGTTCAACCACAGTGGTCATTTAGTGGCCATGTCCACACAACTATCATTAAAGATGATTAAATTTTCCATACAATTTCGTAAGCACTGTCCACCACTAATGGAGGCACCCATACTCTAACTTCATTATTATATTTTACGTTTTTATAACCATCGTAGTAATTAAGTTGTATTTCGTAGTGATCATCTTCAGAGGCAAAGCAAAGATAATACTATTCCTTCATTATCATCCATTCATAAATGCACAGCAACGACAACAGAAGACCTGCAGTGGAAGAGGCCTCACACACCGCATCATCATTGTTGTTATTATTTGGTGAGTTTTTTTTTTATCAATTACATATTTTTTGTTTTTTTTATTTTTGCTTTGCTTTGAGTTTGAATGGTCTAGTCATAAGTAAGGGCATTACAAACAATAACCAAGTGACGTCACTATTGCAGTCGACTGCATAAGATTTGTTCTTTGCCGTGCTTGGTTCATGTTTATTTCATTCATTTTCATTTTTAACCAGCTAAGGCGCTACATATAAACTACAGTAATATTCGACCGAGCATAGCGTATATGAATAATTGGATTTAAATAATAGATAGACATTAATTTTAGACATTTATAACGTATCTTTTTCTTTTTGAATGCTATGGTCAATATAAAATGATTTTTTAATGAAATGAATAATATTTCATATTTACTCGTCTATCGCATTTGTGAAATAGACATATCTTTTTTTTCTATAAATGTAGTTCTTAAAAATACTCTAAAGTAAAAAAATGCCTTGAAAAATTAGAATATTTCGTCATTATTAGATATCAATATTTTTTATGAATTTATGTCTAAAATAAAATATTGAAACAAATATGAATTTGTAAATTTTCCATAGAGTTTTCTTATAGGGTGTGAACTCTAGGAGGTTTGGTGTAAGCGTTAGGGATTTTAGCCGAATATGAAGTATTTTGCGAAGCTAAAATCAAAGGAGGGAGGGTATAGAAGCGCAATTCTCCATAACACCTAGAGAGAATATAAAATGTAATTGATTGATAAATTAGTTTAACCGAATTGGGGTGTGGTTTATATAGTTTTGTTCTTTAGATTTTTCGTTAAAAACTTTTGCAACTCAGGGAGTCTACAAATTTAGTTTTGTATTGGCCATTTCTGATTAGAGTCTGAGAGGAAAGAATCCCCCCCGCCGGCTGACTGCTAGCCCCATCAATGGCTCCCATCACTTTCTCAACTCTAAATCATCCATCTCATAAAAAAATTAAGTTATTTACAACAAATGGTCCATTACAGAATTTGGCGCCCAACGTGGGGCCTAGAAGGTCAATTAAATTGTCTTTTTGCAATTTTGATATCTTCTTGCCCTAGAAATTCCATCCATATTAGTAGTAAATTTCAAGAAAAATTAATGCAAATATTTTCAGGAGGCATAGCTATTTTAGATTCGATAAAGTTTAGAGCCCATTGGACTTTTGATTGTTTGAGCGAACATATCAACCTTTGAAGCTACTGGATTTTCTTCTGTCCGAAGAGCTTTTGATCCTCCTGAGGAGATTAAGTTAATTATCGTCCAAAGTTGTCCAAAGATAAAGTATTTGTATAGCTGAGTTACCTTCCTCTTGTCTTAAGTAGGAATTACAATAGATTTGCGTATTTTGCGAGTTATTGTCCACTCAAGTCAGTTGTAGTAGCAGTTGAACCAGGATGGTTTGCTAAATTTATTTTTTATTTGGATTACTTCTGCAATAGTGTATTTTGTCCCTTTTATCAATCATATCACTAAACATTTACACCAATATTTTTGGTTCACACCCAGTATAAGAAAACAAAATAATAAATCAGTTTTTTTTAGTACATAGACTAACCTTGCCTAAAATCTATAGAAAACTTTTTCAAATTCTTCGAATGATGGATCGAACTCCACCACCTTCCATACCTCCGGCTTCTGCCACTTATGTTTCGACAACGGAAAATACGTGTATAATATGTGGCGATAAAATTTTTGACGAACATGATTCGTTATTTCTTTCTGAATGTAATCATACATTCCATCGCAACTGTATAGAAAGCCATCTTTCAGAGTCAGCGGAATGTCCATCATGTAAACGACCGTGTTCGTTGGCAGAATTGAAAAAGCTACAACCAACATCTAAAAGTAATCGTGGAAGACCACGAGGGGCGATGGCAAGACCGTACAATACAAGAAGCCAATCGCGAAATTATTTCAATGATAGATCTCAAGCCTCCGTGGGAGACTGGGAAGATGTTGCAGACGGAGCTTCCGGAATCACTCAACGAAATTTCGTAAATTCTCCAGGTCTGCCTCGTAATCGAGATACACAAAGATTTACTCAGAATGTTTTACAGCCTGTAATAGATTATTCACAGTTAGGTCGTATAATTGAGAGTAGTATGACTAGAATGATTAAAAATTTAAATTTGGTCCCAACTATTTCCAACACACAAAATAATTCATCACAATTTCCCCTTATTAATGTATCAGATGATGCAGGTAATGGGAACGATCAAATTCCAACTGAAAATGGAACAAGAAATTCTCGTTCTTCTGGACATACGTCCCGTATACCATCACAACAAGATCACAGAACTGATTCATCACAACCGGCTAATCAATTTGAAAATATTGGTTCTCATGAATCACAGGGTAGTTTACCAACTTCTATGGGAAGCCATACTATACGACCTGATAAAATCACGTCCGTAATCCGAGATTGGCATATCCGCTTCGACGGCTCAGCCAATGGAATAAGTGTGGACGAATTTTTATATAGAGTTCGTACTTTGACAAAAGAAAACTTAAATAATGATTTTTCGCAGTTATGCAAAAATTTGCCTCTTCTCTTAACAGGGAAAGCTCAAGATTGGTATTGGCGATACCACAAAGAAGTGGAGCAAATAGAATGGAACTCGTTTTGTGCAGCCTTAAAGTACCAATATAAAGAATTTAGATCCAGTTTTGACATTAAGGAAGAAATTAGAAGTAGAAAAATGAAGACTAATGAAAGTTTCGAAACTTATTATGAGGCAATATCTACATTGTTAGATAGGTTAGATACACCCATGTCAGAACAAGAAGTGATAGAAATTTTGACCCGTAATTTAAGACCGGAAATAAGGCACGAGCTGCTTTATGTTCCCATTTTCTCAATTGCACACTTACGTAAACTGGTTCAAATGCGGGAATCGCTATTAGGTGAGGAATACTTCCGTAAGGGAATGCCAACTAAATATAGCCCAAATGTAGGTACTCGACGCCAAATTTCGGAATTAGATTTCGACAGTGAAGCCAAAAGTCAGAAAGAGACAAACATGGCTGAAATATCTATTGATGCCGTGCAACATGCAAATCGCCCATTAAAATGTTGGAACTGTGATGGGTTAGGTCATTTTTGGGAGGATTGTGTAGATGTCCGCAACGTATTTTGCTACGGCTGTGGGGCAAAAAATACATATAAGCCTCAGTGCTCAAAATGTACCTCCAAAAACTTATATAAGTCAAAAAACTAGGAAAGCCCGAATGTCCAGTGCAGGCAGGGACAAATTGTTCAAACACAACAGTAAAGGTTTTTAACGAAGAATCAGACAACTGCCTGGATGTTAAAACGCAATTTTCTATTTTAAATCGACAAAATATCAATTTTGATAATACCACATCAAAAATACTCTATCCCCTTGTCCCATATCAAAAGCGTTGGGAAAACTATATAAAAACTAGAAATGCTATATTCGAAGCCTCGTCTCTTAATGCCCAAATCAGAAGAAAACCAAAACGATCCACCTTACGCCTACGTCGTCATTATCAAGGAAAACGTTTCACATCGAAATTTTATTTGTCATCCATAATAACTAACAACTCTGACAAACGATATTATGCCTCTGTTAAATTTTTAGATTTTTCAGAACTAGGCTTGCTTGACTCAGGTGCAAATGTTTCATGTATACGGTCGGACTTGGCTAACACTGATTTTTCCAGATATAAAGAATTCATTCCTTTGAACTCCTGTGTTAAAACCGCAGACGGAACAATGCAGAAAGTGAAAGGTTACCTGTGTTTAGACGTGATGTTCAAAAACCAATTTAAAAGATTGGAAATCTTAATCGTACCTTCTTTAACACAAAGACTTATTTTAGGTCTAGATTTTTGGACTGCTTTTAATCTAGCACCAGAATTATTTGGAAGTGTAGTATGCTCTTCGACTAATGAAAATTTTTCCAAACTTGTGGCAGATATGTCCATATTATCACACACTGAAAACGATAAGCTTTTGAATGGAGAAAATGAGTACCCCTTAAATTCATACCAGCGTCAACAATTGGCTGCGGTGGTAGAATTATTTCCCAATTCTGACAAACAAGGACTAGGCAGGACTAAATTGCTAGAGCACAACATAGAAGTTGAGGGAGCTCAGCCAGTGAAACAACGGTATTATCCTGTCTCACCTGCCGTTGAAAAACTGATGTATCAGGAGGTGGACCGGATGTTGTCGCTAGGTGTGATCGAGCCGTCAACATCGGCCTGGAGCTCACCAATGCGATTAGTCGTTAAACCAAACAAGGTACGACTTTGTCTTGACGCCCGTCGTATAAATCAGGTTACCCGAAAAGATGCATACCCATTGCCGAGTATCGAGGGTATCTTCTCGAGACTCCCTAAGGCAAACATCATTTCCAAGCTTGACCTAAAGGATGCGTACTGGCAGATTGGCCTTACCGAGGAGTCCAAAGAATTAACAGCTTTCACTATTCCCGGTAGACCTCTCTACCAGTTTGTTGTAATGCCATTTGGCCTCTGCAACGCGCCTGCAACCATGAGTCGTTTAGTGGACGAGTTAATTCCTCCGGATTTAAGATACTGTGTGTTCGGTTACTTAGATGACCTTATTGTAGTATCCGAAGATTTCAGTTCTCACTTAACCGTTCTAGTCAGGCTAGCGGATCAATTCCGAAAGGCAAACCTTACTCTTAACATCACCAAATCCCATTTCTGTGTCACCGAAGTAAACTATTTGGGATATATAATAGGTGATGGTGGTATCAAAACTGATCCACAGAAAGTGGAATCTATCCTTTCTTGGCCAGTACCAAAAACTATTAAGCAGGTCAGAGGTTTTCTTGGCTTAGCCGGTTGGTACCGGAGGTTTGTGGCCAACTTTTCATCTATTGTGTTTCCAATCACTGAGGTTTTATCAACCAAGCGCAAATTTCATTGGAACAATGAAGCTCAAGCCGCATTCGAGTATCTCAAGAAACTTCTGACGACTGCACCCATCCTTTCAAACCCGGACTTTTCAAAAAAATTTTATTTACATTGCGATGCCAGTGATTTCGGCATCGGCGCTGTTTTAGTACAGTTAGATGACGAGGGCAACGAAAAGCCTATTGCCTTTATGTCCCGAAAATTAAGCACTGCGCAATTACAGCGTGACCGAGCGGGAGTGCTTGGCGGCGGTCGAGGCCATCAAAAAGTTCCGATGTTATCTCGAATTACAAGAATTTGAGGTAATAACGGATCATTCATCGCTATTGTGGTTAATGAAGCAATCGGATTTAACCGGAGGTCTTGCCCGCTGGGTATTCAAACTTCAGGGTTTTAAGTTTTCCATCAGGCATAGGAAGGGAAAAGAGAATGTCGTCCCAGACGCACTTTCTCGCATTCCAATGGCAGAGATATCGGCTATGAAAAACTCAGAACCGGAGATAGACCTTTCATCACCACATTTCAATGACAATGAGTATTGCATGTTAAAAGATAAAATAGCCAATAATGCGTCCAGTTACCCCGATGTAAAGGTGGTAGACAATTTTGTTTATATCCGAACTGATCACTATCGCGGAGATTTAGAGAAGGAAGCAAATTGCTGGAAGCTTTGGGTACCTCAAGAACTGAGGAAAAGTGTTATTATTAGAGCTCACAATTTGCCTATTTCAGCTCACTGTGGCATAGCCAAAACATTGGACTTAATCAGACGACATTTCTATTGGCCAGGGTTGTTTCAAGAAGTTAGAGAATATATTCGCTCCTGTGGGGTGTGTAAGTCTTCGAAAGCCCCTAACTTCATTATGAAACCAGACATGGGACAGCATGTATCTACTTCCAGACCTTTCCAAAGAATGTACGTCGACATTTTGGGACCTTTCCCTCGCAGTAAGCAAGGTTACATTGGCTTACTCATAGTCTTGGACCACTTAAGTAAGTTCCATTGGTTATGTCCCCTTAGAAAGTTTACGTCGGCTAATATAATGGAATATTTGCTAAAGAACATCTTTCACATTTATGGAGTGCCAGTAAGCGATAATGGTTCGCAATTTAAAGTGAACGAGTTTGATGCTTTTCTGACGTCATTAGGCATCAAACACACATATACGGCACTATACTCTCCCCAGGCAAATGCTTCGGAGAGAGTAAACCGATCCATTATTGCTGGCATTAGAAGTTATTTGGATAAAGATCATACTTTGTGGGATCAGCAGCTAAGTAGTATAAGTTGTTCTTTGCGTAACACCTTCCACCAGGCTATTAAGTGTTCGCCATATAAAGCCTTATTTGGATTGGAAATGGTTACACACGACAGCTCATATGACCTACTAAGGAACCTTGAGGCACTCAATGAACCATGTATCAGGCTGAATAGAGATGATGAACTTCAGGTAATGCGCAACAAGTTAAAAGACCACATTTCAGAGGCATACGAGGCTAACTCGAAACAATACAATCTTAGGGCTCGCCCTATATCGTACAAAATGGGTCAAGAAGTATTTCGAAGAAACTTCGCCCAGAGTAGCCAAGAGAAAAAATTTAATTCAAAGTTGGCTCCTTTATTTATCAAAGCCAAGGTCAAAGAGAAAATTGGTACGAATTACTATTTATTGCAGGACCTGGAAGGTAATAATGTAGGCACATATCATGCCAAGGACATTCGTCCTTGAATAGTCAATGCTCCCCCTAATACTTTAGTATAAAATACTAGTATTATGTGGTTTGTAATATGTATCTATCATAAACAGCTATTTTCTAATGCAGTACAAATCCATCAAGCCTTCTGATTAAGTATTTGCATTTTTGTACAGTACGTAGTGAAATAACTACTTAATCTCTACCACGATGAGTCGATATCGATAACAACGCACATGTCAACAGCTGGTTATGATCTATCTCTTCTTTTCTTCTTCTTCAACTTGTCAAATTAGCGAGTTCTCTTGTTCAGCTCTCGGCTTGGTAAAGTTCTTTTTTTTAAACCAGACAACCAGCCATATAAGAAGTAAGATCTGACAATAAAACTCCTTACCAAGAAAAAAAACGTGGAAGTGATTACATCATTAAAGTTCGGTCAATCAAAATCCAATAAGAATTAGATTCAAATATTTTTAAAAATCAGTTTTTTTTTTTGAAAGTTTCCTAATTCTAAAGAAATTCCGGATAGTACCTAACCTGGAAAGGCCACGTGTCCCAGAGACACGTCCTTTTCTGGCACGTTTAAACCCAGTGCATTGATTCTGCAATTGTGGCCAATCCACCTCACAAACCACCCTTTCACATTGTCAAAGAAGTATCCGTAAAAGTGGCGAAACCGGAGAAGGTTCCCTCCAGAACATAATACGCAAATTCTTTCGGCAAGGAAACAACAAGTGTTTCACAGAATCCAACCATTTACCAATTTATTGCCGAGAAAATAGTCGGACGAAGAGTTTATTGCAAAAAAGTTTATAAACAGGCAAACTCACAAACAGAGCCTTCCCCACTTGATCACCAAGATTCCAGACGCCACCACAACTCGTGCTGATCTACCCACTGGTATAGCTTGTTGGAAGCCAAGAAATATCTGAACGGCGAAAACTATTTATTTACGCTACCATAATCTGGCCAATTAGATTTGCCAATAATTTGCATCTGACGTTCAACCACAGTGGTCATTTAGTGGCCATGTCCACACAACTATCATTAAAGATGATTAAATTTTCCATACAATTTCGTAAGCACTGTCCACCACTAATGGAGGCACCCATACTCTAACTTCATTATTATATTTTACGTTTTTATAACCATCGTAGTAATTAAGTTGTATTTCGTAGTGATCATCTTCAGAGGCAAAGCAAAGATAATACTATTCCTTCATTATCATCCATTCATAAATGCACAGCAACGACAACAGAAGACCTGCAGTGGAAGAGGCCTCACACACCGCATCATCATTGTTGTTATTATTTGGTGAGTTTTTTTTTTATCAATTACATATTTTTTGTTTTTTTTATTTTTGCTTTGCTTTGAGTTTGAATGGTCTAGTCATAAGTAAGGGCATTACAAACAATAACCAAGTGACGTCACTATTGCAGTCGACTGCATAAGATTTGTTCTTTGCCGTGCTTGGTTCATGTTTATTTCATTCATTTTCATTTTTAACCAGCTAAGGCGCTACATATAAACTACAGTAATATTCGACCGAGCATAGCGTATATGAATAATTGGATTTAAATAATAGATAGACATTAATTTTAGACATTTATAACGTATCTTTTTCTTTTTGAATGCTATGGTCAATATAAAATGATTTTTTAATGAAATGAATAATATTTCATATTTACTCGTCTATCGCATTTGTGAAATAGACATATCTTTTTTTTCTATAAATGTAGTTCTTAAAAATACTCTAAAGTAAAAAAATGCCTTGAAAAATTAGAATATTTCGTCATTATTAGATATCAATATTTTTTATGAATTTATGTCTAAAATAAAATATTGAAACAAATATGAATTTGTAAATTTTCCATAGAGTTTTCTTATAGGGTGTGAACTCTAGGAGGTTTGGTGTAAGCGTTAGGGATTTTAGCCGAATATGAAGTATTTTGCGAAGCTAAAATCAAAGGAGGGAGGGTATAGAAGCGCAATTCTCCATAACACCTAGAGAGAATATAAAATGTAATTGATTGATAAATTAGTTTAACCGAATTGGGGTGTGGTTTATATAGTTTTGTTCTTTAGATTTTTCGTTAAAAACTTTTGCAACTCAGGGAGTCTACAAATTTAGTTTTGTATTGGCCATTTCTGATTAGAGTCTGAGAGGAAAGAATCCCCCCCGCCGGCTGACTGCTAGCCCCATCAATGGCTCCCATCACTTTCTCAACTCTAAATCATCCATCTCATAAAAAAATTAAGTTATTTACAACAAATGGTCCATTACAGGGTATATAAGATTCGGCATGGCCGAACTTAACGCTTTTACTTATTTCAAATCGACTTTGTTTTCTTTGTTAAAAATGGAACAATAAATGTTCCATTAAAAAAATGGAACAAAAAATGTTTTTGCGCAAAACTATACTCAAGTTACCTTAAATGAAAATTGGAATTAAAAAAAACCTGACCATAAACATTTTTGTTTTGGTTTCATAGTATAGTATGCCTCAATCAAAAACAGTTTTTATGTCTTGGACACAAAAAAATTTTTTTGTTCGCATTGTATTAGTCTTCCTTACATTAAGACAATGTGTCAATACAATTTTCTGTTGTGGAATAAACGTGTATACAATCGAGATAAAGCTTTTTTTGTGGCCTTAGTAGCTTAGAGTAGAATATACAAACCCTATTGAATCAGCAATGTCTATGCTAATGCTTGTTTCACCAAAATGTTAAAACTTTTCATTCTGTGATCCCAAATACATAACCATTTTCAAAACGAAAAACACGTAGGTTTTCAAAGCAATTTTACAAAAAAAAAAAATACAAACCAATTTGAAATAAAGCTTTAAAAAGAATAGCCATTCAAACTGTAAAAAAAACTTAAAAATATACAAAAAATTAAAATGCTCTCGCATAACAAAATAAAATTGTTATTTCAATTTAAATCTATGAATGTTATATTTTTTGTTTCTTTAAACGAAAAATGGCAAAAAAGGGAAACAATATCGAAATAGCTAAAAAGCTGGATGCAAATTCCAATATTTAGCACAATTGGAAATTCTGTTGATTTTAATGAATTCCATGGCTCATAAATACAAATGAAATATTTACAACATCCTGCGGCGAGGTCGTTTAGCATTCAATTTATGCTCTAAAAAGGATTAGCAGTGACGTAAACATAGTTGTCCAAAATGAAATGGATGTTTGATCAGTTTATTTGATTTTTTTGTTTCATTGATAAATGCGAAATTCAACAAATCGAATGTTATCTCAAAGATTAATAACAAATCGTAATTTATTTCACTACATAGAATTTTGAGTAGATACTCATTTTTATTCCTCCTCCATACATAAAGAATGTACACAAAATAAAAATTGAGAAAACACTTGAATCAAAGGCATCCCATTTTTTATGTTGTTTTATGCTTAAAATTAAGACACTTTACCTAATATTGAAAACACTTTTAAAAATACACTGTCCAACAAATTAAGACTTTTTGATTGGAACAGAGTAGCGACCCTATAATTCTGAAAATGCATGTTGAGTAGATTATATACTTTAAATTTACATTATACAGGGTTTTCCAACAACGGTATTTCGGTAGCTGTCACTTTTGAAGGTTTTATTCTTTGACATTTGACAAGTAGAAATAACGCCATTACTAAAAATGGAACGATACACGATTCAACAACGCATTGAAATTATTAAAATTCACTACAAAAATGGTGAAAATCTTGCAGTTACAGTACGCAAAACTAAGCATTTTTGGGTCGTCGTGAAGCACCTTGTCGGATCGCAATACAGAAATTGGTGGAAAAATTCGAGCTGTTGGGACAAGTTAGTGATGTGAAGAATATAACCCGTACACGTCGCTCAAGAACAACTGAGAATATTGCTGCTGTAGCCCAAATCGTTGAAGAAAACCCAGGTTTGTCCATTCCTCGTCGTTCTTTGGAATCCTCAACGTGTGACTGTTTGGTGCGGTTTATGGTCCGGCGGGGTCATTGGACCGTCCTTTTTCGAAAATGAGGTTGGATCAACAGATACGGTGAATGGATTCAATCATCGAGAGATGATTAATAATTTTTTATGGTTGGAGTTGGATGGTATGGATCTGGACAACGTGTACTTTCAACAAGACGGCGCTACGTGCCACACAAGCAACGAAACCAATGCTCTGTTACGGGAAAAGTTTCCGGACCGTGTTATCTCTCGAAGAGGTGATCACAATTGGCCACCGAGATCTTGTGATTGCGACTTCTTCCTTTGGGGCCACGTGAAAGATAAGGTCTACGCCAACAGCCCAGCGTCGATTCAAGTCCTCAAAGATAGAATTCGTGAGGCTATCGAGGACATAGGGCAGCCACTTTGCGATTTGGTTATGGAAAATTTCATGAAAAGGATATGGTCCGGTAAGCGTGGTCATGGAGGCCATTTGGCTGATGTTGTTTTTCATTATTAACGGCATACCTTCCTCTTTATTATTAACGGAATAACTTCCTTTTTATTATGAAATAAACATTCGATCATTTATCTCAAAAAATGGAATTTTTCTTTGAATACCAAAATAAGACCTCTTGTTGGAAAACTCTTTATTATTTATTGATAAAAGTTGTCGTGTAATTTTACTAATAAAGCGTAAAGAGCTATATTTTCAACTTTGGTGTCTTTGGCGAACCCAAACATTTTTGTAGGATATTTTAATCCTTAAATGTTCTTTTTGAAAGGACTTTTTTCATTATAATGTTCCACTATATAACTTTGGCAATGAGAAGTCTCTCACATTAACTTACAGCATTTTTATACCCTACACCACACTGTGGTACAGGGTATTATGACTTTGTGCATTTGTTTGTAACACCCAAAAGGAGAAGATATAGACCCATTGTTTATTATACCGATCGACTTGTAATCACTTTCTGAGTCGATTTAGCTATGTCCGTCTGTCTGTCTGTCGGTAGATGTATTCTTGTAATCGAAGTACAGGTCGCAATTATGGTCCGATCTCAACGTTCAAATCGGTTCAGATTTACATATAGCTCCCATATATATGTACCTCCGATTTGGCATATATGCACTGTATAAGCAACATTTTTGAACCGATTTGTTCAGAGAGTTGTCTCGTGATACATTTAGAGACAATACAAAATTTTGGGGGAAATCGGTTCAGATTTAGATATAGCCCCCATATATATGTTACCCCGATTTGACATGTAAGCGCTGTAGAAACTGTATTTTATATCCGATCAGTACGAAATTCGGCAGAAAGAGGTTTCTTATTACATGAAGAATAATGTCAAATTCGGAGAAAATCGGTTCAGATTTAGATATAGCCTCCACATATTTGTTACCCCCGATTTGAAATTCAAGCGCTGTAGAAACTGTAATTTATATCCGATCACAGCGAAATTCGGAAAGAGGTTTCTTATTACATGAAGGAATACTGCCAAATACGGAGAAAATCGGTTCAGATTTAGATATAGCCCCCATATATATGTTACCCCCGATTTGAAATTCAAGCGCTGTAGAAACTGTATTTTATATCCGATCAGTACGAAATTCGACAGAAAGAGGTTTCTATTTTACATGAATGAGTACATATTCAGGGAAAATCGGTTCAGATTTATATATAACCTCCATATATATGTTTCTCCTGATTTGGTTACAAAGCGCTTAGAAGTTGTATTTTACTTTCGATCATTACAAAATTCACCAGAAAGATGTTTCTAAATTTAGGAACGAATATTGCTTAATTTAGCGATTATCGGTTCAGAATTAGATATATCCACATATATATTCTTACCCATTTACAAATTATTCCAAATTATTATCGCAATGACCCTTATCGCATTGTTAGGGAGATGTAGGGTTTTATATAGTCGGCCACGCCCGACTTTCTGCATTCACTTAGTGTAATGCTCCTTTCGGCCAAAAATTGAACTCAGTCCAGCTGGACCATAAGTCAATTCTACAAAAATAATCTACACAAGGTGCCCTTTCAGAATTATAGAGTCGCTTTTTTGCTCCAATAATTCCATATATATCACGACGTTAAATTTACATTATAGTATTTTTTGTATAAGTTGGCATGTAATTTTGCTAATTACGCTGTGATACAAAATCGAACTTTCCGAATGGGAATGGGATGAGACCAATTGCAAATGAAAGTTGACATTATCCATAACAAAACCTTCAAGGGTTTTTTTCAGTACAGTGCGAGATTTCTTTTTACACGCATTTGAAGTTGGTGATTTTGGAACGCTGTCTAACAAGAAAAGAACATTGAAAATTTGATAAAATAATGCTTATTTCTTTTTATTATCATAGAAAGCTGTGGTATCTTACTCGAGGAATTCATTTTTGATATTTATTTTTACCTACAACTCACGCTAGATGGCGCTGTCATACAAATGGTGCTATAGTATATGAGAACAGTAGGAATCACAAGATATGGTAAATGTAGAGCAGATGAGAACAGTAGGAATCACAATATGTAAGATGCTATATATGGGGGCTATATCGAAACATTGACCGATATGGCCCATTTGCAATCCCAAACAACCTGCAACTATAAGAAATATTTATATCAAATTTGATCAACCTAGCTCTATTATGACGGACTCTAGCATGATTACAACAGACGGACGGACAGACGGACATGGCTAAATCACCAACTTCAAATGCGTGTAAAAAAAATCTCGCACTGAACTGAAAAAACCCATTAAAGGTTTTGTTATGGATAATGTCAACTTTCATTTGCAATTGGTTTCATCCCATTCCCATTTTGGTTGTTGCACTGTGTTACATGTAAAGACCTATATTTACAACTTTGGTGTCTTTGGCGACCCCTTCTGAAATGTCACGGATAAAATTGTTATAAAATATCTTAATCCTTAAATGTCCTTTTTGAAAGGACCTTTTTCGATTTTTTCGAAAAAAGGTCCAAACTGACCCATTAAGAGGGAAGCTAGAGGGTTAAGTTCTGTCACAAAAATGATCCTCATAAAATTCCACTATATAACTTTGATAATGAGAATTCTCTCAGAAATTAACATACAGCATTTTTTTCATTTTATGCTCCTTTCGACCAAAAATTTACAAATTTTGACCCACTATAAAAAAACTCAGACCAGCTGGACCATAAGTTTATTCTACAAAAGTAATCTACTTAACATGCCCTTTCAGAATTATAGAGTCGCTCTTCTGCTACAATAGTTACATAGATATTACGACTTTAAATTTACATTATGTATATTATTTTTTTGTATAACTTGGCATGTAATTTTGCTAATTAAACGTAAAGAGCTATATTTACAACTTTGGTTTCTTTGGCGACCCCCACTGAAAATTTCCGGCTAACAGTTTTTGTAGAATATTTTAATCCTTAAATGTCATTTTTGAATGGATTTCTTAGATTTTTTTCGAAAAAAAAGCGTCAAATTGACCCATTAGGAGGGGAGCTAGAGGGTTAAAATCTTCTACAAAAAGGATCCACATAAAATTCCCCTATACAACTTTGACAATAAGAAAACTCCCAGACATTAACTTACCGCATATTTTTCATTTAGTATAATGCTCCCTTCGACCAAAAAAAAATAAAATTTGACCCACTGGTAAACAAAAATGATCTACTCACACTAAAAAAAAGCGTACTGAAAATCAATGAATTTTTCGTAAAGTTTAAGATTTCGGCAATGATTTCGAGCTAAAGACAATCGCTATAAAAATAAGAAGGTTTTATAGTTAATTTAAAGACGTGAATAGTACTTATTTTGAGGATGCATTTCATAGAATTAAGAATTTTGGGTAATAAAACTAATTAAGTTTGATTTTAAAATAAACACATGTTTGCGTAAATGTAAGTATGGCGCGTGCTTATTTTTAGTAAAATATCATATAATTTAAAACATTATCGAAATAAAATTAAAAATGTTTGTCCTTGATATAAGAATATACTGGTAATTAATTTAAGGCATACATGAATTTTAATACAGTTTTTTTAAATATGTATGGAAAATTCGTTACATTATATTGATCATTTACTACTCATAGAAAATTCAATAACACAACACTTTATCTTTCTAAATAAATATTTTATTTGTTATATTTTATATTGGAATATACAAAAAAATATAATACTTATTACGGATAACATTGAACATTTTATAATTTAAAACAATATGTAATTGTATAAAGACAAATCGGCCAACACACTATGAAGTTTGACTTTTATTCGAATATTGTATTGTTATGTATCGATTCTATAGCGGGATTCGTTTCTCTATTTGTTGTCCATGAACAATTTTTATCGGAACCGACCTTAATGATTTTTAACCTAGAATTTGGCTGGAATTTTAATAGAAATTATATAAAACAAATATAATATTATTATATCATATAGTTTGGATGCTCACTCATTTCCTGCAATTTCTAAATTTTTACTTCCCCACTGCATTTTTCATATATCCAAATAAAGTTCAATTTCGCAAACTAAAATAAAAATAATTTGAATAGAAATCAAACAGAATGATTTATATACGATAAAGTGTTAAAATAAATTTTATCATATAACTGTCACAAAATGTTGAAAGATATTCAAATCTTTGGAATATACTTACTTACACTGAAATATTTAGTCACTCTTCTACGACACAAATTCTCATAATAGATCCATAAAAAATTTGCAGTACTAAAAGTTAAAAAAATATATTTATGTAAGATATTATTAATAATAGAAACTAATTGTTTTGAAAGTGGCGAAAGTGAAATTTTTCATATAAATTGAGTTATCAAAAATAATATTCTTAAAAAAATCAATCGTGACTTAGATTTTAAAATCTTAAGTTTTGTTAGCAAACAAAACTACAAAAACTTATTAAAAATTACTTCTGTAAAACAAAAGCTAATGCTGCTTATGACATTATTAACACTGGTGTTAGATTAGCAAATCTGCACGAATCCTAGATTAGGAGTCCATTTGGTCAACATTACATTTTTCATATAAAATAAATATGAAAGACAATATTTTACATTTATTTTTATTCAATACTTCGTGAAAAGAAAGATTATTATTTTTGAGCAAAAACGCTTATTATTTTGATTTTAGTAAAACAAAAATATCCCTTGGACCAATAAGGCATTATATATACATACATATATTACCGTTTATAAAGAAAACGATACACAAATTGGACCAAATGGTCCTAATCTAACAGCAGGTTTAATTATGAAGTACTTATGAAGCAATTATGAACACGAAATCAAGGAAAAATTTAAACTAGAATTCAAAAAAGGAAAAAATCTTTTTAAATAAATTATATTTGGAAAACTTTTTAACAATAACTTTGTTAGTGTGATAACACGTATTTTAAATGTGAACGTCAGTTCGCAAATATATTTTATTCTAATACATTAATACTCGTATATGCGTTCCAAATTAAATTTCTTGATTTTCAAATAAAATATATTTGTTCAGAAATACATAATACTTACAAATATTATTTCCAAATCTATTTCCTTTCAATCCAAACATTCCCATGTAGGAGAATGCTCACTTATTTATTGCAAGTTATAAATGGCATTCAGCACTGCATTTTTCATATATCCATCACATTTATCTTCAAATATTGCGTGATCTAAAATTAAAATAATTCAATTTTTTCTGAAAATAAATCAAATAAAATTATCTATTAACAAAAAAAATGAAAATAAATTTTATCATATCACAATTGGAAAATGCTGAAAACTAAGAGAAATATTTCAACCGTTCATATATAATACTTACGTTGAAATATTTTGTAAAATTTGCCACTCTTCTCACAAAAGACCCATTCTAAAATTGTTTTACTAAAAAAATTAAAAAAGATAGTTATATGTATAACATATTATTAATAATAAATTTCTATATTGCCACAAATAATTTTACATTTCTGCATTATGCGCTGGTATTTTTAATAAATAAATACTTTCAATTAAAATGTATTTTGTTCATTTTGTAATTGCCAATAAGATGTTAATTTCAGGATAATAATAATTATTTTTCACGTACCAAAAAATTTTCCCATTGTCTCTTTCAGTATTACAAAATCTATTACTCACATTTTTGTCATCCATTTGGCACAAATCTCTTCACAGGACTTACAAACAAGATCTCCTTCAAAAACGCATGTACATCGCCATAAATAACATACAGCAAAAATAACTATGACACACGCACTCCCTTATCACAGAGATCGATGGTGACGCCGACGGCATAACCACATGCATACACACATGTACACGACGGTTTCATTTGTTGTTGTTGCTATGCTTTAGCAACAATAACTGCTAACAGCCCACATTAAAATTATTTTCGGTGCAATATGCACGTATGTAAGCACGTATACTTACATATTCACAGCAATCAAATTTTTTCACAATCCGCGTCCTGAAAACAGACAACCGTTTCCTTCCATCGCTTGTAAATAACTGACGATTTAAAAGAAAACGAAGAACAGAACTGTTCTCTATTTTCTCTTCTAGCATTCCATAACAAATATTGATTAACATACCAAACAAAACTGATTCTCCGAGCGAGAGAGGGAGGGAGAGATTGTATAATTCTCTCGTATGTATTCTTAAAAATAATGACAATAGTCATAAAATTTATTACCAAGACAGCCTTTCCTTTAAGGGGAGCATAGCCTTAAATTTATTACTCAAATATCTCATACTGTTAATTAAGACCGATTCGGCATTAAAACTATGACATGTCTACGTCGTAGTGTTAATGTAGAAAATCCTTAAAAGTATTGAAATATTACTTAAAATAATGCGGATTGTCACAAAAATAATGATTTTTTTCTTTAATTTAAATGCGTACATTTAAAGAAGCGCGTACACAAAACTAATGATTGGATAGACATTAATTCAAAAAACTTTATATTAAGGAAAATTTCGTAAAAAACGTGTAAATTTTCATTATTTTAATGAAAATTGTCATTGAATTGATGCCGAGGCAGCATACTTAATATAAGAATGTGTCATCATTAGTTTTATTACTATTTTTTTTTCAGTGCAATGTGCCCTTTCAGAATTATAGGGTCGCTATTCTGTTCCAATCAAAAAGTACTAATTTGTTGGACAGTGTTATTAAAATTTTTTTAATTGTAAAACTTAACATTTCCTAACATCAAAAATTCCTTTTTTTTAAATCAGAAAGTTCAACCATTTCTTACATAATAAATTTAGGGACTTTAGTGAATAGTTCATTACGCTCTAATATGTGTTTGTAAATTGTTTATATTATCGCAAATACCTCTCCTCCTTCCACTTTTAATACTTCAAATTTTATCTCTGATCTGCTAAATCTGCGGGGTCACTGCCAAAATTTTAACACTCCACTGCGTCTGGAAGTTCATTAACACTAAATCTATGGCGGCGCCTAACAATCTACATATTATAGGATCATTGTCATTCATGATTTTTTTTTAGTCTATTATTTAATGATTCAGTGAATACACAAATATTTACAATTGCACAGATTGACATTGATGGCGTTGAGGGCGGTGCTGATGATGCTGGTCAGAAGTCAGCAATATCTGGAATAATGGGAAGTACTCATGACCATTGTGCAAAAATGCTTCTTATCTGTATACATACAGCACCGAGCAAATATTAATACGCAACCAATGAAATGGAGATTACTGGGACAAGCTATTACTAGCGTCGGCATGAAGAAAACATCATGTGTCGAAAACTGTAACGCATGGAGAAATCAGTTTGATGGTGTTGGGTTGCTTCCCGTGGTTGCGTGTTGGGTCACTTGTTAAAATAAAATGTATAATGAAGAAGGAAGACTTCCTGAACATTTTTCTGACCAATTTTCCAGACTTCAGATTTGAGCACCAAGCTCAAAAGAAGAAGTCGTTTTCCAACAAGAGGGGGTCCAAATCAAACCGACAAAATTGGAAAAGAATGGCTATCCCAAAACAATTTCCAGTTATTGGAGTGGTCGGCACAATCGCACGATCCCAATCCAATTAAGAATTTCACTATGCAACAAAATTGATGTGAAGGATTGCACATAAAATTTTATTGTGTAATATGAAGTCCTAAACACGAAAAAAATGTTACGGCAAATTTTTTTAAACAATTTTTCTTAAAAATTCGAAGCAATTTTTCCACTCCGATTGAGACACCTCCAAAACATGGTTTTTGAACGCTTCAACAGCATCTTCTGGCGAAGAAAATCGTTGACAACGCTTTTTTTCTTGATGTGCGGGAATAAAAAGAAGTATTGGGTGTCAAGTCAGGGCTGTACGGCGGATGACCCATCAATTCGACGTTGGTTTGAGCCGATGTGTGACAGCTCGCATTGTCAGGTTGCACAATGATTCGTCTTCTCTTGTTCGTTTTTCGAATTTCTCCGAAGACTTCAGGCAACCAAATTGTGGTGCACCACTCAGAATTGACCGTCCTACGTTGCTCAAGCGGAACAGTCGCCACATGACTAATTTTGCCTAAGAAACAGGCGACCATTTGCTTCGAAGTGCTTCTTCCACGAACGACTTTCGTTGGATTTGGCTCGTCTTCGAAGACCCACACGGTCGATTGCTGTTTTGTTTCGGGCTGATACGCATAAATCCATGCTTTGTCACCTGTGACGATCTCATAAACGTCTTTTGAAGCACCGCGATCGTATTTTTTCAAAATTTCTTTGCACCAATCGACACGAGCCTTTTTTTGAGCGATTGTCAAATTGTGGGGGATCCAACGAGAACAACCGTTTTTTACGGCCAGATGTTCATGCAATATCGAATGTACTCGTATGCTGGTGGAAGAAATGCCCAAGAATGCCTCTATCTTACGGTATGTCACATGACGATCTTGCATTATGACGATCTTGCACGGCATAAATGTTCTCTGGCACAAAGGCCGTTTTTGGACGACCTTCACAACCGTCGTCTTTTAGCGAGCGTCGGTTGAATTTATTAAACCAGTTTTTCACAGTCCTATAGGATAGTGCTTCATCGCCATACAAATAATTAAGTCCATCGATGCACACTTGTCGTGATAATCCACGTCGAAAGTTGTGAAAAATTATCACACGAAAATGTTCAGTAGTTAATTACATTTTTTTGCCAAACTGAGTACGTTTATGCTAAAAATGTCAAAATTTCCAATGGAAATTTTACAAATAGGAGTTACAAGTGTTACAAATAGGAGTATTTGTAACACTTAGTGTTACAAATACTCCTATTTTTCGCTAAACCGTAGATACTAAATATATTGCACTGTACCGAAGTGTATGCGTTTATGTGCTCTGGTATATTAACATATGATTTACATTTTCATATGATTTGACCATTATTTGTGGGGGTATCAAAAGGAGCGTGTTGATAACACCCATTTTTCATAGGGCTATATGTACTTTAAAAATATTACACTGTGAAAAATTTGGTTGTATTTTCGTGCATTGATACTCACGCTATAAGCTCTTAACTTTTTGTATAAAATGGTACATTTGTGTGGGATGTACCAAAAGAGGCTGACAATAACCCCAGTTTTTCACTTGACTATAGGCACTATAAATGCAAAATTTCAAGTATTTTTATGCACTGGTATTAAAGTTATAAGTTGTTAAATTTTGGCGCAAAATGGTCCCTTTGTGTGGGAGGTATCAAAAGGGGCGTGGAAACTTCGCCCATTTTTCTTGACGTGTTAGCGACTAATGAACTAATACTATGTGTGGAATTTTAGAAGATTCGAAAAGGTAGTATAGATATTATTAGACAATAAATATTTCAATAAATGTTAACCCTCTGTGGGGGAGGTACTAGAAGGAGTGGACCACTATGGTCCTTTTTCGAACTTAGCCGGAGATAGAAAAAAATTTTACCACATACCAAATTTGAAGTCAACCGGTTACTCCTTTCGAGAGTTACCGTGCGCACCAGCTAGCAGACAGACAGACAAACGGACGGACATTGCTCAAATTATTAAAAAATGACCCAAAACGGATTTCCGCCAAACATACTTGGGGTCTTAGGACACTCCTTCAATGTGTTACACTTTTGGGCCGTAGCAAATGATAAACAATTTTACATTTGAAGGCAAGATTTTTATTTCAGCTAAACATTTACAGTTGTTCCATAAGATTGAATTCATTTTTCTATAAAATCATGTAAAATGGACCGATATTGATACTGATATAAGAAGTATAAGTACCAAATTTCAGCCACCTAGCTAAAATATTATCGATTTTAGCGTGATTTTTTTACAAGCTCGCATAGACCAGTTTAGGTCCTTAGTGTTACCACGGGCTGAAATGCCTCTCATCGAATCCAACCTATTTCATATACAGGTTTATCGATAGTACGAATATCGGTACTGGAAAGATCTGGTAGGCTGCCTAGAAAGGCCGACCCCAGCATGTCCAGTCGTCGTTTATAGCAAGTGCTCAATGCTCTCCACTTCTTCCTCATCTCCACAGCTTCTGCAGAAGTCATTGCAGTCAATACCCAATCTTTTGGCGTGTTCGCCAAATTGCCTCTCTAGTGCGAGGAGATATTTTGATCTTCTCAGGTCATACCTTGGCCAAATTTTTCTAGCTGTCCTGCAGGTGCCGATTTCTGTCCCATCTTTCGTTGGACTGCCTCATTGCATCTTGCCTAAGCCAAAGCTTGCATTTGGATAGTGGTGCACCAATATATGCAAATTCTTCGAGAATTTGTAATGTCGTCCCTTTACTAGCAAGTTCATCGGCTTTGCAGTTCCCCGGGCTAACCCTATGCTCAGGCACCCATATGAGGTGTATATTAAACTGCTCAGCCATCTCGTTAAGAGATCTGAGGCAGTCGAGGGCTGTTTGTGAATTTAGGGATGTTGCCTCCAGAGAATTGATGGCAGCCTGGCTGTGCGAGTAAATGACAACGCCAGTGTTGGTTACTATTTTGCGACTCAGCCACTTGGCGACTTGCCATTATTTCGGATTGATAGACACTGCAGGTATCTGGTAGTCTGTGAGCTACATCCAAACTAAGTTCTTCACAGGGTACTCCGAAGCCAACCTTTTCATCAAGTTTCGAACCATCCATGTAAATGTGGAGATGGTTTCTATTACCTGGTATTTTGCCAACCCAGAAGTCCCACCGCGACCCTACAGTCTTTTTGCAGGAATATAAGGCGACGTTGGCCTTCCTTACACGTTCCAATACGTTAAGTCTAAATTACAGATTCCTATCTAGAATAATTCCTCAAAATGTTGCACTTTCAGAAAAGACTAGATCTGTTTCATTTATCCGAGGGGAGGGTCAACATGTGAGACATTATTCATCTTAGTAAAGAGAACCAATTCTGTCTTGTTTGGGTTTACGCCCAAACCGCTGCTTTTGGCCTCACTCACTGCGATTTCCACGTCGTCTGTATATGCCACGACCTTACAGCCACAACGTTCTAGATCTAGCAGGATTTCATTCACCTCTAGGTTCCAAATTAGTGGAGACAGTACTCCTCCTTGTGGGGTCCCTCTGTTTACAAACCTTGTTAGAGTTGTGGACCCAAGACATGCTGTTATGCGTCTTCTGTTGAGCAGACTTTGAATTAGTCTAATCAAACTAGAGTTAACTTTAAGATGTGACAGTTCCGCAATTACTGCATCCGATTGAATGTTGTTAAAAGCCCCTTCTATGTCAAGAAATGCCACCATGGTGAATTCCTTGAAATGCAGGGACGATTCGATAGTGCTCACAAGTTCGTGCAGGGCTCATTCTGTAGACTTCCCCGTATTGTAAACATGTTGGTTCACCGACAGGAGTTTTGTATCCAGGTCTTCCCTAATGAAATAATGTAAAAGTCTTTCCAGATCTTTCAATAGGAAGGAGGATAACTGGTCTGAAGTCTGTTGGCCTAGTGTGTGATATCTTCCCTGCTTTAGGTATGAATACCATTTTGGTATCCCTCCATCGATTCGGGATGTATGAAAGTCTGATACAACCTGCATAAATTTTCTCCAGCCAGGGGATAATGTATTTCAACATTTTCTGCATTTCTGCTGGAGTGATGCCGTCTGGTCCAGGTGACTTGAAGGGCTCAAAGCTATTAATAGCCCAGCTTATTCTGGATCTCTCAGTCAACAAGCTAGCGACGCTCGCAGTCCACTCGCACTCTTGTTGGTCCTGCTGATCCTCTGGTTCTGTTAGAGAGTTCCCCGGGAAATGTGTGTCGAGCAGTACATTGAGCGACTGCTCGCTGTTTTTGGTCCAATTATTTGCCTCAATTATTTGCAAGTAACACAGAGTACAGGGTGAAGCTGATAATATTTTTCTCAGCCTTGCGGCGTCGGAAACCTTTTCCACTTCGCCACAGAAGGTATACCAAGAGCGTCTTTGCGCCTTTCTAAGCTCCTTCTTATAGACCTTGAGTTGCTCTTTATAGGCATCACAAACATTAGCGACCCCAGTAGATTTAGCCTTGTTGAATAGCTTGTTGCAGGTCTTTTTCATAGCCGTTAGCTCAGAAGTCCACCATTGGGGTTTAGTTTTACCCATGCACCTTGTTTTTGGACAGGCTTCTTCAAGGGAACTATTGAATGATGTGGTGATATGTTCGACCATATTATCCATGCCGGCTTTGTCATTCGGTTCGTACAGAAGTTTGGAGTTGAGGACTTTCTTGAAATTCTTCTCATATAGGTGTCACTTTGTCTTTCTCACATTTCTGTGGACGGCAGGTCCAGGCGCTTTTTCAGCGAGTTTGAACTCAATATAATGGTGATCTGAGAATGAGTGGTCGTCCAGTACATTCCACCCAATAATTTTGTCTGACAGCCGGCCAGTAGCAAACGTTACGTCGTTACTTGTCTGTCTTTATTGTAAAGGTCGGTTTATTACCTATGTTACAAATACTTAGGTTGGTAGTTAGAATAAAGTCAAGAAGCGAATCACCCCTATTGTTTATATCCGTACTACCCCAGATAGTGTGATGAGCGTTCGTGTCTGCGCCAATAATCAGCTCGACCCCGTCAGACGTTGCTTCTTCTACTACTTCCCTGAATAGAGCAGTCGGTACTACAGCTTCATAAGGCAAGTAACTGGAGACCACCCAATATATGCGATTACCGATCTCCAGACTAGCAGATGTTTGGTCTTTACCATTTAAATTAGCCAGGAGAAAGATACTTAGATCTTTCCTGGCCAAAATGCAGGTTCTTGGAATGCCTTCACAGTTGGCCACAAGCAGTTTAAAGTTGGGTGTCCTGATACCGCACACACTTCCTCCTACTGCGTAGGGCTCCTGTATCAGGACGATGTCTACTGCACCTGTGAACAGGCGCAGCAATAGAGCCGCTGGGGCTGCTATAGCGTGATGGAGGTTAATCTGTAGAATTCTTACCATCAATGGTAATTGACAGATTAACATCCACCCCGACAAGGGTGTTATCGAACTCTTCGTCCGTATCATCGAGAAGTGTGTCCCCGCCAGATGCGTCAAAGAGTCCGGAGTCCCCACAGCCCATCTGTGTCAGAAGTAGAGCTTTCGTCCTCAGAGAAGGACGTTACAGATCTTCTATTAGAGTTGGAGTCACCAGAAGTAATGGGCGTGGGTACCTCCGTACTTCCAGAAAGCCGTGTATCAACCACGGTGGACGACTCACCTTCCGCAGTGGGAGCTATATCCTGCTTGTATACCTTCAAGACTATAGTCTCGAAGCCATATTGTAGGGTTGAACTTGCACGTTGTATATGGTAGGTGGATTCAGCGTTAAGGATCAAATTGACCTGCCGCTTTTTACCATCCGCCTCACCCACCTTGCTGATTCTCCAATTGTGGGCGTGCAGACCAGGATTGGATTCTTTTATTATTTCTAATATGTCAGCCGGGTTGGAGGGCTCTTCTGTAACCCAGGTGATGGCTCTAGGGTGACTAGGGATGTTGTTTTTTCGACAACATCCATCCTACTGATCTGGCATCACCGAAATATAAGAGCTTTACTCTCCCCTGATGTCATCCTGCATCGTTGCAAATTGGTGGTTTTCCCGGCATTTCTCTACGGACATCGAGGTAACGAGCCATAATGGCTGATTGCACATGGCTCCATTTGTCCTTGAGGATGGATCAATCCTCTATAACGGCCATCACTAGGCTCTCCTTCGCCACTTCATTGAAGGGCTTGATGAGTGTCCTGTTGAGTAATGGTGACATTAGAGCCTCTTGCCTTTTTCGAAGGCAGGGGTTCATCAGGTGATCTGATTCTTTTGACTTTATTAGCCGTTAACACAGCTGAATTTGTGGCTCTTTCAGCCGGCTGATTGGCCTTAGAAGCATCCATGACGCCTTTAGCCCAGGTAAGTGACACTTTTTGTTTTTCGGTAAGAGACGGAACTTCAACAGCCTCCAACTTCGTCAAAACTCTGAGCGCTATCCGGTGCTCATTGCGCTTCCGTTTTGACGGTCGGACATGACGTTTTTCCCTCACCATACCACCTGTTATGAGTACTGGTGGGAAATTTTCACCATGTTTGGTGTGGTCGGCTTTGGCCAAGACCAACGGACGGACAGTAGGACGATTGGGGAACCCCGATCCATCGGAACACGAAGGCATCCCCGTCAAAGAATTTATTATTTTTTGTCTGTTTTAGCCCGTAATAGGTACTACGATGTAGGCCTTCCAGACTTTGTACAGATTTTTTTGCGATTGCGTAATTGGTACTGCGTAATATATTTTAACTATCCGCTCTGTGCTAAACACGTCCATTCACTACGACTGATCAGCAACGACGTACATTCTTAATGCACTACCAAATGGCTGCGCAATAATGTAGGTATGGGTTTTACTTACCGCACGATATTTGTTCGATTGTGCGCATGCAAAATTAGCAGAGGGTGCAGGAGTAATTTTTCAAACGTCGCAACATGATGTGGTGACATTATTTTTCAGAAACGAAATCAGCATAAGTGTCTACCTCGTTTCCTTCCTCATGTTGGTTCAAAAACTTGTTAACTGCTAAATTGTATACAGTTATGTTCATAAATACGGATCCTATAGCCCTTAGATGGACACACACAATGTAGCTTCTTTCTACCGCATATCGTCTGAACCGATTTTCATAAATTTCATAAAAATATATAAAATTCATAAAAATATCGAGTTTAGTGACAAATTAGATGTAACGGGTTTTCTAATAGGGACATAACAATTTCGTATCTTTATGTCAACGGACCCTCAAACATATTTAATGATCTTTCAGTGTCAAAACGTTAGTCGAAGTCAACATTTTCATCAAAAACTGAATTAAGAACGTTTACTCCAATTTTCGGCCCTAATAATCGTCCGACCCGACAGGCTGTGCGTGCTATAGTGGATAAATTGGAATCCAAATTTTCACTTTTGGACGTTCCGGCGCCAATGAGACGTCGTACTGCTCGAAGCGATGAAATTTCGCAGCATTAAATGTATCCGTTCAAAATGAGCCAAATCAGTCGATTCTAAGTCGTTCTCAGGAGTTGGGCATCTCTCAAACCACACTGTGGCGTATTCTGCGAAAAGATCTTGGCCTTCATCCTTAAAAGATCAAACTGACTCAAGAACTAAAGCCACTCGGTCATTTGAAACGCCGAAACTTCTCCGATTGGGCTCTGGCAAAGTTAATGTTATGTCTTAATGGAAAACCCGTTATTAATTGCATCCTGCAACTGCATTCGTTTTCATTAACTTTTTCTTTATTTTTCGATGTGTACTAACTTTCAAAAGGTCTTTCTTGTAAATAAAAATATATATTTTTTATTTACTGTATCTTGCAAGTGCATATTTAACCCCTGTAGTGCAATTTAACCCTCTAAAACATATATTCCAAGAAACAGGAAAATATGATTCAAATTTGAGACCAAGTAAATAAATAATAGCCTAATGCATTTTTAAATGCATGGGCTGGGAGATGTAATTATATTTTTTTGCATTTTTTTCAGAATAGAGAACCTTTCAAGAATATTGTTGTGAATTGGAGCAAAACTAACGAAGCTACAGCAGTCTAAACAGCATATAGGAGTATATGGGGGCTATAGCAAAATTAAATCGATTTTGACCAATGTCAATTACGAACAACCCAAAATGGGTTGTTCGTAATGGATGTTCGTAATTGTCGTCAAAGGGCGAGACATTCAAAATTTTAAATTTTAACTACCGATTACTTTGACTGACCCGAAACAATCGAAAATGTAGTGAAAAATTGGGTTGATCGGATGAGGTACTGCCGAGCCAGTAGTGGTAGTCATATGAATGATATTGTGTTCCATTATTAAATGGCAAAGTTCAACATTTCCAATAAAACCAGAAATTTGAAAAAATTATCAGTAATTTTTTTATAGCCGATTAAAATTTTAAATGACCAAACCCTTATAAGCCCATCGATATACTTTAGGTTACAAACATCTACCACGAAACCAGTACCACAGTGTGGTTATGGGTATAACGATGACCTAAATTGAACCCAACATACCAAATAGAAATAAAACTGCAATAAAACTTGAGAACAATATTACAAAAAAAAAATGGATTCACAATCTGTTTTTAACAATGCTTCAGGAACTCTTATGATACACAATAGTTTCCTAAGTATGCACACGAAAACTATTAACAAGTACCGCTATGCTTGAAAAACTCTTGTTATACACAACCATTTCTTAAGTATGTAAGTGAAATCTGTCAACAAGTGCCGCTTCATTTGTTGACAAATTAGTTTTGTGTTTTGCTTTGATTGGTGAAAACTATCAACAATGCACGCTTCATTATACCCTACACCACACTGTGGAATAGGGTATTATGACTTTGTGCATTTGTTTGTAACATCCAAAAGGAGAAAGATAGACCCATTGTTCATTATACCGATCGATTTGTAATCACTTTCTGAGTCGATTTAGTTACGTAGATGTATTCTTGTAATCAAAGTAAAGGGTTTTCCAACAAGAGGTGTTATTTTGGTATTCAAAGAAAAGTGCCATTTTTTGAGATAAATGATTGGATGTTTATTTCATAATAAAGTGGAAGGTATGCCGTTAATAATGAAAAACAACATCAGCCAAATGGCCACTACGACCACGCTTACAGGACCATATCCTTTTCATGAAATTTTCCATAACCAAATCGCAAAGTGGCTGCCCTATGTCCTCGATAGCCTCACGAATTCTATCTTTGAGGTCTTGAATCGACGCTGGGCTGTTGGCGTAGACCTTATCTTTCACGTGGCCCCAAAGGAAGAAGTCGCAAGGTGTTAAATCACAAGATCTCGGTGGCCAATTGTGATCACCTCTTCGATAGATAACACGTTCCGGAAACTTTTCCCGTAACAGGGCAATGGTTTCGTTGCTTGCGTGGCACGTAGCGTTGTCTTGTTGAAAGTAAACGTTGTCCAGATCATTACCATCCAACTCCGACAATAAAAAATCATTAATCATCTCTCGATAGCGAAAATCCATTAACCGTAACTGTTGATCCAACGTCATTTTCGATCTGATTTCATTCATATAATAGTGTTCATTCATATAATACGAGTAAGAAACCTCTTTCTGTCGAATTTCATACAGATCGGATATAAAATTAATGTTTTTACAGCGTTTACTGTATTTAAATCTGAACCGATTTCTTCCAAATTTAACAGTGTTCATTAATATAATACGAAACCTCTTTCTGCCGAATTTCATACTGATCGGATATAAAATAAGGGTTTTCAGCGCTTACATGTCAAATCGGGGCTAACATATATATGGGGGATATATCTAAATCTGAACCGATTTTAACCAAATTCAATAGGGATCGTTCTTTGTGTAGTTTAGTCGATATCGGACCATAATTGCGACCTGTACTTTGATTGCAAGAATACATGTATTGACAGAAAGACGGACATAGCTAAATCAACTCAGAAAGTGATTCCAAGTCGATCGGTATAATAAACGATGTGTCTATTTCTTCTCCTTTGTTTTGTTACAAACAAATGCACAAATTTGTATAATAAATGAACATTACAAAAAAAATAATTTAAGCTTATTCTACAATTACAAGGATAAGCTTATAGTAAGCCTGCTCATTTAATATTATCAAGAGGGTTACGTTTCGATTATTCTACAATTGTTACACAAGCATTTTACAATACATTATCAACTCTTTTTCAAGCTTGACGCTTGTGGTAGTGAGCTTATTATAATATTGTTCTTAAGTTATTTGATATGTTGGGGAAATAATATTTTTTTCTCAGTGTATTAAATAAAAACAAAGCTCACCTCTTTACTTTAGATCCTAATACATATATAAATATTTTACCATCGAAAAATATTTGACGTTTCTTTAACAATTTAGCAAACAAATATTCGTTATTCGGTTACTTCACATTCACTTGTTGCTTTGCTGTTTTTATTCGCTGCACCGTGAGACGGACTGAGACCACTGATTTGTTTTTTACTCTCTCTCTATGTTTATATTTTTTGTATATTTTTGAAATGGGACACAAATAAAAGGCGAACATTAAAACATTGTTTACAAATCATTTCCTTTGTCCAGACTTACATTAGGCAAGTTTTTTCAGCAGCTTATCATCAAATTCCCTTTTGAACTTGCACGAAGAATTCAAAACGTTCAGGGAGAGTTTTTCCCCCCCTTGACGACTGCCTCTCTCTCCTACAAAACGCCGATAATCTGCTGAACATTCAGCCAGTGTAAATAGGGACTTTCCGGTTGTGGCTGAAGTTTGATGACGGAGGTAGGTTGGATGGAAGATTCTGTTATGGTTGCTTTTGTTTGTTTTTTTGCTGCTGGGGCTTCTGGTGTAGATTACATTGTTTTGAGTTGTGAGCGAACAAGTTGTATTATTATCCTTTAGATCCGGTTGCGAGGAAAGCATTTTGTAATTTAATCTTTTGAGACAAAATGAAATGAATTACGCGTGAATGTAAAAGAGATTTGGACTGTCACAATTACAGATTTATGAATTGTTATTAACTCACAATTAAGGCACTACCATTTAAATTCATTTGTTAGGCTTCCTTTTGTAATTTCACTTTTTTCCAATGAAAACTTGTTTAATTTCTCATGATTTTGTTTCGTGATTTTTTTTCTCATTGCAATTACTTTTTCTCTTTCCCCTTCCATTGGATTCCGGGGACAGGTGGAGGGGGTTTGAGAATTTACTAAAAGAGCTTAAATTTTTTTAAACACAGTGTCCACCTTTACACATTGTCCACGCTTGACACTGTGAGTAGACCTTAAAGACGCTAAGGATGACAATGACAACGACATTCTTTAAACCTCCTTTTTGTTTTGGTTTGACAAATTTTGCAGATGGTTTGACGTTTTGACTTTTATTTTGTTTCCGTCTCGCTTTGTTTTGTTTCTTGCATTTTGCTCTTTAACGTGTGTTGTGTTGTTGCTGCAAACTTTCCGTCATACAAGTTTGTTTGTTACACTTTTGTTTTGCTGTGGTTTGCCATTTTATTCTCTAATGCTTTTTCTTTTATTGTTCACATCCTAAACGTTGTTTGTTTACTAGACAACGATTTGTGGATTTATTCCGTTTTTTGCAAAAGAAACCCGAATTTACCAACAAAATATGCGTTTACTCGCATTCATAAAACAGTTCACGTTCACCCTCGGAGAGCGACTAAAGCTTATGTTGTGACTGAGTTTGTACAATCGGTACATGTCAGGGATGATAAATTTGATACTTTAGTACTTTTTTTGTACTTTTCAGACCCTCAAAGTACCGTGATACTCCCGCGACACATTTGATACTTTTTTTATCAAACATGTCTTTGCATGAAAAAAATTTTTTCCAAAAAATTATAGAAGTCTCTTTCGACATGGTTCGACATAGCTACGCAACGCCAAGAAATATGTTTGGCTCTTTATATTTCAACAAAATTCTGTTTCTTTTTATTGTGTATGAAATCGCGACTTTCCAGTTTCAAAGGGTAAAAAATTTGCGATTTGACAAATTTGCATTTTTAGCGAAATTAAAAACCTATAAGAAAAGATTAAAGGCACGTAGGTTGTAAAACGTGGCATCTACACCAAAAACTCAAATTCGTCTGGAACCATCACGTGGTATAATCGTATATCAACGTGAAACAATTCTAACCAGGAGCGATACTGGATAAAATAAAATGTAAAGTCAATTAAAACTGGACCGACATAAATCACTTTTTCTACAGATAATTTTATGCAATATGAAACATATTTCATCATAATCGGCTAAAAATTTGTTCTCAAGAGAGTCAAGAATTCTAATCGGAAGGTACCTCTATATATGTAGAGTCTAAATGATTTTGTATCAATTTCCGTAAATATCGGTTTATATTTGCGACCTGTACGATTTACAAATGAAGCATTTCAGATAGTTAACCATTATATGTGTGTTTATTTTGCTCCAATAATTTGGTATGGGGTAGTACAAACCAAAGGTTTTATGCTGCTATAAGCTTCTAGTAGCTTGTTATCAAGAAGTTATTCATGTATTACTGGATCTTACTACTTTGTATCTCAATATTTCAAGATTTCAAGAAGAATTTAAACAAATTTTAAAATTGTTACTTTTTGCGTCCATAAAGTACCTTTTTAGAACGATTTTTGTACCATTTGGTTACTCTCAATTATCATCCCTGGTACATGTTGTCGGAATGTTATGTTGCTCAACATGCAATTCAACCTACGCCATAAGCTTCTTGGGCTTCATTGCCCCAACACCGGAGCAAACCAAGGAGTTGTTGCCTGTTTTTGTCTCTCTTGTGTAGGGGCCATTCAATAGCATCATTGTTGCTGCAGCGCTGTAGTGTTGAGAAGTTGAGAGTTGTTTTTGGTCTCTCAGTGTTGAGAGACTTGTTTTATGCTCAGCCTCAGCTGTTCTTTTTCGTTCATATACATTTCGTTCATGTTACATTCAGAATGATGCTTTTCGTTAGCTACTTGTTGTAGAAGCGAATTGCCAAATAATTTGTTATTAACCTCTTTTTTTCACAAATGTAAGAACATTTTAGCTGCGCCTACATTTTCATGTTGATTATGTTTTAGCAGAGTTGGTAAACGATTTATGTTTCGTATTTAGTACTAAGAGTAGTGAAAAACACATTTCAATATCTGCCGTTACATTATTAAAGTTTAAAAATTTGTATTATTAGCACTATGTATACACTAAGCAGCAACGAGATTTTATACATAAAGAGTAGCCACGGCGAAAATTCATGTGCAAAGGTGAGTTTTTATAAAGAAGTGGTGGACATAAAAAGAAATTTAAATTGATTATAAAAAATGTTTTTTCCCGTTTTCTTTGTTTCAACTAACGTATAAGAATTTTATTTTGTCTGTTTATTGACATGCATGTGAAAAAGTGCAAGAAAAACACACAAAATACATGGAATTTTAAATAAAATTTTTCATGAACTCATCTTTGCACATGAGGTGGAATTCACATTTTTCGTGTTGTGAATGAAATGGTATCTCTTCTTATATTGAATCTCTTTGCTACGCAGGGTCAAAGCCAGTAGAAGCAGCGATGCCAACTTGGTGATTTTTCCGCTCCTTGTGGTGAATTTTGATCTCCAAATACCACTGATATGTAAAAGTAGTGATTTTACAAAAAAAAAACACTACGGTAGCGTTTTAAACCATTTTTTTGTAGCGATTGTAGTGATTTTTTAACATACATCGGCGACATTACGCAACGTATCGTCGCATTCTTTTAGAGCTCATAGAATTTAGAAACGATGTCGCTTTCATTTAGGTTTCTCCATACGTTCTTATGTGATTTGTGCCCCTTTTTTGCTACTGAGCGTTATGGATTTCTATAAGAACTAAGTTAGTCCTGAAACACACGAGGCAAATTTGTCCAAGCAAGTGTCAAAGTTTGTAGGAGAGAGACTTTGACACTTGCCTCGTGTGAATCAGCACTTAGGATTCGAATGTCTTTAAATACCGTTAATTCTTTAATACAAATAAAATATGGGTTAAAGTTTCAAAATGTTCGCTGTTCGAAGTATAAAATACCATAAAATGTCCAACAAATTAAGACTTTTTGATTGGAACAGAATGGCGACCCTATAATTCTGAAAGGGCATATTGAGTAGATAATTTTTGTAGAATAAACTTATGGACCAGCTGGTCTGAGTTTTTTTTTACAGTGGGTCAAAGTTTTAAATTTTTGGTCGAAGGGAGCATTATGCTAAATGAAAAAAATACTATAAGTTTATGTCTGAGAGATTTCTTATTGTCAGAGTTATATAGTGGAATTTTATGAGGATCATTTTTGTGGAAGATCTTAACCCTCTAACTCCCCTCTTAATGGGTCAATTTGGTCCTTTTTCGAAAAAATCAAAAAAAGTTCTTTACGCTTATTTAGCAAAATTACACTCCAACTTATAAATACAAATAAATAATATAGTGTAAATTTAAACTGTTTATTTTTAAATAATATATATTATTAAGTAAATAATATATATCTATTATTCACATAGCCTTTTAACGATACTAATCTTAGTTCAAAAACAAAATGGCGTTTACGCCACTTTCAATATAAACAGTTAATTTAAAGCCGTGTTAAATTAATATATGGGTAAATATATAAGTTATTACCTGAATTGTAAAAACAAGGGAAATTAAAAAAAAAATCATATTTTAAGGAATTGCAATAAACCCATCGATATAATTCCGTGTTCAGTCTTATTTAATAGAGCTTTATTTGTCGGTTTAAGATGCAATTTAGTTAGAGGTTTTTATTTTAATTCAGATAAGAGCGCCCCAGTAGGTGAGTTGGTAGCGAGCTCGCCTATGAGTTTGGGGGTCGTGGGTTCGATTCCCACCAGAGGCTCTGGTCTGTCGCAACAAAAATTTACAAGCAACATGGTCTTTGTCACCCGGCTTCTCCCTGGACCGTAAAATTAGAATATAAATTAACTTTGTATTGTAATTCATATAAATAAATAAATAATTCAGATAAATTTCGTCGCCATCATAGTACGAGATTTTTGGCACGTCCTTGAGGCAAATCTCCATCTTTTCATTTTCGTTATTAGATTTTGTTACAGAAAAAGTCGCATGAATAAGTAGCTATTTTCGAACAAGCTTCGTTGCCACAAGTTTCATGTTAAAAAGTTCTGAAAAATTGCTTGAAATGAGCAAACCAGACATTCGACAATTCTCCACTATCTTCACTGCTTCAACGTTTCTATGGGTTATTGCTGTTATGAGTCGCCTAGGGAGCGAACAACACATAATAATTTTTTGCTAATTTGTAGAAAACTAGCAAAATAAGTACGTTAATTTAATTTTCACTCAAAAATTTAATACAGCCTCTTTGATCCATTTACTGGTAGCTCAAAGCCACCAAGCACACAAAAAGACGTCTAACCTTTATATACCGAAACAAACAAAAACTGCAAAATGACTCATAATGTCAACATATGATGGGGACATTTGCGCAATCATAACCAAAAATGGTTAGTTAAAATAATACGTAGTTAAAAATAATACGTATAAAATCTGAATTTTGCTTATATTTTAGTTTTTGTTTTTGAAGTGCATGGAGCCTTCAAAATCTTTGAAATGGGACATGACGCAACACTTGGTGAGAAGCTCTGGTTTGGGAGGTACCAAAAGGGGTTGGCAATAACGCCAATTTTTCAATAGACTATGGGTACTATAATTATTTAGATTTATTGCGACTTTAAATTTATATTATATTTTTTTGTGTAAGTTGGCGTGTAATTTTGGTAATTAAGCGTAAAGAGCTATATTTATTTATTATTGGTGTCTTTGGCGAACCACACTGAAATTTTCAGTCAAAAATTTTCGTAGAATAATTTAATACTTAAATGTCCTTAAGGACAGAAGAGATAGAGGAAAATTATAATATTTTATTTGGCCAAGAACAATTCTAAGTCATTTATTAATCGTTTAATCCTAAGTATGGAAAACAAACGTTAATGTTATATAAGTTCTTATTTATTTTTTAAACAAAAATGTTACAAACATTATCTAAATGTTTAAAAAATAAATTGAATTCCAAAAATATTTTGTTGGTGGTTTTTAAAATCAATTCATGGTTAACATTTTTGTCAGTGCGTTTTTGGGAGATTTTGTTATTTTTTGGCGTTTTTTATACATATATTTTATTTGAGAATGTTAGTTTGCAAATATATTTTGTTGTAATATATTAACATATGCGCTCCAAATAAATTTTAATAATTTTTAAATAAAATTTATTTATTCAGAAATATAATATTTCAAAATCTTTGTTCCAAATTTATAGCCTAAAATGTACACGCTGAAAAAAACGTCTGTAGAATATGGTCCCAAATATTTTATGCATGAAATATACAAAGTCAGTGTCAGTGTTAGCGTTTTTGGTAGATTTTGTTATTTTTGGAGTTTTTTATACATATATTTTATTTGAGAATGTTAGTTCGCAAATATATTTTGTTCACGGGGAAAATCTTCATTTTTGATATGTTTGAATTAAAAGAAAATATACTTGGAAACGATTTTTTTAAATATTATATATTTGGTAACAAATAAATTTTATTTGAAAATCAAGAAATTTTGTTTGGAACGTATATATTAATATATTAGAACATAATTTATTTGAAAACTGACTTTCACGAATAAAATGTGTGCTTAAACACAAACAAAGTTATTGTTTAAGAAGCTTTCCAAATATATTTTATTTAAAAAAGATTTTTAAAACTTTGCTGACTTATTCGAATTTTAGTTCGTTTTTCCTAGTTTTCGTATTAAACTTTATAGCTAAAAATGTCTTTTAATTTATAAATATTCCAATTCATCACTCTTTGTCAATCCATCAATCCAATTTATATTTACGAAAGATTATGCATACGATTTAAGTTTCAATTAAGTTTTACAGAAATATAAAATTTATAAAAAAATTGCTCTTTGAACATTTGAAAAACAGAAAACTTGTCTTTATATTAAGGCATTGATGCATTGCCAAAATATTTAAAGACAAATTAATCTTTATTTCAGAAAAACTAGTTCCAAATAAAAAAATATTAGAATGTGAATATATTTTGGTTTAAAACAATATCCTCCCAAACATATAATATTTGAGGGTGTCAAATATTATATATTTGGAGTGTAACCTAAACATATGTATACTTCAAGCCGAATATGTTTGGGACAATATACTACAGAAACGAATTTTCTTCAGCGTGTTGTAATATATTAACATATGCGCTCCAAATAAATTTTAATAAATTTCAAATAAAATTTATTTATTCAGAAATATAATATTTCAAAATCTTTGTTCAAAAATATATAGCCTAAAATGTACACGCTGAAAAAACCGTCTGTAGAATATGGTCCCAAATATATTATGCATGAAATATACAAATGTTTAGGGTGCACTCGAAAAATATTACATTTGGCACACACACAAAAATTATATATTTGGGAAGATGTTGTTCTAAACAATTCTTTGTTTCCGTCCTAATATTTTTTATTGGAGACAATTATTCACGAAACAATTATTTATTTGCATTTAAGTATTCAGATTATTATACAGGGTTTTCCAACAAGAGCTGTTATTTTGAATCATCCGGTATTTCGGTAGCTGTCACTTTTGAAGCTTTTATTCTTTGACAAGTAGAAACTAAGCCATTACTTATAATGGAACGATACACGATTCAAAAACGCATTGAAATTATTAAAATTCGAAAAATCGAAATTCATCGAAAAATCATCTTGACTGATGAGGCCCATTTCCACCTCGGTGGCTACCTCAACAAGCAATATTGTCGCATCTGGGGCTCGGAAAACTCAAGAGTTATTGCTGAGAAGCCTCTCCATCTTCAACGTGTGACTGTTTGGTGTGGTTTAAGGTCCGGCGGGGTCATTGGACCTTACTTTTTTAAAATGACATTGGATCAACAGTTACGGTGAATGGATTACGCTATCGAGAGATGATTAATGATTTTTTATGGTCGGAGTTAGATGGTATTGATCTGGACAACGTTCACTTTCAACAAGACGGAGCTACGTGCCACACAAGCAACGAAACCATTGCTTTGTTACGGGAAAAGTTTCCGGACCGTGTTATCTCTCGAAGATGTGATCACAATTGGCCACCGAGATCTTGTGATTTAACACCTTGCGACTTCTTCCTTTGGGGCCACGTGAAAGATAAGGTCTACGCCAACAGCCCAACGTCGATTCAAGACCTCAACGATAGAATTCGCGAGGCTATCGAGGACAAAGGGCAGTCACTTTGCGATTTGGTTATGGAAAATTCCATGATATGGATATGGTTCTGTAAGCGTGGTTGTGGTGGCCATTTGGCTGATGTTTTTTTCATTATTAACGGCATACCTTCCTTTTTATTATGAAATAAACATCCGATCATTTATCTCAAAAAATGGAATTTTTCTTTGAATACCAAAATAACACCTCTTGTTGGAAAACCCTTTATTTGACATGTCGGCGTTTAGTCATACTGCAAATAAACATATATGTACAACTAACTGCCCTGCAGAGAAATTGGAAACAGTCTATGAAAAGGACCGGATCTGAGCTGGTCCAAAATGAACTAGATCCAGACTAGAGCAAAAGTAATGTAGCCAGAAACAGTTGAGCGCAAAAAAACGAGAGAATTCAAAGAAATCTGCCTAGGCAGCGCTGTTTTTGTCTGATTTTGTACAGCGTGAATATTTGTTTGTGTTTTTTCGTCTGCATTGAAATAATTCTAAGTGTTTACCGTTAGGAATTTAAGGTGGTGCTTGTCATTTCAGTCTTGTGTTCATTGTTAAGTGGAATAAGTAAGATGTGGAACAAGTAACAAGTAAGATGTTATAATGATAATAATAATTATAACTATTTCAAGTTTCCCTTTTCTATGAATTAAAATAATTTATTTCCGTTTCTCAAATAATAAATATATTTCAATTTAGTTTTTATAAATATTATAAAAATAAAAACCAATCAATAAATATTTTCTTTCTAATTCTTAAATTTTATAATAAAGGCAAGCTGAAAAGTGGTTCGAGACTGGTCCATAACCAAGAGAGCATGAACTAATTCTACATAATATATTTTTTTCAGCAAACAACTGTTTCTTTTTACATGGGCTTGTCCTAGGAATAATCAATTTTTCTCCGGGTGCATTCGTTTGGAACAGTTCTGGAGTAGTTTAGATATATTCCTGAAGAACTATATCAGATATAGTTCCCTAGAATTAATTCTAAACTATTCCATTCTGAACTATATCAGAACTGTTCCAAACGAATGCAGCTGGAGACAATTGATTCTTCCTAGGACATGCCCATTTAAAAAGAAACAGTTGCTTGCTGGGCAAAGGGTATTATGTAGAACTAGTTCATACATTCTCATGGACCAGTGTAGAACTATTTATGAACTGGTCCGCTTCGCTGCAGGGTGATAATATGAAATATTACAATGTTAATGTGTGTGGCAGCCAGAGCTAAGGATTTTCATACAAGAAATTGGATTAGGAAGTTTAGGTCACTGTATTAAAAGATAATAATCCGGACAACGGCGGGTTTGAAAATGCTAGTTAACCAGTAACTATCGTTTTGTTTCAGATGCATGATCCAGTAATGTTTCAGATGTTAACCAGCAACTATCGTTTTCTTTCAGATGAAATGAAAGTGTAAATGGTCAACAAACCAATCCCATCAGAAAATGTTCTCCAACTGGACGACATCATTACAATGAATGTTACACGATGTACCACATCCTGGAGCAAGAAAAAATTTCTCCATCTCCATGACCATCAGTGCCACCGGCAACACTGTTTATCAGACACTTCACCAGGGTCAGAATGTATAGCCGAACATCATTGCACTACAAATCTTAACAAAGCTCCATTTGCCGTTGTTGATGAGTCCGCTTCTTGCCTTTAACTACATTCAGCAGTTGTTCTAATGGTCAGTTGTTCTATGTTCTAATGTGAAAAAGAAACAAACATTTTGGACTGTGAACGAGAGGGAGGCATGGAAAGCTAAACAAAACAGAACAGGACAGAAGTGGAAGGATAAAACACGTCAAAACCATTAAATACTTCTGATGTAACATAGTCTGACAAACGTGTCAGAATGTTGTAAGGGCCAAAGTTTGTTGACTGCTATTAACTTCATAACAGTGGTTTTAAATTAGATGTTTTAGAAAAATTTAAATAATAGGACTATGATGCTATAATAGATGGATATAGACACCTTTAGTCACTTGTCCAAGCTTTTCACCAGATGCCAGAAAACATAAATTTTCGGTTATTTATATGCGACGGATAAGTTTTTTTGAATAGTATCTACGGAGAGCTGTGTTATTAATTTGATAGTACGTTCTGATAAGTATTATATATACTTAGAATTATCTTTGTAACAGTTTTTACAAGGCAGGTATTGACGTTCTGAAGTCAAAGAAAAGGTAAAAATATTGTTATATTTCTTTATTTTTGACCAATTTTCTAGATTATTTTTGTCATAGTAACTATATTTGTGATATGGCCCCTCATCTAGGATTTCAGATATCGGATGTCTTTCTGCGCTAATGCAAAATTTCCAAAAGCATGCAAAATTTCCAAAACTCACGCCCTACCTGGAAAAATTATTGTTGTTCCACATTCAAACTCTTAAAATAGAACCCATTTCCAATTTTATTTCCAAATGAAAAGCCATTGTGGTTGCCCTCTTTGTTTGCTGAGAAAATACTTTTAAAATAGAACAAAACGAATTAGAGAATGTAAAACAACCATTCACAGAAAATACACAAAAACAACTTCAAGTGTCAACATTTGTGTTGAAAAGAGCCAAAAATTCAGCACCACAGAAAAAAACAGTTAAAACGACAAAAGTGGTGTCAACAGACATTTAGCAAAAGTTGGTGCTATGCAAATACCGAACCAGCCTAACCGAACCAATGCGAAAACTAAAACACAGTTTTTTTTTGTTTTTTCATTCGAGTGAAACAAATAAATACATAAATTCAATAAATTCATATGAGAGAAAAATTGTTTAAATTCTGCAAACTTACACATTCATGTATATTCTTCGGAGGTCTTTTTATAACCCTATCTTACAGAGAGGAGGATATACATATGTACATATATATATCCTTCGATATGGACCAAAAATGCAACTCATCAAACGACTCCATGTAACCTAAGCCGAAATCCGTTTTGGGACTTGGTAAGTCATTTAAGTCAGACATCCGTCTGGCGCGCACTATAAATCTCTAATGCAATAAGCGAATGACTTTCAAATGCAGCAATATATATCCAAACTTTGTTCAAGCTTTTATATGTAAATATGCATGTAGGGGGTTTTCCAATAGGGATGATACGATTTTGAAGTGACGTTTCGGCCATTTGTAATATGTCATGATTTGTTTTTCATTGTATTCAGTAGCGTTTGCAATTTCATCATGGAGAGATATACGCAAGAACAACATTTACAAATTATTCAGTTTTATTAACAAAATAATCGTTCTCCAATTGCAACTTTTCGTACGCTAAGTCAAATTTTTTTTAAATCCAAAAAAAAAACACTTTTCAGTCGACCTACGACCTTGACACCCATGAGCAATATTTTAGCTCTCGTTAAGAGTTATCTTTTTACCATTGACCGATTGTGGCTACGTGACACACAGCAAATGAAACAATTGAATTGTTGCGAGAAAAGTTTGGAGATTCGATTATTTCAAGAAATTGTGATATTGAATGGCTTCCAAGAAGTTGTGATTTAACACCATTAGACTATTTCTGGTGGGGTTATTTGAAGTCATTGGGTTTTCGAAAAAAACCAGACTCTCTTCAAGCTTTACAAGTCAATATTGAACGTGCCATGTATAAAAATGGTCTATAATACACTACGCATATTGTATTATAGACCATTATAATACACTGTAATATATATGTACAGTATGCATATTGGACTATCTTCATACTTTTGCTCAATTGCCCAAATTTTAAAAAAAATTTACCAATGATATATTCCAAAAATCCTATACCTATTATCTACGAAATTGCATCAATTTACCAAAAAATAACAATTTGGTTGTTTAAATAATTTGAAACTAAAAATATTTTTCACAAAAAAAAAAACAGTAAGGAAAGGCAGATAGTCGGGCGGGGCCGACTATATAATACCCTACACCTCCCTAACAATGCGATAAGGGTTATTGCGATAATAATTTGGAATAATTGGTAAATGGGTAAGAACATATATATGCGGATATATCTAATTCTGAACCGATAATCGCTAAATTAAGCAATATTCGTTCCTAAATTGAGAAACATCTTTCTGGAGAATTTTATAATGATCGGAAGTAAAGTACAACTTCTATAGCGCTTTGTAACCAAATCAGGAGGAACATATATATGGAGCTTATATATAAATCTGAATCGATTTTCCCTGAATACTCATTCATGTAAAATAGAAACCTCTTTCTGTCGAATTTCGTACTGATCGGATATAAAATACAGTCTCTACAGCGCTTGAATGTCAAATCGGTGCTAACATATATATGGGGGCTATATCTAAATCTGAACCGATTTTCTCCAAATTTTGCAGTATTCCTTCGTGTAATAAGAAACCTCTTTCTGCCGAATTTCGCTGTGATCGGATATAAAATACAGTTTCTACAGCTATTGAATTTCAAATCGGGGGTAACATATATATGGGGGCTATATCTACATCTGAACCGATTTTCTCCGAATTTGGCAGTATTCCTTCATGTAATAAGAAACCTCTTTCTGCCGAATTTCGTACTGATTGGATATAAAATACAGTTTCGACAGCGCTTACATGTCAAATCGGGTGCAACATATATATGGGGGCTATATATAAATCTGAACCGATTCCCCCCAAATTTTGTATTGTATCTAAGTGTATCACGAGACTACTCTCTGCCAATTTTTGTACAAATCGGTTACAAAATGTTGCTTATACAGTGCATATATGCCAAATCGGAGGTACATATATATGGGAGCTATATGTAAATCTGAACCGATTTTAACCAAATTCAATAGGGATATGTGCAAAGTTTAGTTGAGATCGGACCATAATTGCGACCTGTACTTTGATTACAAGAATACGTCTACAGACAGACGAACATAGCTAACTCGACTCAGAAAGTGATTACAAGTCGATCGGTATAATAAACAATGGGTCTATCTCTTCTCCTTTTGGGTGTTACAAACAAATGCACAAAGTCATAATACCCTGTACCACAGTGTGGTGTAGGGTATAAAAAACAAAAAAGTTCAAAAATTCGCACGACACAAACACACAAACACACATTTATACTAAGATTTTTGTGAAAAACCCTTTTTTTAGTAAGGACTGCGTTGCTTCTTCTTGCATGGAATCAATAAGATTGTCTGTAATCTTCGTATCTATGGAGTTCCAAGCATCTGCAATAGCCCGCAGTTCTCTATTATAAAAATTCAGATATTAATAGAAAAGAAGTACCTTGGTGCAACAATAATAAAAAATTACTCTGTGCTCGAAGTGGACACTTTGAAAATGTAACAGAAAGGATAAATATGGATATGCCTATTTCGACCATGCTGAATGCAGTGGTATTAGCCGTTTTTCTAGGTTAGCTCTTGTTTCCGCGATATTCGACCACGAGGTTTACTGGGGAATCACAAAGGTTAGTTGCGTTAGTGGTAATTTGGAATGGAATACATGCTTCAGCTCAAAGAACGAAATAAGGGGAACCTTTGAAGAATAATTTCTCTCAAAACTGTCGTCCACGCTTCTCACCCCCTTACCACTGATAAATTGCAATAAAATCTTACCATATGTCAAACGTCACACAAATCGTCAACATGTTTGACGATGTCTTCGAGAAAAATATTCCTCGCAAAAAATTGTTATGAGTTCCCTTTCAATGTATTTATGAAAAATCAACAGATTTCATAATTTCATAGGTTTTGTCAGTTAGCTTTGTATTTTCCATAGACTGTAACAGAAAAAAATACAAACATTTAATTCAAAAACCAATATTAATATGTAAATATTTTCTGCTAAAAGTAGATAAATACACAAATTATGCTATAACTTGAAAACTGCTTATTGCCATAACAGCGTTGAGAAAGGACTCATACACGCAAAGAAAAAAATCGTTTCAGCGAAATGAAATATTAGACGACTACAATTTTCGTTTGCCGGAACTTTCGAGGAATATTTTGCTCAAAGACGCCAAATTAAAATATCCACGATATTTATGACTTTTGACGTATGATAATATTTGAATGTAATTTTTTAAGGGGGAGAGAAGCGGCAACGACTATTGAGAGAAAACGTAATTTCCTAAGGGGGCTCTTTATTTCGTTCTTTGAACTGAAGAGTGTATTAAAAAGTCTTAAACTTCAAAATTACCTCCAAGTTAACTAACCTCTTAGAATTCCTAGCAAACTTTGTGGTCGAATATCGCGAAAACTATAGCTAACTTAGAAAAACGGCTAATACCACTGGATTCAGCGTGGCCGAAATTGTTCTATCCATAGGGTCTACTTTCTGTTAGATTTTTGGACTAAAACAGTGTTATTAATAAAGGAAAGGAGAATACTTTTAAAGAGATTTAAAAGAGATATGAATTAAGAGAACTAAGCAAAATTTCTACGAGTTAAATCCAAAGTACGAAAAGAAATTGGAGAAAGTCGTAGGAAATTGTGGATGGAATTCTGTGAGAGCATAAAATTGCGGACATCATCCTCAGATGTATATAGAAAAATAAAAGCAAGCAAGCAACATAACAAATGCATGGCTCGGCAAAACATGGTGAGTCTTTTGACTCACCACAACTACACTTAGTGCAGTCAAAAACCATAAAAAGCTTTTCTGCATAGTGTGGTAATTTTCCATTTGATGGAGCAAAATTTGCTTCTCATTGGACATGGCTGGTGTTTTGTATTAACTTTGGTTAACAATTGTGTTTTGGAAGATTTTGGAGAAGTGTGGTTTCACAAAGATTTCTCATTTGCTTGTGTTTAGAAGTCAACCATATAGAGCTCCGTTTCTCCCATACAATTGCAGCAGAACTGTTGGTAACGAGTGTCACGGCTCAGAAATCATGATCCAGTATGTGTGCTGCCAATTTTTAATACATATTTATACACCGCCATGTATAAAATACTTGTTTCTATAATAATATTGAAACAAAATGGTCTTGAAGCCGGGAGAGTATCCTAGTTAGAATCACGAAAAATAAAATCTTTAAATGGTGTCTCAAATTTCCACCAAATGTATATGGATAGACAGATAAAAGAATATATCGCATATACGTGGTATGTTCAAAAAATATCGCGAATTTTGTATTTTTTCAAAAAGTATTTATTAATTCATGAATATCTATTTTGTCCACATCAAAGTAGTTCCCCTCGGATATAATACACTCCTGCCAAACGTGTTTTCCAATCCTCGAAGCACTTCAAATAATCATTTTTTGTGATCTTGTTCAGCTCCTCCTTCGATGCCTTTATCTCCTCAATCGTGGCGTAGCGTAGTCCTTTCATGGGCCTTTTCAGTTTTGGGAACAAAAAATAGTCACAGGGGGCTAGGTCAGGGGAATGCGGTGGCTGCTGCACCATTACTGTGTTGTTTTTGGCCAAAAAATCGCGCACAAGCAACGATGTGTGTGCAGGGGCGTTATCGTGGTACAAAAGCCAGTTTTTGTTCTTCCACAAATCCGGGCGTTTTTGGCGGATTGCTTCGCGCAATTTGCGCATAACTTGCAGGTAATATTCTTTATTGACCGTACTACCCTGTGGCTAAAACTCAAAATGCACCGCGCCCCTGCAATCAAAGAAAACTGTGAGCAAAACCTTTACGTTCGACCGAACTTGGCCCGTCCGGCACGCTGTTCGTCCTTCGCATTTTCTCGGCCCTCTAAGAACATTTTGTACCACCGATAAACGTTGCTTTGGTCCAAGGTATGCGTCAGCGCATATTTTTTGTGTTTTTCAAACAAAATTTGATGCAGATTCTTTGATACATTTTCTGAAATAGATAAAAATCGAAGACAAGTTAAAACACATCCAAGCACAAAAGCTGTCAAAAATTAACCATTCAAAATGGCCGACCTGGTCAGCATATGTAAGGCACATGAGTACCAACATAACGCTACAAAAATATCACAAATCAAGTACACGTAGCCCGCGGAAATTAAAAATTCGCCATATTTTTTGAACATACCTCGTATATTGGCAAATAACTTTTCAGAGAACTCATTGTCAGAAAATTATACAACTAAATTTAGAACATTTGCAGCAACTAAAAATACGTCTAATAATGGGAAAGTCTATCATCTAAAATTCTTATTAATTTAGTTAAAATCGGCTCTAGGATCATCCAAGGGAACATCTCCCGCACAAGATAACATTAGATACTAAATGTTAGAACATTTAAATTATAATTCGAAACAATATCTGTTAAACTTTCATAACTTACTAGCTGGACCAGGTCCACCTCGTTGCCCCAGATTTGCGATCCCGTTCGTTTTGGATCAATCAGGAATAATGCCACCAAATACATTTACATAAAATACCAGCACTCTCGCTAACAAATTGCGCAAGACATTAAAATTTCAAAATGTTTGTTATATTGGCGGAGCCACGCCCATTTGTCTGATCCCGCCCATTTTTGGACCACTCACGTAGACTGCCACCAGATACATATATACAGAATTACAGCACGCTCGCTTACAAATTGTGCAAGATATCTCAATTTCAGGCTGCTATCAGATATATGTACCCAAAATTACATGACTCTCTGTAACAAATTGTGTAAGATATCTCAATTTAAAAATTTGGCTTATATGGGCGGGACCACGCCCATTGGTCCGATCCAGCCCATTTTTGGACCAATAACGTAGACTGCCATCGGATACATATGTACTAAATTAAAGGACTATCTGTAACAAATTTGAAATTGAGATATCTTACAATTTCAAAATTTGGCGTACATGGGCGGGGACACGCCAATTGGTCCGATTCCGCCCATTTTTGGAAAATTCACATAATCTGCTACTAAATGCATAAAAACAAAATTCCAGCTCTCCAGCTTAAAAATTTTCTCAATATCAAAATTTGACCCATATGGGCGGGTCCACGCCTACTTGATATATCGAAAATTGAAGTACCCTACTTTTAGCACCCCCTACACATGTACATTCTGTGAAAATTTCAAGAAGATCGGTCCAGCCGTTTAGACGCCTATACGCTACAAACCAACAAAGAGACATTCTTCTTTATATATGAGTTAATTAATATATGTTAATTTTTTAAAAGACATTCAAAGAAATTATGCAAAAGGTATTTTAGTAAAAAATCATAAAAAAATAGTTGCCATCAATTCACCACTTCCAAATTCATACAGTAGCTAACAAAGACATCTTAGAACACGACATTAAAATTTAAAAAAAAAATCGAAGGGTGTAATCATTTTGAAAATCGCAATATAATGTATAAAAGGGCAAAAACATTAAAAATTAGTATTTTTGTTGCAGTGCTTACTTTAAGTTAGTTGTAGTAGTTGAAATTACCTTCAAAACAAGGTATAGTACATTAAAATAGGTCAATTATTTCAGGAGATACAAGCTAAAGAATGAACACACCTTTTAAAAAAAAAACGTAATTTCGTCAACTTTAAATTGCTCATAACTCTTAAAGAAATTTTTTTTAATTTTTTTCTTGAACTACGTATAAGATATTTTTAGGTAAATAATGCATACACAAAATTTCGAAGCAATCGAAGTGATGTCAAAAATCGTCCCGTTTGGCATGGAATGACTCATATATAGATTTAGTCTCTCTAGTACATGATGTTTGATCATGCACACAAGTCAAAATATTTGGAGGATGCGCCTCAATCATTTATTCAGAAGGTCTGTATATGGCCGATAATATGTGTTACCTTCACCTATACTACTGTTTAAAAATATTGAACTGCCAAATCTAAATTGATTTCAGATTTGAGAGATCTCGTAGAATGTAGTCTTAGGTCTGGAAGGAAAAAGTATCTAAAGTAGGGCTGGCACCGCCCATACGCCACCATTTCTGAAAACTCCATATCTAGGGAGCGGCTCTCAAAATTAAGCTGAAATTTTGTATGTGTGCTTTTGTAAGCAAAAATTGTACTTGATCGTACCAAAAATGGACGGGATCGTACCAATGGTCGTGACCCTGCCCAAATGAGCCATGTTTTGAAATTGATATACCTTGATATATAAATTTGTTAGCAAGAGTGGCGTAATTTTGTGTATCAGATGTGATTGTTCCAAAAATGGACGGGATATGAAATCTGGGGCAATGAAGTGGACCGGGTTCAGCTAGTTCTTACTAAAATTTGCTATTTTTGAAGAAGCGTTTTTTTAGACTAAATTGATGTAATCTGCAGTGTACAAAAGTGTACGTATTCAGACAATATAGTATTTGCGATGAATGGCTCCGTAATCCAGTCTGATATGCAGAAATGTCCATTTAATACATCTAAATTCCTCATACAGTCATAATTTCCCCTGCCGTCATTATCAAAACTTTACATTCAATTAACCACACTATTAAATTAATGTTAATGATATTTTTTTTAATTGCTTTATATATGTATGTAAGAGCACCAAGCAGAAAAAAGGAGTATAATGTAACACATACGAGTACATATATCAACAAATATTATGACATTTTGTATTATTGTTAAAATGCTCTTATATAAATGTTCAGATATGTGTAAATGCATTAATTACTTGTGCTAATTGGTATTGTGGCAGCTAAAAATTAATGCTTGCAATTTAAATACACTCTGAAAATCAAGCTGTAACAGAAACGATGCCGACTGAAATTTTCGTCGAGCGGTGGGGCATGTGATTTCCATTAGTACTAATTTTTAAAGATGATATTAATTATTAAAATAGGAGTCTCTTCAAACTATCGCTAAAAACAACTAGTAAGAAACTTCAGTCGGGTAAACCGACTTATGAATCCCCTCACCTTGAGTCCCAAACAAATATTCGTAAATTTACTTATGTTTTTGTTTTAATTAAATTATTATCAATTTTAATTTCAGTAAGTACTTGTATTAAATTTTAAAGCTGTATGCTTTTGGTACAAATTGTCAATTTTTGTGGGAGGTACAATAAAGGTATTAAAGTTAAAATCTGTTAACTTTTGGTACAAAATTTTCCATTTGTGTGGAGGTACCAAAAGGGCGTGCCAATAACGCCCACTTTTCTGTGTACTCAAGATACTATAAAAGAATTGTATTATATATATTAATTTCAAGTATTGCTATGCACTGACATTAAAGTTATAAGCTGGAAACTATTGGTACAAAATTGTGCATTTGTGTGGGAGGTACCAAAAGGGACGTGCCAATAACGCCAACTTATCTCTGGACTCTAGGTACTATAAAAGCATCACACTACACAAAATTGCAAGTATTTGTATGAACTGATATTAAATCCATAAGCAGTTAACTTCTGGTGCAAAATGGTCCATTCTTGCGGGAGATACCAAAAAGGAAGTGGCCACTTCGCCCATTTTTCTTGACGTGTTAGCTAACAAACTAATACTATGTGTGAAATTTCAGAAGATTCAAGTAAGTAATATAGAAGGTATTAAAGAATCAATATCTTACTAAAAGTTAACCTTTTGTGGGGGAGGTACTAGAAGGAGTGGACCAATATGGCCCATCTTCGAAATTAACCGGAGATAGAGAAAAATATTACCGCATACCAAACTTTAATCGGTTTCTCCTTACGAGAGTTATCACAGACTGACACACAGACAGACGGACGGACGGACATTGCTCCAATGACTTAAAATGAACAAAAACGGATTTCCGCCGAACATACTTAGGGTCTTAGGTCACTCCTTCGATGTGTTACACTTTTGACTCGTAGCAAATGATATATACTCTCCTCTCCAAGGTGATAAGATAAACATAGTAATGAAAGACAGAAAGTCGGGCGGGGCCTACTCCTCCCTAACAACGCGCAAAAGGTCGTTGCGATAATATTTTTGAATAATTGGTTTCGTTTCAGTTAACAAAGTAAATAGCTCCACCTCCACATCAAGGCTTCTTTCAAGTAGGAGCTGAAAATGTTGAACATAATAAACTAGATCTGAAGCGATAACCTTAGAATGAGCAGTAATTAGATTGTCATTAACTTTGATCAACAACTGTATTTCTGCCAAATTTTATAAAGATCGGATGTAATATACGAGCAGAGTTCAATGACGCTTAAATACTAAATAGGCAGGAACATATATATGGGGGCAATATCGAAATCAGAACCGATTTCCCACAAAATTAAGAAACTTCATTCCGCCAAAATTGTGTCATGATCGGAAGTAAAGTAACTTCTACAGCGCTTTGATACCAAGTCGGGAGGAACATATATATATGGGGGTTACATCTAAATTTGCACTGATTTCCCCCGAATTTGGCAGTGTTCACTCATGCAATAAGAAACCCCTTTCGGCTCAATTTCGTACTGTTAGGATATAAAATACAGTCTAATACCACCCGAGAAATTTTTTAGACCCCCCCACAGATATTTCAGCAGGATTTTTTTAATGTTATCAATGCCAATCATCTATCAATTTTACAGTTACCAATGCCAGAAATAATAAAATTTTTTGCAAATGCTGTAATAAATCTCAAAACGCAAAGGTTTGCAATCAATTTGGAAGAAGAATAACGATTCTTAGGTTTCGTAGATTGATCTGCAAGTCGATATGCCAATTCTTTACATAAATTTATTCTGATGTTATGTGGAAAAATAAGATGGAAAATATTCCCATAATTGGAAGTCTTATAATGGTGCAAATTTAATTTGACATAAAACATGAACATGAGATAAAACCGATTGCGTTTAACTTTGGGGTTAGAATATCTAATATCAGGCTTATAAAATTTTTGTGTGTGTTCTACTAACCGAGGTCTACAAAAAAACTTTTCACACCTAATAATTATCTCGTACAGTTACCGAGATATCTGCAATTAAAATTTATTTCTCATTTTTTCCCTTACCGTGTGCTAGTATTTTGTAAATATCGGAGCACCATATGCATCGACTTCAGCCGTATCAACATGTCTGGATGAGCAATAAAATTTCCTACATGACGAAAAGAAATTGGATCGGTATACCCAATAGTACAAAGTTATGACCACTTGAAGCTATATTTTCAACAAATTATCCGATTTTTTTCAATTTCTTAGGAAAAAAGTATATGTCATAAAATGGATTTTCGGTCTAACAATTTTTGTCTCAGGTCACTCCTTCGATGTGCTACATTCAAAATTAAACTTTTATATGCGTTTTTAAACTCTTTTGCGCGACAGATTAAGCATTTGGTTCACTGTGCGTCCGTACGTCCGCCTGTCTATCTAGCTGGTGCGCACGATAACTTTCGATAGGAGTACGCGATTGACTTCCAATTTTGTGTATCTTAATACTTATACCCTACACCACACGGTGGTCCAGGGTATTATGAGTTTGTGCATTTGTTTGTAACACCCAGAAGAAGAAGAGATATACCCATCGTTTATTATACCGATTTTACCATGTCCGTCCGTCTGTAGATGTATCGTTGTAATCAAAGTGCAGGTCGGTTCAGATTTAAATATAGCCCTCATATATTTGTTACACCCGATTTGACATGTAAGCGCTGTAGAAACCGTATTTTATATCCGATCACTACGAAATTCGGCAGAAAGAACATTCTTATTACATGAATGAACACTGCCGAAATCGGAGAAAATCCCTTTAGATTTAAACATAATCCCTATATATATGTTACACCCGATTTGACATGTAAGCGCTGTAGAAACCGTATTTTATATCCGATCACTACGAAATTCGGCAGAATGAACATTCTTATTACATGAATGAACACTGCCGAAATCGGAGAAAATCCCTTTAGATTTAAACATAATCCCTATATATATGTTACACCCGATTTGACATGTAAGCGCTGTAGAAACCGTATTTTATATCCGATCACTACGAAATTCGGCAGAAAGAACATTCTTATTACATGAATGAACACTGCCGAAATCGGAGAAAATCCGTTTAGATTTAAACATAATCCCTATATATATGTTACACCCGATGTTTTACAACCGTGTTTTATATCCGATCAGTACGAAATTCGGCAGATAGAGTGTTCTTATTACATGTATGAACACTGCCAAATTCTTATCGCAATGCACATTATCGCATTGTTAGGGATGTGTAGGGTATTATATAGTCGGTCCCGCCCAACTTTCTGTCTTTCCTTACTGGTTTACCGTTGTCTTTCCACTGCATCTATTTGGAAATGAAGTAATTACATCAGAAGGAGGAGGTAATTGCCATACATCCAACATCAGACCCTCAGAATGTCTATTAATTTCCCATAGTTTGTGTTGTGATTTGTGGTTAATTAACAACAACGTAATAGAAATAAATTAAATTCATGTGATAAACATAACGAAGAAATATGCAATTGTCAAACCACAAACGCATAGACCGCAGACAGACCGACCGACAGACGGACACAGCACAGGTGGCTCTGATGCTTTTATATCGCCAATAAGATGTGGGTGTTTTAATTACTAGCCACAGACTCCCAAACCGTGATCCATGCCGCTACCCTCTAGGGTTGTGCAGTTTCAGCACTTCGTGAAGGAAGACGTAAACTCTATAAACTGCATTGGTTTCACTTGCAAATGGTGTGAGAAAGTCAATGACTTGTGGATAAAAAACGTTTTGGAGCGTAGTGAGAAAGTGAGAAAAAAAATACATATTTCTATAGTCATAAATTAGATAATAAAGTGAATGCGGGTAAACACAATTTCATCATTTAAATTAAACTAAATGAAATGAAATGCAATGCTTGGCATGTGTGGTTTTAATGGAGCTATTTATTCATAATAATGACAATTCGGCCTACACGGGGCACAATCGTGTTTTTTGATGTATTTGAATCGAAGGAAAATAACGCGTAATTCATGTAGAAATACTTTTTTTGACAGATCACGTGTGAGTCGTGTCATGCTGTCATGTTATTTTTGTTAAGTATTGTTTGGCATTTCATCATGGAAAGACTTACGCCTGTACAAAGTTTACGCGTGTCATTCGCCAGTTACCAGTGGAAATGCTCGAACGAGTCTTCGAAAATTGTACCCAACGGATGGACCGCCTGAGACGTAGCCGCGGCCAACATTTGATAGACATAATCTTCAAAAAATAAATGCCAAATTTCAAATGATAACACACATTCCCCATTCAATTTGAATTTTCTGTGTTTTTTTCTTTACAAAAGTAGGGAACCTCAAAATGGATCACGCTTTATATTTGAAACATAATTTTTTAAATATTATATGGGTCAGAATATTTAATATTGACCTATGTAGTTTATTTTTGGCTAAAATATACAAATAGATCTCGCTATAATTATACCCTACACCACACTGTGGTACAGGGTATTATGAGTTTGTTTCACGACCGATGTTTGTAACACCTGAAAATAACACACCTAGTCCCACCTTAAAGTATACCGATCGACTCAGAATCACTAGCTGAGTCGATTTAAACATGTCTGTCCGTCCGTCCGTCTGTCCATGTAAAGTTGTTCCTCGACTACAATTTCACTCCGATCGTTCTGAAATTTAGCAGTTTAGAGTATTTCGCAGCTTTAAAGATCCCTATTGAATTTGGTTGAAATCGGTTCGGATTTAGATATAACTCCCATATATATCTTTCGTCCGATTTGGCCCTTTAGTCCTATAGAAGCTGTATTTTACATCCAATCGTTTTGAAATTTAGAATGGTAGAGTTTCTTGATCCATGAACCAACACTACCGAATTTGAAGAAAATCGGTTAAGATTTAGCTATAGCTCCCATATATATGTTTCGTCCGATTTTGCTCTTTAGTCCTGTAGAAGCTGTATTTTACATCCAATCGTTTTGAAATTTAGAATGGTAGAGTTTCTTGATCCATGAACCAACACTACCGAATTTGAAGAAAATCGGTTAAGATTTAGCTATAGCTCCCATATATATGTTTCGTCCGATTTGGCCCTTTAGTTCTATAGAAGCTGTATTTTACATCCAATCGTTTTGAAATTTAGAATGGTAGAGTTTCTTGATCCATGAACCAACATTGCCGAATTTGAAGAAAATCTGTTAAGATTTAGCTATAGCTTCCATATATATGTTTCATCCGATTTAGCTCTTTAGATCCAATCGTTTTTATACCCTACACCACACTGTGGTACAGGGTATTATTTAAGTATAAAATGTTCCAAAAGTAAATTTATGTAAACAATTTATACATGAATTACAAAATTTATATATCAGAGTTATTCAATATTACGAGAGTGGTGTAGGGTATTATATAGTCGGCCCCGCCCGACTTTACCCTTTCCTTACTGGTTTTTTTTAATTGTTATGGGCATTTTAATTTTTGAAAAAATAAAAAAAAATAGTTTTTGGTTTTTTACGAAATTTGTAATTGCTCTCGAACGGCAATTTTTTTTGGAAATTGTTTAAAAAAAAGTATTTACGAAGGTTATTTTTGAAAAGCCTTTGTAGAAAAAATTTTTCTCAACTCGATTTTCTTCAAACTTTCACAGAATATTCGTCGCACTCTCACAAATATAGAACAGTAAAAAAATTTTGGGAGACTGAATATTTGTAAAAGTTATGGACGAAATACCAAGACTGGTCTGACAATTTTCGTCTGTTTTTGCAAAACACTGCACAGTGGTACGAATTCAAAAAGGGGAAATAATTCAACCGTTTCTTAAACAAACAACCGATTGCGACGAAACTTGGCATGCTAGATGAAGAGGTGTTAGATAAGTTAAGTTTTTACATTTGGGCCCCCTATGACAGACAGGGCGGAACTAGAGGAACTCAATGTTGGTCACAAAACTGAGGTCTCCAAAAAACTTTTTACACCTAAGAATTATCTCGTATAGTTACCGAGATATCTGCAATTGAAAATGGAATTTTTCCCTTACCGTGTGTTAGTATTTTGTAAATATCGGAGCACAATATGCACCGATTTTATCCGTATCAACATGCCTGGATGGGCAATAATGCGCCATTTTTTGTAAAAATTTGCAAAAATCGGTTCAGCTGTGCGAGAGCCATTACGAATTTCGTAAAACACAAAAACTAATTTTTTAATTTTACCCATAAAATTTTTTACAAAAACATTTTTAAAAAAAAAATTATAGCGAGATTTTATTTTACCTATTTGTAACTGCTTATAAACATTTTAGCCAAAAGCAAACTACATAGGTCGATATTAAATATTCTGACTCATATATTTCTGAGCAAATAAATTTTATTTGAAAATCAAAAATTTAATTGGAAAGCACACGAGCATCTATCTATTTATCTACATATCGTCACCTGAAATCCAAAATAACGTACATGTTCATGATTTTTCAGGATAAGCAAAAAGCAAAGTAAAGTATTTTTAAACTTTTGACCAAATTTAGGGATTTCAGACTATTAAGACGAAATCAAATAACAAATCTAGCGCAATCAGCTGTGGCGTACATTCTGAATTAAATAAAATTAAATTTTATGAATCTTTCCGCTTTTTTAATGACCTTATTTGCTGTAACGTAATTTTGAGTATCACTCATAAAATGGTAAATTTTTTATATTGAACTCCAACATTTTGTAGGAATGTGTAGTTTAGCCTAATAGACTATAATCGATCATAATATTAATTTTGATTTTTTTGATGTTACGTCATTTTGGATTTCAGGTGACGATATATAAAGAAGAATGTGTGTTTGTTTGTTGGTTTTTTTGGTTTGTTTGTACCGTATAGGCGTCTAAACGGCTGGACCGATCCTCTTGAAATTTTCTCAGAATGTACATGTGTAGGGGATGCTGAAAAGAGGGTACTTCAATTTTCGATATATCAAGTAGGCGTGGACCCGCCAATATGGGTCAAATTTTGATATTAAGGAAATTTTTAAGCTAGAGAGCTGAAATTTTATGTGTATGCATTTAGTAGCAGATTATGTGAATTTTCCAAAAATGGGCGGAATCGGACCAATGGGCGTGGCCGCGCCCATGTACGCCAAATTTTGAAATTGAGTTATCTTTCACAATTTGTTACAGATAGTCCTGTAATTTAGTTTATATGTATCCGGTGGCAGTCTCCGTTATTGGTAAAAAAAATGGGCGGGATCGGACCTGGGGCAACGAAGTGGACCGCGTCCAGCTAGTAGGGTATAAATGCCGATATAATGAGACGAAAATAGATCGGAAACACTTTGCGGAAAGACAGTAGCGACAATGGCCGATTTTAGTCGAGCGAAGTTTGTCGATTTTCTTACATTACTGAAAATATGATTTTTAAAAGAATGGGGAAGTGTTGTAGTTGAGAGTCTGGAACTTTGCCCTGAACAGAACAAAAAATAATGGAAAAAATTACACACACTTCTACCTTCTACTTCTACCTAAAAGGTTATAATTTCGACATTTATCCATAGATTTTTTCAAGTTGGCATTGTTTTCTTCATTAAACAAGTAAGAACATTTCAGTCAGGTAAACCGTTTATGGTATACCCTCACCTTTAGAGTAATTTTGGCGTAGCGTCATATAGCCCAAAACCATGTACGTCATATGGCGTAGCGTCATATCGCCCAAAAAATCAATGTTAGTTGCTGTTGTAGAAAAATTTGGTTTTTGGGCAATATGACATCGACATTGGGCAACATGTAATTTTGAACAGTAGGCAATGAAAATTTAATACTGTAGACGTCGCATGGTATTTACAGACTTCATCCGCCAGGTGGCGTCCGAGCAGCCTTTCTCTCATTCTCAAATTCCTCTCTCAACTATCTCTCTGACAAAACATGCAAACTTTTTTGTACTCTCACACAATTCTGAGAAGGGAGTGAGTTTTTCAGTTTTTTCTGTTGTTGAATGTTTTGAGGTTGGAATATAACAAAATTAATGATGAAAATCTTTTCTCTCTTTGCATAGAAATAAAAGTATCTATCGTCCCTTTGCAGAACGCTCTCTTTACAGTTTAGCCAGACAAAGCGCCATTTTCAATATGCAGACATACTGAAAGAATTGTCACACTCAATGCGACGTCTATAGCATTAAATTGTCATTGCAGTAGGCAACTTTTTTTTTCGCCCAAAAAAAGCTTTGTTATAACGCCCAAAGTATACAAACAAATTTATTCTCAAATGTATCAAGAACATTTTTTGTTAAACAACCTTCGAATCGTTGGAATGCCAAAAGGCGGCTACGCGAAACAAAGTGATCTGACTTCGACCGTAGTTGTTGCGTGGCCGGCCTTCCGCCGGGATTTAAGATTTTCTCCTCTGGGGTATGTCAAATGACGGCTACGCGGACCAAACAGATTGTGCGTGGACGGCCTTCGGCCGGCATTAAAGATTTTCTCCTCTGGGGTATGTCCAAAGACGGCTACGAGAACTAAAGAGCATTTGCAAAGATATCTCGATCAGCATAGGAGTCTTTGAACATACGCCAGAGAAGAAAATCTTTAACCCCGGCCGAATATCAGTCACGCACAGACAGCTTGGTCAGCGTAGCCGTCTTTTGACATACCACAGGGGAGATAATCATTAATCCCGGCCGAAGGCCGTCCACCCAAATATTACGCCTACCGCATATCACCTTGGTCCGCGTAGCCACCTTTTAGCATTCCGACGAATCGAAAGTTGTTTTACAAAAACTTCTCATGATAGATTTTATTTTGACAACCGCGATGGACTTTTGAAAATAAATGTACTTGTATACTTTGGGCCTTATGACATAACTTTTTTGTTCGGCGAAAAAAAAATAAAAATCATATTGCCCAAAAGCCAAAATTTTCTACAACAACAACTAACATTGGATTTTTTTGGGCGATATGACATGCATCGTTTTGGGCGATATTACGCCACGCCCTTGAAACCATGTATGTCATATCGCCCAAATAGCGACATATCGCCCAAATTGGTTATCTGAAAATGTCATATCGCCCAAACGCAATGTCATAAAGCCCAAAGTTTTTTTGGGCGATATGACATTTCAATAAATATAAAATGTTACAAAGCATAGCATAACAAAAGAAATGTAATAATACCATTCTTCATATAGCGCTGACACTTACTGATCTGTCTCACCTATTTAACCCCGGCCGAAGCTCAGGGTATGTCCAGAGACGGCTGCGCGGACCGAAGTTTCTTTGCGTGGCCGGTCTTCGGCCGGGATTAAAGATTTTCTCCTCTGGGATATGTCTAAAGACGGCTACGGTCACGCTAAAACTACGGCCGAAGGCAGATCATCTAAGTCCGCGTATCCGCCTATTGGCATTCCGACGATTACAAAAAATTTTCATTTTACAAAATGTATTTTACAAAAATTGTTCATGATACATTTGAGAATAAATTTTTTTGTATACTTTAGGCGTTATGACATAACTTTTTTTGGGGCAAAATAAAATAAAAACCAAGTAAGACAGTTCAGTCGGGTAAACCGACTTATAAATCCTCTCACCTCAGTCTCAAAAAAATATTCGTAAATATTTGTTTTTGTTTTATTTTAATTGTTATCAATTTAAATTGCTTTTAATAACTGTTCTGGTATTAAAGTTAACCCTTTGACGACCTCTGGGACATATATGTCCCATACGACTTTTTTGGAATTTTTACCAGACTTATGTCTGAAATGTTCTAATTTGCTTTAAATTTGTAAATAGACAGAAGAAAACATACGTAATTTTTTTGAATCCACCGAAAATGTCCATTTGTGTGAGAGGTACCAAAAGGGGCTTGCCAATAACGGTCACTTTTCTCTGGACTCTAGGTACTATAAAAGCATTAAACTTTACGAAATTGCAAGTATTGGTATGAACTGGTATTAAAGTTAAAAGCTGTTAACTTTTGGTACTAAATGGTCCATTTGAGTGAGATGTACCAAAAGGGGCTTGCCAATAACGGTCACTTTTCTCTGGACTCTAGGTACCATAAAAGCATTACACTTTACGAAATTTCAAGTATTTGTATGAATTGATATTAAAGCTATAAGTAGTTAACTTTTGGAGCAAAATTGTCCATTTGTGTGGGAGGTACTAAAAAGGGAGTGGCCACTTGACGTTTTAGCGACTAACAAATTAATACTATGTGTCAAATTTCAGAAGATTCGAGTAAGTAGTATAGAAGGTATTAAAGAATCAATATTTCACTAAAAATTAACGCTTTGTGGGGGAGGTACTAAAAAGAGGGGACCAATATTACCCATCTTTGAACTTAGCCGGAGATAGATAAAAATATTACTGCATACCAAATTTGAAGTCAACTGGTTACTCCTTTCGAGAGTTATCGTGCGCACCAGCCAGCAGACAGACACACAGACAGACGGACGGACTGACATGGCTCAAATGACTTAAAATGACCCAAAACGTATTTCCGCCGAACATATTTAGGGTCTTAGGTCACTCCTTCGATGTGTTATACTTTTGGCTAGTAGCAAATGATATATACCCTCCTCTCTATGGTGAGGGGATAACAAGTAAGAAAGTTCAGTCGGGTAAACCGACTTATGAATCCCATCACCTTGAGTCCCAAGAAAATATTACTAAATTTATGTAATTTTTTGTTTTAATTAAATTATTATCAATATAAATTGCATTTAATAACTTTAAAGTATGTACTAGTATTAACGTTAAAAGCTGTTTAGTTTGGGTACAAAATGTTCCATTTGTGTGAGAGATACCAAAAGGGGCGTTCCAATAACGCCCACTTTTCTCTGGACTCTATGTACTATAAAAGCGTTACACTGTACAACATTTCTAGAATTTATATGCACTGGTATTAAAGTTATTAGGTGTTAACTTTTGGTGTAAAATTGTCCATTTGTGTGGGTGGTACCAAAAGGGGCGTGCCAATAACGGCCAGTTTTCTCTAGACCCTAGGTACTATAAAAGCATTGCACTGTGCGAAATTTCATGTATTTGTATACATTGGCATTACAGTTTTTTGTTAACTTTTGGTACAAAAAGTTCCATTTGTGTGGGAGGTACCAAAAAGGGCTGGCCAATAACACCCATTTCTCTGGTCTCTAGGTACTATAAAAGCATTACACTGTACACAATTTCAAGTATTTGTATGGACTGGTATTAAAGTTATAAGCTGGTAACTTTTGGTACAAAATGGTGCATCTGTGTGAGAGGTACCAAAAGGGTATTGGCAACATCGCCCATTTTTCTCGAGGTTATAGTGTCTAATAAACTAATACTATGTGTAGAATTTCAGAGGATTCAAATAAGTAGTATAGAAGTTAATAAATAATCAATATTTCACTAAATGTTAACCCTATGTGGGGGATGTACTAGAAGGAGTGGACCAATATGGCCCATCTTCGAACTTAGCCGGAGATAGAGGAAAATATTATCACATACCAAATTTGAAGTCAAGCGGTCACTCCTTTCGAGAGTTATCGTGCGCACAAGCCAGCAGACAGACAGACGGACGTACGGACATTGCTCATTCGACTTAAAATGATGCAAAACTTTGGTGCAAAATAGTCCATTTGTGTGGGAGGTACCAAAAGGGGCGTGCCAATAACGCCCACTTTTCACTGGATTCTAGGTACTATAAAAGCATTACACTGTACAAAATTGCATGTATTTGTATGAAGTGATATTAAAGCGATAAGCAGTAAAATGTTGATGCAAAATGGTTCATTTTTGTGGGAGATACCAAAAGGGGAGTAGCAACTTCTCCCATTTTTCGTGGGGTGATATCGACCAAGAAACTAATACTATGTGTGGAAATTCAGAAGATTCGAATATAGAAGTTATTAAAGAATCAATATTTCAATAAATGTTAACCCTTTGTGTGGGAGGTACTAGAAGGAGTGGACCAAAATGGCGTCCATCTTCGAACTTAGCAAGAGATAGAAACAAATATTACCACATACCAAATTTGAAGTCAATCGGTTACTCCTTTCGAGAGCTAAATGGGTTTTCGATCGAAAATCATTTAGTTGTGTCTACTATCATGCGATTTCATCAGAACAACCAACATTTTGGTTGTGGTATACTTCTGCTTCTATGTTGACAACAATCATATTTGGGTGTGCCAACTATGAAAATGGTAGCTTAGAAATTGGTTGTTCTGACAATTTGTCAGTCATATACTTCCTACATTTAATTAAAAACAGTTTTTAATTGCACCCTACACCACATTATTTCTTCTCTACAAAAAGAGAAGAAATAGAACCAAAGTTTATTATACCGAGCGACATAGCATCATTTTTTGAGTCGATTTAGCTATGTCCGTCTGTCTGTCCATGTATTCTTGTGATTAAGTGTAGGTCGTATTTATAGTCCGATTGTGATGGAGTTTAGCACAGTGCCCTTTTTTGGCCCAAGGACGATCCCTCTTGAAATTGGTCAAAATCGGTTCAGATCTAGATATAGCCCTCATATATATGTTACCCCCGATTTGACATGTCAGCGCTGTAGAAACTATATTTTATATCAGATCAGTACGAAATTTGGCAGAGATAGTTTTCTTTTTACATAAATGAAAACTACCAAATTCGTAGAAAATCCTTTCAGATTTAGATATAACCCCCATATACATATATGTTTCACCCCATTTGACATGTAAGCGCTGTTGAAAACGTGTTTTATATCCGATCAGTACGAAATTCGACAGAGAGAGTTAAGAATTACATGTATAAACACTGCCAAATTCTTATCGCAATGCCCATTTTCGCATTTTAAGGGATGTGTAGGGTATTATATAGTCGGCCCGCCCGTCTTTCTGTCTTTCCTTACTGGTTTTAAATTGTAAATATTCCAAACTATATTCATTGTTTTCAGTTTGGTTATAATCCCTTAACCCAATCAAAAATTATTCGCAAAACAGTACAGGTCATTCGATTTGCGTTTTAAAGGAATTCCATACAAATTAAAAAATTTCACAAAAGAATGATCGCTCTCCTGACAAAACAAATAATTTAGTGCCATTTCGCAGTATGCTAAGTCGACTTATCATGTTTTCGTTACATTGTACTTTTAAATTGTAAATATTTCAAATTAAATTCAGTAAACAACTTGTGGCTTATCCCTCAACCCAATCGGAAGTAGTTCGCAAAACAGTACAGGCCATTCGGGTCAGGTTATAATTTATTACCAAAAAAAATGTACGATGTAGTATATGACACCAATCGAAAACCATTCGAAAGCATAATATAAATGATATTTATATCTTTTATTTTAAATTTTTTTATAAATAATTTCGCTTGCAATGAATGAATATTTTTTCGGGGAAATCATATACAATTTATATGAATTTAAATACCTGAAAAAAAGTTTTTTTTTTTATATCCAGTCGCAGAGTAGACATTTTATTGGGATCCAAAAAATTACTGTTTTTCATGGAATTCATCAGGTGTAAACACTTTTTTTCATAGATTTAATAAAACGCAAGGCTCTCCATTACCCATTCTACTCCCATAATAATATATGTATATCTCCTCCCTCAGCATTGGTCGCCTTTTACAACATCCCCTTGTACGAGTACTTATTATATGATAGCATTATTGACAATTTGACATTTATTAAAATATATTGCACACAACGGTTTATTAACAGCGCGACCCAGTTTCTTTGCCAGTGTATGGGAAAATCGTATATGTCTCATTCAATTATCCGCCGCTGCCAATTTTCACAGTTCGTGCTTGGCTGTCTGTTGTTTACTGCCACCTTCAAAGGTGACAAAAATAACAAACAACTAATAATTTCACTCACCCACTCCAACAGAACGTAGAATGTATGATATGCAGGTATTTGGGGAATTTCGCGACTAGGGTGGGTGTGTGTGTAACGAAATTGGTAATATGCTGCTTTGAAACACGTTTCATAACATTTCGGTTCGATGGTTTTTGTCTGCTTCTAAAAAATATTGATTTTCTAACTTTAAAAGTGTCTGCAAATATTCGAGGTGCAGGGTTTTAGTTATCGTTACAATATGTGCTCTGAGGTTAACAAAAGGATGATTGCGCCGCTGGTGCTGATGACAAGGGCGAAAATCTTGAGCAAGTATAGAATGTGTAGTTTATGCTGAAGTTTTTATTGATGTGTAGGTTAAGGACGCGAACATAAAAGGTCAGAATATTTAATATCGACCTATGTAGTTTATTTTGGGCTATAATGTTTATAATCAATTACAAATAGGTAAAATAAGATCTAGCTATAATATTTAAAAAAAATTTTTTTTTTTAAACAATGTAATGGGCATTTTAATTTTTGAAAAAATTAAAAAAAAAATTGTTTTTGTTTTTTACGAAATTTGTAATTGCTCTCGAACTGCTAAACCGATTTTTGCGAAGTTTACTTTGTTTTAAAGAGGACACAATGAGCGATTTTTTGAAAATTTGAACTGACATGTTGATACTGATGAAATAGGTGCATAGTGTGCAGCCATATTTACAAAAATTTTATAAATCGGAAGAGAAACACGAGTTACACGCGCTTGAACATTTTCTTCGACCGATTTGGCCAACTTTGAGGCCCTCTATCTCCGTCCCTTACTGACAAAGGGTCCCAAATTAAAAACTTCTTTAACACCTCTTCATCTACCATGCCAAGTTTGGTCGCAATCGGTTGTTTGGTTATGAAACGGTCGAATTATTTTCCCTTTTCGAATTAGTATTCGTACCACTGTGCAGTGTTTTGCAAAAACTGTCTAAAATTGTCAGACTAGTCTTGGTATTTCGTCCATAACTTTTACAGATATTGAGTCTCCCAAATGTTTTTACTGTTCTATATTTGAGAGAGAGTGAAGAATATTCTGTGAAATTGATTTGAAGAAAATCGAAAAAAAAAAATATTTACAAAAAATGGCGCATTGTGCCCTCTTTAAAACAAAGTAAACTTTGAAAAAATCGGTTCAGCCGTTCGAGAGCAATTATAAATTTCGTAAAACAAAAAAATCCTATTTTTAATTTTTTCAAAAATTAAATGCCCATAAAATGTTTTCAAAAAAAATTAATGCGAGATCTTATTTTAACTATTTCTAACTGACTATAAACATTTTAGCCAAAAATAAACATAGGTCGATATTAAATATTCTGACCCACAGGCAATTTGGAAACCTTCCCGTGACTTTTTAATATATCAGTACATACTGACTTTTACTTTATTGTTTTAAAATCATTTTTCTGTTAAAGTTTTTAAACTCTACACAACAAATTTAGCTGGATGCTATTCCTAAAAATATTACTTCGGCATACGACAAAAAAATAGATGTTTTCCTACATGTGAGTATTAAGCTCAAGTAGGTGTCGGCGCTCTACATATGTTATACCAATTAAAAATTTTGTAATTTTGTCAATTTTAATTTTTTTGATTAATAACTTCACTAAACGCTGCAAAAAAATCGCTTCTGTAGTATATTGCCCCAGACTTATTCTGCTTGAAATATACAAATGTTAAGGGTAGTCTCGAAATATGTTGTATTTGGAACATACATATATTAAATGTTAAGAAGATTGTTGATCTAAACAAAACTATGTTTCTATCCTAATATTTATAACCTACACCACACTGTGCTCCAGGGTATTATGAGTTTGTGTATTTGTTTGTAACACCCAAAAGTAGAAGTGATAGACCCATCGTTTATTATACCGATGACTTAGAATCACTTACTGAGTCGATTTAACCATATCTGTCTGTCCGTCCGTCTGTCCGTCCGTCCGTCCGTCAGTCCGTCTGTAGATGTATCGTTCTAATCAAAGTGCAGGTCGTATTTATGGTCCGATTGTGATGAAATTTTGCACAGTGCTCTTTTTTGACCCAAGTTGGTCAAAATCGGTTCAGATTTAGATACAGCCCCCTATATACATATGTTACCCCGATTTGACATGTAAGCGCTGTAGAAACTGTATTTTATATCAGATCAGTATGAAATTTGGCAAAGAGAGTTGTCTTATTACATGAATGAACACTACCAAATTCGGGGAAAATCCTTTCAGATTTAAATATAGCCCCATATATATGTTTCACTCGATTTGATACGTAAGCGGTGTGGAAACCGTATTTTACATTCGATCTGTACGAAAATCGGCAGAGAGAGTTTTCTTATTACGTGAATAACACTACCAAATTCGGAGAAAATCCATTCAGATTGAGATATAGCTCTCATATATATGTTTCACCCAATTTTACATGTAAGCGCTGTAGAAACCGTGTTTTATATCCGATTAGTACGAAATTCGGCAGGAAGAATTTTCATATTACATGTATGATCACTGCCAAATTCTTATCGCAATGCCCATTTTCGCATTGTTAGGGAGGAGTAGGTTATTATACGAGTATAGTCGGCCCTGCCCGACTTTCTGTCTTTCCTTACTGGTTTTTATTTGGAACTAATATTTTGGCAACAAAGATTAATTCACATTTGGTATTTTGGGATGTACAAAAAGGGTGGTATCTTCGCAAATTTTTCTGGCTCGGCGCAAATCGGCGGCGCGTCTCCGCCAGCCATTTCCTCCAGCCTACGCCACGGCCGCCGATTGTAGCGGCTGACATCAGCTGAAACTCAGCCGCCGAGGATTATTTAAGTAGAGATTTATTGATCCGATTTTCGACACCACATCAAAATTTCCATAACTTTTCTAAATTTGTGTGTTCATTTTAATTTTTGTCATCTAATTGTAAATATTTTAAAGCGTCATCTTTGCCTGAGAATGACATTCGTGCGCCATCGTTTGTTGCAAATTTCAGCCGCCGCCGATAATTTTGGTCGGCTTCATTGCCTGTATGGTATAACCTTTTTAACCCCACTGTACTATATTTTACATTTTTTGTCCCAATATGCCCCGAAAAGTACTAATTTCGAAAAAAAAACTTCCTATCCCGATCCGTTGTTCTAAGGACAAACGTCGCTTCAATTTTGGCGGTGGTACCAAAGTTTTCCCTTTTTTCCCACTGTGCCCCTAAAATTTACAAAAAATCGCCCCACTGTACAATATTTAACAGTTATTCTTAACTGTACCATAGTTAAAACCTTTTTGTCACACTGTACCATAGTTAACCATTTTTGCCATACTGTAGTATATTTAACCCTTTTTTCCTCTCTGTACTCTACCTAACACATTTTTACCTCACTGTGCCATATTTAACCCATTGGTCTTACTGTGCCATAATTAACCCCTTTCGTCTTACTGTACTATAGGGTGATCCAAGTAGAGATACTTTTTTCAATAGCCTTTATTGACAGATCACGTGTGAGTTGTGTCATGTTATTTTTATACCCTCACTTTAGTGTGACGAGGGTTTTTATCATTTGCTACGAAAAAAAGTGTAACACATCGAAGGAGTGACCTAAGACCCCAAGTATGTTCGGCGGAAATCCGTTTTGGGCCATTTTAAGTCGAATGAGCAATGTCCGTCCGTCTGTCTGTCTGTCTGTCTGTATGTCTGTCTGTCTGTCTGCTGGCTGGTGCGCACGATAACTCTCGAAAAGAGTAACCGATTGACTTAAAATTTGGTAAGTGGTAATATTATTTTCTATCTCCGGCTAAGTTCGAAGATGGGCCATATTGATCCACTCCTTCTAGTACCTCCCCCACAAACGGTTAAAATGTTGTGAAATATTGAATCTTTAATAACTGCTATACTGCTTATTGGAATCTTCTGAAATTCCACACATAGTATTAGTTTATTAGTCGCTACAAACTCGAGAAAAATGGGTTAAGTTGCTACGCCCCTTTTGGTACCTCCCACACAAATTCACCATTTTGCACCAAAACTTAACAGCTTATAACATTAATATTAGTGTATAAAAATACTTAAAATTTTTTACAGTGTAATGCTTTTATAGTGCCTACAGTCCAGTGAAAAATGGGTGTTATTGCCACGCCACTTTTGGTACCTCCCACACAAAGGTACCATTTTGCACCAAAAGTTAACAGCATATAACATTAATACCAGTGTATAAAAATTATTTATATGAATTACAATACAAAGTAAATTTATATTCTAATTATAAGGTCCAGGGAAAGGCCGGGTTACAAAGACCATATGGCTAAATGTTTGCAGCGACAGACCAGAGCCTCTGGTGGGAATCGAACCCACGACCCCCAAACTCATAGGCGAGTACGCTACCAACTCACCTACTGGGCCGCTCGTGTATAAAAATACTTGAAATTTTGTACAGTGTAATGCTTTTATAGTGTCTATAGCCCTGTGACAAATGGACGTTATTGTCACGCCCCTTTTTGTACCTCCCACACAAAGGTACCATTTTGCACAAGAGATTACAGCGTGAGTAACAATGCACGATAATGCAGCAACATTTTATACAGTGTAACGCTTTTGAAGTACCACGCCCCTTTTTGTACCTCCCACACAAAATGGCCAAATCATACCAAAATTTAATATCTCTTAACGTTAATATACCAGTGCACATAAACGCTTATAATTCGGCACAGTGCAATGTATTTAGAATGTCTACTATTCAGCGAAAAATAGTTGTATTTGTTAAAAACCTTCTGGTACCTCCCACACAAATTGACAGAATAATTCGTTTAATATTCCATATTACATTACTCACAAAGTGAGGGTATACCTTAGTCGGTTTACCAGACTGAAACGTTCTTACTTGTTTGTTAATTGTTTGGCATTTCATCATGGAAAGACTTACGCCTGAACAACGTTTACAAATCGTTCAACTTTATTACGAAAATTCACGTTCTGTGAGGAATGTGTTTCGTGCACTTCGCTCAACTTATGGTCAACATAATCGAGTCATCGAAAATTGGACATGGACCATCTGAGACGTTGTTCAGGCGTAAGTCTTTCCATGATGAAATGCCAAACAATACTTAACAAAAATAACATGACACGACTCACACGTGATCTGTCAAAAAAAGGCTATTGAAAAAAGTATCTCTACTTGGATCACCCTATATATTTAACACATTTTCCCCACTGTGCCATATTTAACAAATTTGTTTCCCACCGTACCATATTTAAAATTTGACCCCATAGTACAATACTTAACCTCTTTTTGCCCCTTTGTACCTTATTAAACCACATGTTCTCCCCTGCTCCATGTATTGCCCACTGTATGTTATTTAGCTCTTTATATGTTCCAGTTTTGCCACATTGTTCCATTATACCACAATTAATCCGTTTTGCACCACTGTGCCTCCTAAAGTATGAATTTCTAAAAAACACTTCTAATCTCGAGATTATGTTCCAAGAGCTACCATAGCACTATGGGACCAGGCATAACCTTTTTTACACCACTGTACCATATTTTATATTTCGTGTCCCAATATGCTCCGAAAAGTACAAATTTCGAAAGAAAACTTCCTATCCCGATCCGTTGTTCTAAGGACAAACGTCGCTTCAATTTTGGCGGTGGTACCAAATTTGTCCCTTTTTGTCCCACTGTGGCCCTAAAATTTTCAAAAAAAAACGCTCCCTGTTCTAGTCTAAGTTTAAAAGCGAAAGAAAAAACTATAGAAACAAAATTTTTTCTCCCAAAAATTTGGAAGAAAGCGCAATGTTCTTTACAATAAATTGTGCTAAGTCCAATGGAAAAATGTAATAGACGTAAGCGATATAGCGCTAAGTATAAAAAAATCCTATAACTCGGCAGTAAATATATATTATTAATTTAGCATTGTTTGGGATTGTAAAGGGGATCGAATCTAACAAAAAATACATTTAAAGTTTTTATGAAAATTGAGTATGAAAAGCGATAGAAAATATTTTATCTCTCTATACTGCTATACTACGTTTAACATATATTTTTTTTGTTGTTTGATGTTACTTGGAACACAGTATCTTTGAATGTAAGATTTTATTGAATGTACGATTTTATTGATAACATGTAGCGTTGGATTTTTTTTTCAGTGTACACACAACTTGAAAATATGTTTTAAATACAGAACACTACCAACAAAAATGTTAAACAAACTACCAATATTAGAAAACTATCTGAACAGTGCCCAATTAGAAATAATTTATTAATTACATTCAATGGCATTTTATCTAATGATTTGTGAGCATGAAAGCGTTTTAAGTGAACTTTGGGTGCTTAACTTTCTGACTCTTTAATCGGAGCTCAGGCAAATTCACAAACGTACACATATAATAGGAAATTCACAACTTTTAAGCACGTTTAACAATAAGTACAAGCAATAAAGTTTTGCCAGGAAAATTTCGGCGAAAGTTTGCAGATTTTTTTGTTTCATGTCCCTGAATTTAGATCTGAATTAATGTGGCTGCTGTTGCCACTTTAAGAGAATAAAAGAATAGTTGGTTTTTGATTAAAAAGTAAGGCGTTCATTTTGTTGCACAAAATATACTCTCTAAATTAAAGGTAAATATGATGGTTGGCCTCTTTAAGATAATTCTTTATAAATCGTTGCAAAAATACCATAACTATACATATCTCATAACAGACGTGACTCCGGACAGAGTACATGTCCGTCGATATCGGGTTTGAAGCGGGGACATTCACCAGCGCAATGGTACACTGATAGAAAAAGCTTCGTCATGACGACGAATTTGTACATCATCACGATTATCTTTTCGTCAAAAGTCAGCTAACGTATGGAATAATCCTCTTGATGAATTTGTTCGTCACCATGACGAATCTATGTTTCCAAAAACTTTCGTCCTCAGGATGATCACATTTCATCCATACGATGAATCGACTTATTACCACGACGAATGCCATACATCACCACGATGAACACCATTCATTCCTACGATGAATCGTGTTCATCACCACGGCGAATCCCATTAATAACCACGACGAATCCTATTCATCACCACGGTGAATACCATTCGTCACCACGACGAATCCCATTCATCACCACGACGAATCCCATTAGTAACTACGACGAACTCTATTCATCAGCACGACGAACTTCATTCATCACCACGACGAAGAGACTATTTAAATTATAAAAATTTCAATAAATATTCTTCGGGTTTTAGACCATTAAAAACGGTATGGAAAATAAAATTACTTGACTGCTTTGCCAGGTTCAGTTGTGATTATTCGGTTCGAAACGCAATTCTTATCAGGAAATGCTTAAAGGAAACAAACGACAAGTATTCATTACTTCTGATATTTCAAATCAATAATAATCTCATCAAGTAAAGTATTTGCCAACAGACGAATCCCATTCATCTCCACGGGAATCCCAGTTTTATAATATTTTCAGCAAAATGGTCAAATAAATCTTTTCGTGGTGGGAATGAAACCTTATTGTTCCCTCGACGAATTTCGAAATCACCAAAAAAATGGGTTGATGATCGTGTTTGTTCTATTGGCGTACAAACACATCGCATGTACGAAACTGTTCGTCACAAGTACGATATATTGACGAAACTGATTCGTCATGGTGACGAACGGTCTTTCTACCAGTGTACGACGCAGTAGGCCAGTAAGGTGTAATGTTTTAGAAAAAAATGTTGATGTTAGGTCTCTCAATGATTATATAATATGCCTATAGGCGATTGTCAGAGGGAGACTTGAGACTTTAGTAACTGTCGTTAAAACCATTAGAAATTTGTATTTTTTCTTACACCAAAAAAATATTAAAGCAAGTAAGAAAGTTTCAGTCTGGTAAACCGACTAAGGTATACATACCCTCGCTTTGTGACTAATGTTATATGAAATATTACACGAATTATTTTGTTAATTTTTGTGGAAGGTACCAGAAGGGGTTTAACAAATACACCTATTTTTTGCTGAACAGTAGATACTATAAATATATTGCACTGTGCCGAACTATAAGCGTTTATGTGTACTGGTATATAACATTATTAGCTATTAAATTTATGTATGTTTTGGCCATATTGTGTAGGGCGTACAAAAAGGGGCTTGGCGATAACGCCCATTTTTCACAGGGCTATAGGTACATTGAAAGCATTACACTGTGCAAAATGTTGCTGTATTTTCGTGCATTGGTACTCACGCTATAAGCTGTTAACTTTTTGTACAAAATGGAATCTTTGTGTGGGAGGCACCAAAGGGAGCGTGACAATATCGTCAATTCTGCACTGGGCTGTAGGCAATAGAAAAGAACTACACTCTACACTACACAATTTCAAGTATTTTTATACACTGGTATCAATGTTATAAGCTGTTAACTTTTGGTGAAAGTAGGTCCATTTGTATGGGAGGAACCAAAAGTGGCGTGGAAATAACGCCCATTTTTCACTAGACTGTAGGTACTATAACAGCATTACACTAAAACAATGTCTATTTGAAAAATATTTGTGGATAAATGGAGCATAGCCGCGAAAAACACGACAAAATTCAAAGTGTTCAGAATTTATTTTAGAATTTTTAAAAGTGAGTATTTTTATGTTGAGTTACACTATGCAACAAATTTTTTGTCAAAGGGATGAGCATAACATTTCCTGATGTGTCCTAAACACGAAAAAAATATTTAAAACAATTATATGGACGAGAAACACGTTAATTGTACACAAAAATTGCCGATGGACTCCGATTTTAATGAAACTTGGTGGAAATGTTAAATATGGTGCTCTAATATCGGATAAAAAACTGAAAAATCTTCAAAACTATGGGAGATATGTACACGGGGCAAAATCGCCTTTTTGATATGCTTGAATCGAAAGAAAATATATTTGGAACACAAATTTTTAAATATATTATATATTGCAGCATTGATTTCTGTTTCAAATCAATAATTTCACTTTTCTGAGTATTCCAAGCCATCATTAGTTGTCAATCCACCATAAAATTTATTTTGATCCAAGATTACAGGATTTCAATTATTATTTCTTATTTTTACGAACATTAAAAATTTCTAAAAAAAAACTTTGAATTACTGAACAATATAACACAATTTAGGTATTTTCTGAATACTTAAATGCAAATTTTTTGGTTGCTTCGGAAATAATAGTCCCAAATAAAAATAACAAAGATTTGTTTCGAACAACATCTTCCCAAATATATTACCTTTGTGTGTACCAAATATTATATGTTTAGAGTGTACCCTAAACATATATTTGTTTCAAGCCGAAATATCGACAAGTGCGTGCATTCGAATGCTCATAACTTTTGTTCCACGACAGATATTTAAATATTTTGCTTTGAACTAGATTCCTAAAGGCTTCAGGTTTAGTAAAATTGAGGTGGATGCTGTTTGGAAACTGCATGACATATTTATACCCTCACTTTAGTGATACGAGGGTATTTATCATTTGCTACGGACCAAAAGTGTAACACATCGAAGGAGTGACATAAGATCCTAAGTATGTTCGGCGGATATCCGTTTTAGCACGATAGCTCTCGAAAGGAGTAACCGATTGACTTCAAATATGGTATGTGGTAATATTTTTTTTTATCTTCGGCTAAGTTCGATGATGGGCTATAATGGTCCACTCCGTCTAGTACCTCCCGCACAAAGACTTTAAATTTTGTACAGTGTAATGGTTTTATAGTACTTACAATCCGGTGAAAAAATGGCAAAGTTGCACGCCCCTTTTGGTACCTCCCACACAAATGGACCATTTTGCACCAAAATTTAGCAGTTTCTAACTTTAATACTAGTATTAAAATACTTGAAATTTTGCACAGTGTAATGCTTTTGCAGTGTCTACACTCCAGTGAAAAATGGGGGTTATTGCTACGCCCCTTTTGGTACCTCCCACACAAAAAGGTGAAATCATACCAAAATCGAATAATTCATAACTTAAATATACAGTGCACATAAACGCTTACAATTCGGTACAGTACAATATATTTGAAGTATCTACTGTTTAGCAGAAAATAGCAAAATACCTCCCACACAAATTGACAGATTAATTCGTGTATTTCATATTACAGTACTCACAAAGTGAGGGCATACCTTAGTCGGTCTATCGAGTGAAACTTTCATACTTGTTTTATTTTTAAAATACTAATTAAAATCTTGACATTTTCAAAAATATTTGCAAATTTTTAAATTGAAAAAATTTAGACCAAATAATAAACCATATTTTGCCCTATATGTCAAAAAAAATCATTTTGGGCTCACCGGTAGTTTTTGAGATATCAATAAAAGAATAAGATAACTTCACAATTTTCTCCCATTTATGGGGAATACAATTTTTAAATCAACTGAAATCAGAAACAATGTAGATTTAAAAATATAAAAAAATAGTTTACAAAAACATCAAATTAAATAATATAAGAGAAAAATATGAACTTATCTTTTATTTTTTATTGATATCTCAAAAACTATCGGCGATCCGAAAATGATATTTTGACATATAGGGCGCAATATGGATTAATATATCGCTCACTCACTTCAAGAGTGTCATAACTCCAAATTGAAAATTGTTAGGATGTGTAAGTTTAAGTCCGTATAAAAAAAGCCTTTAGGAATCTAGGTCAAAACAAAATATTTAAATATCTGTCGTATACAAAAGTTATGAGCATTCGAATGAAAGCACTTTTCGATATTTTTTGTTCAATTTCTATTGTTTTAATGTACATATCTCCCAAACTTTTGAAGAATTTTCAACAAAATTTTGTATCCGATATTAGAGCACCATATTTAAAATGTCCACCAAGTTTCATCAAAATCGTAGACCATTGGCAATTTTTATGTACAATTAACATGGTTATCGTCTATGGTAATTTGTTTTTTAAAAATTATTGATTTGTTTTTTTAGAAAAGATATACAAATTTTTATTTTTTTTTAAAAAAAATTGTTTTTTGCTGCCACAAGAAAACATAAAAAGTAGAAAAAAATTAGCAAAAATTTTTAAGCTAGCATTCTGACGAAGAAAACAATGCCTATTTGCGGAAAATCTATGGATAAATGTAGAAATTATAGCACTTTTGGTAGAAATAAAAGAATTTCAACATAATCCGGCTTTTATACACCCATTATTGTGAACAAGAGTATATAGCAGATGCTGCATATAAACAGTGTAACATATCGATGGAGTGACTTAAAAGACCCCAGTATTTGGGGGAAATCCATTTCGGGACATTTTTAATCATTTTAGCAATGTCCGTCAACCCGTCCGTCTATCTGTCTGGGTGGTGCGCACGATAACTTTCGACAAGATTAACCAATGGACTTCAAATTTGATATGTGTCAATATTTTTTTTTTATCAGTTAATAATTAGCAAAGTTATAGGCGTTCAAGTGAAAAAGGCAAGAAAATCCGTTTTTTACCCGTAAATCCGGATTTTAGGGGTGTCCGGCAAATTTCGTAGAACAAACGTTGTTCTATGTATGTACTCGCCAAGACCTACAAGAAAAATAGTATCGCGGTTTTTGGACTGTTGCACTGTGTTATTCGGAAAAAAAAGTCTACATATTCCCTTCAATACATTTTTTAGTGAAGGGTGGGCCATTTAAAATGTTAAATTTGAACTACCAATTACTTTGACTTGTGATTTGATGCCTTTGGATTATTTTCTGTGGGTCTCCCAGTGGGTCTCCCAAAACTGGGAGGCACGGGTCTTTTTTTATCCCCTCACCTTTGAGAGGAGGGTATACATATATCATTTGCTAAAAGCCAAAAGTATAACACATCGAAGGAGTGACCTAAGACCCTAAGAATGTTCGGCGGAAATCCGTTTTGGGTAATTTTGTCATTTGAGCAATGTCCGTCCGTCTGTCTGTATGCCAGTTGCGCACGATAACTATCGAAAGGAGTAACCGATGGATTTCAAACTTTGTATGCGGTAATATTTTACTCTATCTCGGGCTAAGTTTGAAGATGGGCCATAGTGGTCCACTCCTTCTAGTACCTCCCCCACAAAGGGTTAACTTTTAGTGAAATATTGATTCTTTAATACCCCCTATACTTCTAACTCGAATCTTCTGATATTTCACACATAGTATTAGTTTATTACTCACTATAACGTCGAGAAAAATGGGCAAAGTTGCCGCGCCCCTCCCACACAAATGCTTTTATAGTAACCAGAGTCTAGACGAATGGATCATTTTACACCAAAATTTACAGCTTATAACTTTAATACCAGTGCATATAAATACTTGAAATGTTGTACAGTGTAATGCTTTTATGGTACCTGGAGTCCACAGTAAAGTGGGTGTTATTGGCACGCCCCTTTTGGTACCTCCCACACAAATGGACCATTTTGTACCAAAAGTTAACAGATTTTAAATTTAACACTTGAAATTTTATACGTTGTAATGCTTTTACAGTATCTAGAGCCCAGAGAAAAGTGACCGTTATTGGCACGTCCATTTTGGTACCTCCCACTCAAATGGACCATTTTGTACCGAAAAAACAAATGAAATTAAAAAATTATCGGGAATTTGTTCACTTTTGCGGCTACTTAAGCGCTACCTGAACGGTGTTAAGAATCATTCCTAGAAAGTTCATATGTCCTAGAAAGTTGTCTACTGAGATCTTAGGTACATTTTTGTAGTTGATTGTTTCCTTGAATTTTGAACGGTTTGCTACCTACGGCACTTGAACAGGCGAAAAAAGGTAAAAAAAACTATTTTTTTTTTAAGTTTTTTGCGATTTTGACCTTTAAGATGGTTTTATATTTTTTGTTTTTTTTTTTTGTGACAAGAGCTACAACATTGCCTTAGATAATAAATCAAAATTCCGAACGGTTTGCAAGATATGAGCCCGAGAAAATGATCACCTTTTTGCAAAAATGACACCGAGGCCCCAAATCTTAGGGGGCACATAATAGAAGTGCAAGACTTTGGGCAATACTCGTACTTGGGCACACAAGTCTTTTTTTTTGGTCTTATATCACGTAGTAGTGTCCGTATATGGTTATATTTCCATGACTTTAAAAATTACACACAGTGTAATTTAATGAATTATAAATAAACATTAGTTAAGCACCAATTAGTGAACCCCCCTCCCAAGTATGTAGACAATCATTGGAAGGGAATTAGAGAAGAACATTTGTTATCTTTGACTTTTTCTGATATCACTTCATAATATCTGTTCGTATAAATATTTTATTTGCGCTCAAGTCCTAATGAGCCATAATTTGCCAAAAAACTTTATTTTATGCATATGATTTATGGTAATTAGCTCCTCTGTTTAAGTTTGTTTATCATTAGTGCTTTATGTGTGTTTTTCTGTGGCATGAATTATGCCTGGATTTTAGGGTTTAAATTCGTACAGTTTTTGTAACAAAAAATATCTTTATCTCTACGCCACTTTGCAACCAAAAACAAATTAATAATTTTTGATTGCCTTTGATTCAATCTCAAACTCACTGCTGGCATCCTTCCAAAAACAAAAAAAAAATGATTGTTAGAAAAACTTATTTAAAACGATGTTTCGGCAATTAGTAGTCAGCGTTGTTCGTAAATCTTGGTTGATTTTTTACTGCTGTGTTTCTTGTTAACTAACAGCAAAATTATGTAAAACAAGCAACTGATAAACATTTGCCAAATTTAATGTCACTGAGGCTGGAAAGAGGTAGGGGTATAAACACAATAGTGGGGGTATAAAAACAGGATTATGTTGAAATTCTCTTATTTCTACCAAAAGTGCTATAATTTCTACATTTATCCATAGATAGGCATTGTTTTTTTTCGTTAAGATGATAGAATTCAAAAATGGAACCAACAAATTGTAATCGAGGATGGGGGGTATATTCATTTTGTCACTTTGTTTGAAACACCACTAAATATTGCTCTGAGACCCCATAAAGTATATATATTAGTCGTGTTTTCGTTACACCATAGGGGCTTAATTTGTATGGGGAGCTAAGCACTAAGCATTATTAGTTCCCGATGAATTTTGGTGCTTGTGTTCCTGTCTTAATCGAGTAAGGTGTTGCCAGATATATTTCGCAGTATTGCATCTCATTTTTGGAGAGATTGTTGTCAATTATTGTGAATTAACGGGAAGAAGAAGAACAGAAATGGAAAATTATGTCAATATTTGAAGAAAGAGTAAACAATTGAACATAGAATAGTAAATTAATGTTTTATTAATACATTTTAACGATTTTTTTTGTCTGTTTCGCACTGTTCTTTCTTCGCAACTCGTGACATCATTGTTACCAGATAGTGGAAATCCGCCACCTACTGCTTATGCGCCAGTTAGTTGAAGTCGATTGTTTTCGTTACAAAGTGCTAAACTAAAATTGCTAGCTTGTAACGAAAACATGCCTATTATTAATCTTCGTAAAATTGTAAGACGCCATGCCCGTCCGTCCGCCAGTCTGTCATATATATGGTTTTCCAATAAGAGTGATATAATTTCTTTAAAAAAAACACACTTATTGTTAAGGAAATTCAAAAGTTTTTTATTTAATGTAAAGTACAATCGGTACAATTAAGTTCTAAACAAGCAAGAAAGTAAAATGGTCCATTTGTGTGGGAGGTACCAAAAGCGTCGTGCCAATTACGGCCACTTTTCTCTAGACTCTAGGTACTGTAAAAGCATTGCACTGTACGCAATTTCAAGTATTTGTATGCACTGGTAACAAAGTTAAAAGCTGTTAACTTTTGGTACAAAATGGTCCATTTGTATGGGAGGTACAAAAAGGGGCGTGGCAATAATGCCCATTTTTCACTGTATTGTAGGTACTATTAAACCATTACACTGTACAAAATTTCAAGTATTTCTATGCGTTGGTATTAAAGTTATAAGCTGGTAACTTTTGGTCCAAAATTTTCCATTTGTGTGTGAGGTACCAAAAGGGGCGTGGCAACTTCACCCATTTTTCTCGAGGTAATAGTGACTAATAAACTAATACCATGTGTAGAATTTCAGAGGATTCAAATAAGTAGTATAGAAGTTATAAAATAATAATTATATTTCACTAAATATTAAACCTTTGTGGGGGAGATACTAGAACGAGTGGACCAATATGGTCCATCTTCGAAATTAGCCGGAGATAGAAAGTGAAATAACCCCCAAGCCGAATATGAAATAACACCGAATGAAATATGCCCCAAATGACATGAAATAACCCAAAGATTAAATGTGAAATAAAGTCCAAATTAAATGAAAAAATAGCCAAATAATAACTGAAACAACCCCCAAAAAATATTAGTTAAACTAAAAAAAAAATAATTCCCCCAAAAAAAGTGAAATAACCCCCAATGAAAAAAACCGCAAACAAATGAAAGAAACTCCAAATTAAATTTATTCGTCTAGACAAATATTTTTTTGTGCAATATACATAATTTTTCCCAAAAACTGTTTGTAGTATTTACAGAAACGCTTGTATGGAATCCCCAATAGAATAAAAACTAATGGGAATACCTGTAAATTGCAAATTTATATTTAATAATGGACGTAAAAACAACGTTTCAACTGCTTTCCAACGGTTTTTATACTTTGCAATTGAATGTTAGAACAGAAAACATAAAGAAATAGTAATCTTGACGAAAATTTTGAAAAAATGTTTCTGAACTATTTTTTGTAAAGCATAACTATTTCTTGACGTTTGAAAACTTTTGGAATATAATACATGAGAATTCATGAAAACTTTTGGAATAGAATTCTCTTCCAAACTATTTCACATATGAATTTCATTTCAAATAGTAATGCAAGGAAAGGCAGAAAGTCGGGCGGGGCCGACTATATAATACCCTACACCTCCTTAACAATGCCATAAGGGTGATTGCGATAATAATTTGGAATAATTGGTAAATGGGTAAGAACATATATATGTGGATATACCTAATTCTGAACCGATAATCGCTAAATTAATCAATATTCGTTCCTAAATTGAGAAACATATTTCTGGAGACTTTTGTAATGATCTGAAGTAAAGTACAACTTCTATACCGCTTTGTAACCAAATCAAGAGGAACATATATATGGAGGTTATATATAAATCTTAAACGATTTTCCCTGAATACTAATTCATGTAAAATAGAAACCTTTTTCTGTCGAATTTCGGATATAAAATACAGTCTCTACAGCGCTTAGATGTCAAATCGGGGGTAACATATATATGGGGGCTATATCAAAATCTAAACCGATTTTCTCCGAATTTGGCAGTATTCCTTCATATAATAAGAAACCTCTTTCTGCCGAATTTCGCTGTGATCGGATATAAAATACAGTTTCTACAGCGCTTGAATTTCAAATCGGGGGTAACATATATATGGGAGTTATATCTAAATCTGAACCGATTTTCTCCAAATTTGGCAGTATTCCTTCGAGTAATAAGAAACCTCTTTCTTCCGAATTTTGCACTGATCGGATATAAAATACAATTTCTACAGCGCTTACAGGTCTAATCGGGGGTAACATATGTATATATGAGGGCTATATCTAAATCTGAACCGATTTTCTCCGAATTTTAGCAGTATTCCTTCATGTAATAAGAAACCTCTTTCTGCCGAATTTCGCACTGATCGGATATAAAATACAGTTTTTACAGCGCTTACATGTCAAATCGGGGGTAACATATATATGAGGGCTATATCTAAATCTGAACCGATTTTAACCAAATTCAATAGGGATCGACCTTGGGCCAAAAAAAAGATATGTGTACAGTTTCGTCGAGATCGGACCATAATTGCGACCTGTACTTTGATTACAAGAATACATGCACAGACAGACGGACAGACAGACAGACGGACATAGCTAAATCAACTCAGAAAGTGATTCTAAGTCGATCGGTATAATAAACGATGTGTCTATTTCTTCTCCTTTTGGATGTTACAAACAAATGCAGAAAGTTATAATACCCTGTACCACAGTGTGGTGTAGGGTAAAAAAATCGCGACGATTTGTTAACCCATTTTTCATCTGCACTACTATTTTTTCATGTTCAAAAACCGTTGGAAGAGAAATCTTGAAGAAATAGTAATGCAGACGACAAATAGGTCAAAAAATCGCTGCGATTGTTTAACCAATTTTTCGTCTGCTTTACTATTTCTTCATGTTTGAGAACTGTTGGAAGAGAACTGAAACTTCATGTGTGAAATATGTTGGAAGTGAAAACATAAATAGGAATTAATGGAGACGAAAAATAGGTAAAAAATCGCCGCGATTTTCTGACATGAAAAAATAGTAAAGCAGACGAAAAATATGCAAAAAAAATCGCCTCGATTTTTGTCTCTCTGTTTCACTTGCTTTATCTTTTCTTCATTTTTCTCTTACAGCAGTATTCATTCGTAAATTTTTAAAAGGGAACAAACCCAATCAGTTTAGATTCTGATCGGCTCTATAGCTAAATAGTCGCAAATCTTATTTTACTTACCATTTCCAAACATTTAAAGCTTATTAATTTCATGATATAATGCAATCGTACCATCTGGTATGTTTTCTGTAATCTGCTATCCATGACCCTACAACTTAAATTTTCCTATTTGTTATAATTTAAAATTTGTAAATTTTCTTCTCTGAAGCACTATTAAGAACTGATTACTACAGTCAAGGCCCACCCTAAAATTACCTATTTCAATATGTACATTCGATTCTAAATTTCATTTTGAATGTCATCAATGAAATAATCCCCAAATAAAATGAAATACGGCTCAAGACGTAATCCCCAAACCCAAAATGAATGAAATAAATCCCAAATTCATTTTATTTTGGGTTTTATTTCATTTTGGTCTTAGTAACAAACATTTAAAAAAACTTGAAAAAATGAAATGAAACCCAAACTTAATGAAATATCACCCAAACCCAATTTTGAATCTTTATTTTGGGTGTTATTTCATTTTCGGCTTGGGGGTTATTTCACTTGGGGGTTATTTCACTGCGCCATCCGCCGAAAATACTTAGGGTCTTAGGCCACTCTTTCGATGTGTTACACTTGTGGCTCGTAGCAGATGATATATACCCTCCTCTCTAAGGTGAGGGGATAATAAAACGTCATTCAAATGGCCTCCACGACTTCTTGGAACGAATTCGATGAACCCAATTTTCGAGCACTTTTTCTACTGAATCAAGTCGTATGTCATGAATGGCACGTTCAATATTGACTTGTAAAGCTTGAAGAGAGTCTGGTTTATTGCGAAATACCAATGACTTCAAATAACCCCACAAGAAATCGTCTAATGGTGTTAAATCACAATTTCTTGGTGGCCTTTCAATATTACAATATCTTGAAATAATCGAATCTCCAAACTTTTCTCGCAACAATTCAATTGTGTAATTTGCAGTGTGGCACATAGCCACAATCGGTCAATGGCAAAAAGATAGCGCTTAACGATAGCTAAAATATTGCGCATGGGTGTCAAGGTCGTAGGTAGACTAGAAAGTGTTATTTTTTTTGGATTTAAAAAAATGGACTTAGTGCACGAAAAGTTGCAATTGGAGAACGATTATTTTGATAATAAAACTGAATAATTTGTAAAACCCGATATTTCTTATATCTGCAGGTAGGTTGGGATTGAAAATGGGCAATATCGGTCCATTTTTGGATATATCCTCCAAATATAGCGTCCGCCGATTTGACTTCCTAACGTCATAGACACCACAAATAAATAATAAATAAATAAATACGAAACTGAGACAACTGATCGGGCTGAACATTGGTAACTGGGGTTTTTTTATACCCGAAACTCTTCACACGAACAACGGCAGTCATAGGTCCATGTTTTGATATATCCCCCATATAAAAGGTCCCTCTAGATTTGACAGGCCACAAAAATCTCAAATTTCAAGAAATTGGGCTCAAATTTGATATAATGAGTTTATCAGTACCCCTATCCATTCAGATGCGATCTATGGTGGAGGGTATATATGTTTCGGCATGGCCGAACTTAATCCGTCTTTACTTGTTTTCTATATTCCAAGTTTTTTTCGTGCCAACAAAAAAAAATTCTGTGAAAAAATAAATTCTTCGCTGAACAAAAGAAGAACATTTTGTTCAGCGATGAAGCTCACTTTTGGAGCAATGAGTACGTTAATAAACAAAATTGTCTTATTTGGAGTAATGACAATTCACAAGCCATTGTTCAGACGCCGATACATCCATTAACAGCGAATGGGGAACGATATAGAGTCATGATTAATGTCTTTCGTGCCTGAATTGGAGGATGTTGATGTTGTAGCGTCTAAAAAAACAGCCTTTATGTGGAAAAAATAGGGTCCAGATACTAAAGGCACCTTCCAAGAAAAAGGGAATTTTAAAGTAATAATTTAAAATATTAAATATTTTTTTCGTGTGTAGGGCACCTTATTGCACCAAAAAATGTTTTGCACATTGTGATATTAATAATATGCTATTAGTGATATTTTTCTCATATCAGGGCAATGACCGAATTGAATTCGTCCCACTGTGCGCCATTAGGTCAAATTTTGCAACATACTTGTGTGCCACACAACAAATATATTAATTTCACAAGTTTTTAAATACACCTGCGTTTCTGTTTCATCGTTGATGCTGTTGTCATTCATTATTGGGATTTTATGGTAAATAAATACGAGCATATATGTGTATGAATAAGTACATATACGGACCGCAAAAACCACTTCATTACAGCGATGTACTGCAGTGACTGAAAATTGCATGTAAACAGAAGTTTGTTATTTTCCACAAATACCGTTAACATAATTGAGGAATGCATTTTTATTTGAACTTAATGTAATTTCGAGGGAGAAAATAATAAAAACAAATATAACACTAGTGTCAGAATATTTGATATCGACCTATGTAGTTTATTTTTGGCTAAAATGTTTATAAATATTACAAATAGGTAAATTGTTTGTAAAAATTTTTTTGGAAACAATTTTATGGCATTTTAATTTTTTAAAAAATTAAAAAAATTAGTTTTTGTGCTTTACGAAATTTGTAATTGCTCTCGAACGGCTGAACCGATTTTTGCAAAGTTTACTTTGTTTTAAAACGAAAACAATGCGCAATTTTCAAAATTTTTTTTGGAAAATTTCTTAAAAAAATGTTACGAAATTTTTTTTGAAAAAACCTTTGTAGAAAAAATTGCCCCCCTCGATTTTCTTAAAATTTTCACGGAATATTCGTCGCACTCTCACAAATCCAGAAGAGTAAGTGGTTATAACCATTTGTACTATTGGGTATGTATATTGAACCAAAATTCGTCGTCATATAGGAAATTTTATTGCCCATCCATACATGTTGATACGGATGAAATCGGTGCATATTGTGCTCCGATATTTACAAAATACTAGCACATGGTAAGGGAAAAAATTAAATTTTCAATTGCAGATATCTCGGTAACTATACGAGATAATTCTTAGGTATAAAAAGATCTCAGTTAGTAGAACACACACAAAATCGGAAGAAAAACACGAGTTACACGCGCTTGAACATTTTCTTCACCCGATGTGGCCAAATTTGAGGCCCTCTAGCTCCGCCCATGTCTGACATAGGGGCCCAAATATAAAACATAACTTCTCTAACACCTCTTAATCTACCATTCCAAGTTATTTCCCCTTTTTGAATTCGTACCACTGTGCAGTGTTTTGAAAAAAACAGACGAAAATCGTCAGACTAGTCTTGGCATTTCGTCCATAACTTTAACCAAATATTGAGTCTCCCAAAAAATGTTTTACTGTTCTGGATTTGTGAGAGTGTGACGAATATTTTTTTTTTTTTTTACGAACGTTCCCAACGCAGCCACTCTTACCCGCCCCTTCCGACCGCGGGGGCCACATCCCCATAACGTAGGGATTGCGTACACACCATGATCTGGACCATGGCGGGTTAACAGTAGAGGGTGGAATACCAGCTACAGTATTTATATCAACAGCCGGTATGTACATACATGCATAAAGAGTGTTAACTATGTTCAGTTAAATAAAGAACACACATAAAACAGAATTTCAGTACTGATTTAAATAACATATGATTCTAGATTTCACTATATCTATTCCTACATTAAAGTCAATAAGATCCACAAAGGATTCAACAGTTTCTAAATTGGAACCAAGGAGACTGAATTTAGATGGATCTAGAGAAACACATATGTTTACACTTCTTCAAATTAAGGCCCATGCAATTAATTTCACACCAATAACAAAAGTTGTCTAAGTCATTTTGAAGAAACAAAGAATCATCAGATGTGTTACGATAATAAAATATCTTAACATCATCTGCATACATCAGTAATCTAGAACTAATAATTGAATCTGGTAAGTCATTTATAAATAGTAGAAACAGCAAAGGGCCAATATGACTACCTTGGGGTACCCCAGATGAAACCAAAATCGGGCCTGAGAAGTAACTACCAAATTTAACAATCTGAACACGACTGTTAAGATAAGAGGATATCAACAAGTTATTACTAAAACCAATGCGATTCAGCTTAAACAGTAAGAGCTTATGATTAACTCTATCAAAAGCTTTACTAAAATCAGTATAAACCACATCTGTCCGATTACCAAGAACAAACTCATCAATTACCTGCGAGGTAAATTGAACCAAATTTGTCATAGTCGAGAGTCCCTTACGAAATCCATGTTGGAATGGACTAAGAATAGGTGAAACACTATGAGATAAAATCTCAGTGATCATTTTTTCAAAAAGTTTTGGAATTATACTTAATTTCGCAATTCCACGATAATTCATAACAATCAATCAAGCTCCCAGATTTATGAAGTGGAGTTATTAAAGATTTTCTCCAAATAAATGGGAAATATCCATACTTCAACGAATTATTGAAAAGCAATGTGAGCGGGACAGCAATACTCTGAGCACATAGCTTCAGGATTACACTCGGTATACCATCTGGGCCAGCACTGTTAGAAGTCCTAAGCTTGCCTAAACTTGACGATACAAAAGATAAATCAAAATAAGGAATGTTCAAATGATTCAATGATGGAATATTGTAAGGATAGGAAACTAGGTGACACTGTTGACGAAAATAGGTTGGTGCAAAGAACTTTGCAAAACAATCGGCGATTGACTGATCACCACAGAATTTTTCACCATCAATTCTAATCCTTGAAGCCTTGGATTAGACTTACGTTTCATATTGACAAAATCATAGAACGATCTAGGGTTCATTTTAAAATTGTGAGCTAACTTCTCCAAGTAGAGCTCATAGCACTTACGTGATTCAATGTTATACTGTGATCTGGCAACAGAGTACCTGACCTAATTAACATCGGATCCAGACCTTTTGAATTTCTTAAATAGTGTGCTCTTTACGTTCCTGAGAGCAGTCATATTAGAAGAATACCACGGGTCTATTGGTATTCTTAATACGAATCTTTGGTACAGATTGTACCAAACATTCATTCAAGACATTGTAAAATCTATCAATAGATACATCAATATCAGTCAGGTGATTACAACAACAAACTAAATCCCAGTTAGTATTCAAGAGCAGATAATTTAGCAACTCAAAATTTGTTCTTTTGAAACAAAAAACTGTACCCTCGTCACGTGGGGGTATATAGAAGAGTCCGAGATGTCATACATCATGGAAATACCCAGCGTAGGATGGTAACCATCTTCCGGGGTAGAAACCGGATAAATTCTATGAATATCAAAAATCTGAGCGTTATTCACAAATACTAAATCAAGTAATTTTCCAGACGAATTAGAAATACCGTTAATCTGCAATAGTTCGAGATCGGAAAAACGCCTTACCACATCATAAGTCCACTCGAACGTGATCGAAGAAGAATTCAAGGGAGTAAATGCCTCAGTATCTGGCAATGAAAGCCAAGAAACAGAGGGTAAATTAAAATCCCCAATTTAATTGTGATCGAAGAAGAATTCAAGGGAGTAAATGCCTCAGTATCTGGCAATGAAAGCCAAGAAACAGAGGGTAAATTAAAATCCCCAAAGACTAAGATATGGTCCACATCCCTCAACATCAAAACCAATCTGCTTATAGCCTTTAAGTGACCATCATAAACAGATAATTCCGAGTTTGGGGGATGTAGGAACATGAAACCAATAATTTAGCTTTACCTAAATTAATAGAGACAACAATAAGTTCAATCTCATCAAGAATGACACGGTCAGAAGATAGCGAACTTTTTACAGCAATAAGAACTCCACCACCAATTTTTTGAATGCGATATTTTCTATATAGAACATATTCATTCGACAGTATCTCTGAATCAAATATTGAGGGTTTTAACCAGCTCTCAGTGAAACACAAAACTGAAAAATCTAAGTCAAAGCTATCAGCAAATAGTCGGGTTAATTTAGCTATGACCAAAGAGCTATTCAGTTTTTTTGATGAATTAGAGCTAGGAGGCCTCAAAGGTAATTGCGCTAAATTGTTGACCCTATCAAATTCTTTAACAAATGCCTTAGGCGGCCAAACATCAGAAGATATCAGTTTATCAAAGATCTTCGATTGCACGATGATCTTAAATGATGACCTAGAATTAGAGGAAGACGAACGAATGTTAAATGTCTTAAGATAAAAGTCACCTTCAATCTTACATCTAATATAAAAGTCTATATCTTCGGAGGATGTGTCGGGAGCAAAGCGCGAAACAAAAACTACTTTCTTGGCTGGGACCACAGTCAGAGTTTTCGATTTCCCACCGGCTCGTGATGCTACATTTGTAGGAGGTTTAGGATTCATTTCAAGATTACCCATTGAATTTCCCTCCTGTATAGAGACAACATTATCAACCCTTGGTGTTACGGCGAGAGCAACCCTCTGCTGATCAACAGAAACTGAACAAGGAGCACTGATGATGTTGTAGGCTCATCCAACGACGTACGGTCAGAAGCACTCGGTGTACCGACATCGAGCTTCTTAGGAAGCGTCTTTTTCGTCGACCTTTTGCGCTTCTGTACGACAACGTCAGTCGAACACACAAATGCATTCAATTCCGGGAACCTATCAAACAGAGATGTATATTTATTAAATCTCGAATACAATGACCACATTTTCTTACCAATTTCGGCCATTTCTTTATCAAATTTATAGAACTCTACATTAATTTTCCTACAGTTCTTGCAACACCATTTAAGACCACTATCTCCGTACAGAACATCTACAACCTTCGCAGATAAACCTGCACACTTAGAATGCCAAATGTTAGTACAAAGCCAACACTCTATAGATCGTTCGGTTTCCGAAACAATCTTACAGTTTACATTTACACACGACATTTTTTAATTGTAAATTAATTGTAAAACAAACTAACAAACAGGAATAGGAATAGGAAGAACAAACAAGAACACACGAAAATTAGATTTAATATTTCACCCTCTACTATAAGGAGTTAAAGATGAGAATATTTGGCAAAAGAAAAAATGCTCGATGGCAACTCTGTTTGAACAAATGAAACAATGTGAAAGCACACACGAAAGGAGGGAGTAAGTATAACAACAACAAATGACACAAATGGAACACAACAGTAGTTATCTAATTGCAATAGCAAATAAATCCCAACTTAAAACACAGGAATTTTCACAGAAAGTAAATAATTAATAAAAACAATAGGTGCACTTATTGAAAAATACACTTATCTGTACTTAAACACAATTTTAAAAAAGCAAGAAACTATTAAAATCCGCTAAAATTAATTAATTAAATTGTCACAGGAGCACAAACTCAAAAATCAAACAATGGGAACAGGGTTGCCAACGAAAAAATATTCTGTGAAAGTTTGAAGTAAATCGAGGGGGAACAATTTTTTCTACAAAGGTTTTTTCAAAAAAAAATCGTAAAGAATTTTTATAAAAAATGTCCAAAATATTTTTTACAAAATATGGCGCATAGTGTCCTCTTAAAAACAAAGTCAGCCTTGCAAAAATCGCTTCAGTCATTCAAGAGCAATTACAAATTTCGCAAAACACAAAAACTAATTTTTTTAATTTTTTTCAAAAAATAAAATGCCCGTTAATTTTTTTCCAAAAATTTTTTTAAAAGAAAGGATAGCGATATCTTATTTTACCTATGTGTAACTGCTTGTAAAAATTTTAGCCAAAAATAAACTACATAGGTCGATATTAAATATTCTGACCCAAGTGGTTTATACAACATCTATTTCTAACAGGAGCATTAGCGGTCAAGTTGTCGAAAATTACTTGGCGGAAAATCGAAGTAGCCTATTTTATAATCCGGATATTGGGCTATCTGTCCACCAAGTTTCAAGAAAATCGATTCAGTAGCTTTGGCGTGATACGGCAACTGACATACATACATACATTTTCTTTGAATTTAAACATATCAGAAATGGCGATTTTCCCCGTGTATATATAGTTGAATATTTAAATATTGAATATAAATCTCTCTTGAGATAAATATCTGGGAAACTATAAATCATGTTCTATAAATCAATATTATAAGATTTTCCAAAAGTGTGATCAGAATAGGGGCATGGTATTATTTGATGTATGAATGTTTGGAAAACTGTTGATGAAATAGGAACGAAATGGGCAGAGATGTGAAATAGGAACGAAATGGGCAGAGATGATTTAATCTATTGTTCTAACTATACAATGACTACCCTTGAACAAAATAGAAAACAAATAAGAGAGTTCAGTCGGGTAAACCGATTTATGAATCCCCTCACCTTGAGTATCAAAATAATATTCGTAAATTTATTTATTTTGTTGTTTTAATTAAATTACTATCAATTTAAATTGCATTTAATAACTTTAAAGTGTGTACTGGTATTAAAGTTAAAAGCGGTTAACTTTTGGTACAAAAAGGTCCATTTGTGTGGGAGGTACCAAACAGGGCGTGGGAGGTACCAAACAATAACGCCCATTTTTCTCTGGACTCTAGGTACTATAAAAGCATTGCACTGTACACAATTTAAAGTATTTGTATGCACTGGTATTAAAATTATAAGCTGGAAACTTTTGGTACAAAATGGTCAATTTGTGTGGGAGGTACCAAAAGGGGCGTGCTAATTTGTCTTGACGTGTTACCGACTAGAAAACTAATACTATGTGTGAAATTTCAGATGATTCGAATAAGTAGTATAGATGGTATTAAAGAATCAATATTTCACTAAAAGTTAACGCTTTGTGGGAGAGGACTAGAAGGAGTGGTCCAATATGGCCCATCTTCGAACTTAGCGAACTTAGATAGAGAACAATATTACCGCATACCAAATTTGAAGTCAGTCGGTTACTCCTTTATCGTTCGCACCAGCCAGCAGACAGTCACACAGACTGACAGACGGACATTGCTCAAACGACTTAAAAATACCCAAAACGGATTTCCGCTGAACATACTCAGTCAGGGATTAGGTCTCCTGTAACACTCCTACGATGTATTACACTTTTGGCTCGTAGCAAATGATATATACCCTCCTCTCTAAGGTAAGGGGATAAAAATAAATACGATTTGTAGTATTTTCAGAATTGCCAAAAAAATATTTTTGTTATTTATCTCAATAAAGGTTAAACAAAAGAAAAAGTTGACCAATGGATGTCACTTCTGAAACACTGTGCAGCGAGTTTTCTCTGACTCTGTATTTTACCTAAAATATTTTCTGATGATAAAGTGGTTGTCAGTCCCAGATGAAAAATGCATTAAAATTTTTAATTCCCTGCATATATTTAATTTCGGTCTTACCGCACAACATTTCTTATGAAATACCATTTGTCTTTGGATTTAAAACTGGTATGAAAAATTAACTTATGAACTTACCTCATGTTATCATAAAAGTTATCTGCAGATGACAGGTTCATTTTGAAAGAAATCATAAACGGACATACTGCAATAAAAAGAAGAAATCATATGAGAAATATGTAAGAAAAGCAATTATGGAAATAAGCATTAGATTTCAGGGTGATATATAAATTCACAGAAATAATTCTAAAATTATCTTTACCTAAATATATTAAAAATATATATAAATCTGACCCGATTTTCTCCGAATTTTACAGTGTTTATTTATGTAATAAGAAACCTCTTTCTGCCGAATATCGTACTGATCGGATAAAAAATACAGTTTCTACAGCGCTTACATGTCATATCGGGTGTAATATATATTTATATGGGGAATATGTATATCTAAATCTGAACCGATTTACCCTGAATTTGGCAGTATTTATTCATGTAATAAGAAAATTATTTGCCGGATTTCGTACTGATCGGATATAAAATAGATTTCTACAGCGCTTACATACGAAATCGACTCAGGAAGCGATTACAAGTCGATCGGTATAATAAACGACGGGTCTATATCTTCACGTTGTGGGTGTTACTAACAAATGCACAAACTTTTTATAGCCTACACCACAGTGTGGTGTAGGGTATACAAATTATAAATAGGCATATATATATATAAACAATCAAAGCTATCGCGTATAGTTCGTGTGCATATCAAAAAACAATATATGTAGACCAGCTAGTTGTTCCGAGCAAGTAAGCGCCTGAATCTGTGACCTCCGTAAGCGGACGCTCTCCACTTATTTTCATTGAATACGGTGTCAAGGCCAATCACCAAATCTAACTCGAAAAGATTTTAAATAACGCTCTGTTATTTTGGGCACTTGGACAATTCGGCAGAAACAAGAGGATGTTTCAATAAGACTTCGCCCCACCGCATAAAGGCGCTAGAACCAAACGTTATGCCTTTTTCCCCGACACTATCCTAGTATTTTGTTAACATCGAAACAAAATATATACAGATTTCTTGCACATCAACCTTTCTGAATTGATAACAAAAGAGATATACAAAATTTGTGACCATTTATATTAAAAACAAGTAAGAAAGTTCAGTCGGGTAAACCGACTTAAGAATCCTCTCACCTTCAGTCCCAAACAAATATTTGTGAATTTTTCTTTTTGTTTTAATTAAATTATTATGAACTTAAATTATATTTAATAACTTTAAACTATGAAGTGGTATTAAATTTATAAGCTGTTAACTTTTGGTACAAAATAATCCATTTGTATGGGAGGTACCAAAGGGGGCGTGTCAATGACGCCCATTTTACACTTGACTGTAAGTACTATAAAGCATTACACTGTACAACATTTCAATTTGTTGTATGAAATGGAGTTAATGTTATAATCTGTTAACTTTTAGTGCAAAATAGTCCATTTGTGTGGGAAGTACGAAAAGGGACATTCCAATAACGCCAATTTTTCGCTGAACTGTAGGTGCTATAAAATCAATATACTGTACAAAATTTCAAGTATTTGTATGATCTTGTATTACAGTTATTAGCTATTAACTTTTGGTGCAAAATAGTCCATTTGTATGGAAGGTACCAAAAGGGGGGTGGCAACTACCGCATACCAAATTTTAAGTCAATCGGTTACACATTTCGAGAGTTGTTGTGCGAACCAGCCAGCAGACAGACAGATGGACGGACATTGCTGAAATTACTTAAAATGACCTAAATCGAATTTCCACCATACATACTTGGGGTGTTTTACACTTTTGGCTCGTAGCTAATGAAACATACCCACATGTTTAAGGTGAGGGGATAAAAAAAATATTTTTTTTCCTTTTTTGCGAAAAACGTACATATGTATGTGCCGTATTTTGGATCTAGGCACTATCCATATTGAAAATGGGCAGTATTAGTCCGTGTTTTGCCCTGACATAAAGCCCCCTCCGATTATACACGGAGAAAAGTCGTCATTTTTAATATGTTGGAATTTGAAAAAAATATGGATAATTTTTCTCAAGTGTCACAGATCAAATATTAGATCTTTCTCAGATAATGTTGCCCTAGTATGTGGGAGAAATGACTCACAATATTAAAAAAATTGAATACAAATTGGAGGTCAAAGGCCAAATTACAAAGAAAAAATATTTGACAATAAAATCAACAAACAAAATAAAGTTAAAAACACATATTTTTTCTTTGTAATTTGGTGAAGATTTTCAATGTAACTTCTGAACCAAAGTTGTGCCCACTCCAAAAAGCACACCATCGGTAGAGTACATACGGATCATTTTTTATAAAAAATTTAAGGAAAAAAAATCAGATCGATTTTGAGATATCGCAATTTATATTTTTATTTCCGAGAAAAGTGACCGAAATAAATTTTTAAAGACAAATTTAATATTTTTTATGAAAAGTACACGGAAAATCCTTTAAGAAACAATATTTTCTTTTTTTAAGTTCTTATGCTTTGTAGCATTAAAATTTACTTCAAAAAACCATTACAGAGGAAACAAATTTATTTTTCTGAACTTTGACCTCGCCCCTGCCTCCAATTTGCATTTAATTTTTTAATATTGTGAGTCATTACTCCCACGCAACATATTCTGAGATTTTGAGAAAGATCTAATTTTTGACCTGTGACACTTGAGAAAGAACTACCCATATAATAAATTGTATTTAGAATTTCTAAGTTATAAATTATTTTTTTATATTTGGGCGGATGAAGTCGATTTTGGGCAGTTTCTGCGAAAATCTTTGGCGGAAAAAAATGTCCAGCGGCAACACTGGTTGTGTTTGAAGGAAAAGCTGAATTAGTCTATTTAATGTTGATTATTTTTTGTTTTATTCAATCTGCTTTCATAGTACATATTGTGCGTTTGCACTTAGGCTCAAGATCGTTATTGTTGTTTTCAATATATGAAAACAAATTTGTTAAAAATTAAAGAAGAAGTAAGTGACATGTATTGGGGGTGGTTGTAATGGTTGGATAGACAGATCTGTTTCGGGAGCCTCCGAACTCCCATTGTCAATATCCTTATTACATTGTCAATATCCATTATAGTCGAGAACGTACATGTTAAAAAGATTCATTTGTATTCCCACCGGAAGGGATAGCAAAATGCATTTCCTTGCAACCACAATAAAGAACGGAAAACCCCAGGAAGAAGAAAAAACACGAACTAAAATATGTTGAACTTTAATGCTCAAAATGCTACGATAATATCCTTGTGAGAGTTAAAGAGGATTCCACTGGTTTCCATCTGGCCTGCAGAATAACTGAGAGAGCTTTAAACTGTTGACAAATAATACCAATAAGTTTTTCAATAGCAAGAGCAATATTGACCAAAATCATACGACACCCATGGCTTGAAAGTATCAAACAGAACGATGAAAATAAAAACAAGTAAGAAGGTTCAGTCGGGTAAACCGACTTATGAAAAACCTCACCATGAGTCGCAAAAAAAATTCGTAAATAATTTTTTTTGTTTTAATTAAATTATTAAAAATTTAAATTGCATTTAATAACTTTAAAGTATGTACTGGTATTAACGTTAAAAGCTGTTTACATTTGATACATGGTCCATTTGTGTGCGAGGTACCAAAAGGGGCGTGTCATTAACGCCCATTTTTCTCTGGACTCTAGGTACTATAAATGTATTACAGTGTACAAAATTTCAAGTATTTGTATGTAATGGTATTAAAGTCATAAGCTGGTAACTTTTGGTACAAAATGTTCAATTTATGTGGGAGGTAACAAAAGGGATGTGCCAATAACACCCAATTTCTCTGGACTCTAGATACTATAACAGCCTTACACTGTACAAAATTTCAAGTATTTGTTTGAACTGATATTGAATTTACATATAAGCAGTTAACTTTTGGAGCAAAATGGTCCTTTTGTGTGGGAGGTACCAAAAAGGGAGTGGCCACTTCACCCATTTTTCTTGACATGTTAGCGATTAACAAACTAATACTATGTGTGAAATTTCAGAAGATTCGAATAAGTAGTATAGAAGGTATTAAAGAATCAATAGTTCACTACAAGTTAACCCTTTGTGGGGGAGGTACTAGAAGGAGTGTACCAATATGGCCCATCTTCGAACTTAGCCGGAGACAGAGAAAAATATTCACGCATACCAAATTTAAAGTCAATCGGTTACTCCTTTCGAGAGTTATCGTGCGCACCAGCCAGCAGACAGACAGACAGACGGACGGACGGACGGACGGACATTGCTCAAATGACTTAAAATTACCAAAACGGATTTCAGCCGAACATACTTAGGGTCTTAGGTCACTCCTTCGATGTGTTACACTTTTGGCTCGTATCAAATGATATATACCCTCATCCCTAAGGTGAGGGGATAAACATATAAAATATTTTTAATAAATAAAAGTCTTAAGTCACTAACTAAATCTTCATGTGGACTTTTTACAATGCATACTCGTAACACTACATAATAAAAATTTTGCTATGCATAATATTTTATGGTGTAATTTGGGATCCTAACACGAAATAAAACCAGTAAGGAAAGACAAAAAGTCGGGCAGGGCCGACTATATTATACAGATGGAAGTATACATAATCTAACAGATATTCATCAACTTGTATCAAAAGCCGAATTTTTACAAAATTAAATAATAATTAAACGTAAAATACAGCTTCAATAACTACGAAATAGTCAGGAAAATATAGATATATGTGGCTATATCTAAATCTGAACAAGTTACCCCAAATTAAGCAGTATTCGTTCCTAAATGAGGAAACTTCTTTGTGCCAAATTTTGTAATGATCCGAAGTAGAGTACAACTCATATAGAGCTTTGATACCAGATCGGGAGGAACATACATATAGGGCTATGTATATCTAAATCTGAGCCGATTTCCCCCAATTTGGCAGTGTTCACTAATGTAGTAAGAAACCCCCTTCTGTCGAATTTCGTAAAGATCGGACATAAAATACAGTTTCTATAGCGCTAACATGTCAAATCGTGTGTAACATATATATGGGGACTGTATTTAAATCTGAGCCGATTTTCCCCAAATTTGTCAGTGTTCCTTCAAGTAATAGGAAACCTCTTTCTGCCGAATTTCGTATTGATCGGAAATAAAATACAGTTTATACTCCGCTTACATGTCAAATCGGGGGGTAACACAAATATGGAGGACGATCCCTATTAAAATTGGTCAAAGTCGGTTAAGATTTCCGTAAAGCTCCGATTTTACATACATATATGAACTGTATTAGCAACATTTTTCAACCGATCTGAATAAAAATTGACACAAAGAAGTCTTTTGATACACTTATAGATAATACTAAATCTTCGGAAAATCGGTTCAGATTTAGATATAGCGCCCATACGAGTATATATGTTACCCCCGATTTCACATGCAAGCGCTGTATAAACTGTATTTTATATCCGATAAGTACCAAATTCCGCAGAATGTACACATTTATTTATGTACACATTTAGTTTTAATAAAACTTTAATAACTTAGTCAATAGCAAACAGATTTTTAAGAGACTGGTTTAAACTAGAAAATTACAAAAAAATTAAAAAATGTGTTTGTAGGACAAATAAACATATCGTCATCAGAAACGAGAAAGGGCCTATCATCATGTTTGAAAATGTTACAGTAGAAGCAACAAACTAAATAAAATGAAATACAATGTGGTTAGAAAAACGGGGTTTTAAGGATAATACCTAAAAATAATGATGCATATATATATTCATACAAACATGATATATAACTTGTTTGTGAAAATTGTGTGAAATAAGAATTTTTAACTATGAAAAAATAAATAATTTGTTGTTAGGCCCTTTTGAATTTCGTTAATAAATTAGCCGTTTTTGATAGCAGGTCGCTAAAAATTTGTCAGGATGTGTATTTTGATGCAGTGTACTGAAATACACCAAAAACTGAATTTCCATTTTTCTTGTTGTTGCGCACTTTTTCGTTTCTGATGACGATATATTCCTGCAGCTTTAAATAAAGGTCTCAGTTTCATCTTTCCAAATTAGTTTAGAGATTGAACGTTTCAGGCGTTCACGTGAAAAAAGGCAAGAAAATCGGTTTTTTACCCGTAAATCCAGACTTTGGGTGTATCCGGCAAATTTCGTAGAACAAACGTTGTTTTATTCGCCAAGACCTACCGACCTAAAATAGTATCTCGAAAAGTTTTTGGACTGTCGCACTGTGTAATCTGGAAAAAGTGGTAGGAGATTATGTTAGAAATAAAGAAAAATGTTTCCAAATTTGTTGTGTTATCTTTGTTAGCTTGGCTAATTTTGGGACAGCCATCATATTCGTGGGGTTTCTTAGGTCACTTCTTCGATGTGTTGCACTTTTGGCAAATTACATACAGTGTCGGACAGAATAAAGTGCAAATGTTCTAGAGAGGGGTTTATACTAGAAAAAATTATAACTTATATTTTTATAAATTTTAATGAATGTTTATTAATCTACGAGTATAAGTACAAGACATTTTTTAAATCCATTAAATAAAAATAAATTAAAAAAAAAAATTCGTTGCAAATCTTATTGGTTTGCTTCCATGTTTGTTTGTTTTTTTCTCACAAAAATTTTGTATATGCTTAAGAATATTTGTGAGATATTTTTAACATAAACTTAAACGACTTTTTATTAATTTATATTGCACTTTAATTTTTAACATGAAAATTTGAACATGCTTATTTTCACTTTTCAAAATTGGTTAGCGGGATTTTATTTTTATGAAAACCATACAGACATAGTGTTGGATTTGTAATTCTCTAGCAATGAATACATTCATGCAAACAGATATTTATACATGTGTTCTTGTGAGTAATATAAATATGCATAGTGTCAAACTTTCCTTGATGATATACGCAAGAACAACGTTTACAAATTATTCACTTTTATTATCAAAATAATCGTTCTCTAATTGCAACTTTTCATGCGCTAAGTCAATTTTTTCTTAAAATCCAAAAAAAAAACACTTTCCAGTCGACCCACGACCTTGACTATATTTTAGCTCTTGTTAAGAGATATCTTTTTGCCATTGACCGATTCCCGATCCGACGTACCGTTAAGGAGCTAGAGCAAATATAAACTTTCCGTTCACATTTGATGAAATTAAGAAAAGAAAACACTCTCCAGTCGACCTACGACCTTGACACCCATCAGCAATATTTTAGCTCTCGTTAAGAGCTATCTTTTTGCCATTGACCGATTGTGGCTACGTTCCTCACAGGAATTGAAACAATTGAATTGTTGCGAGAAAAGTTTGGAGATTCGATTATTTCAAGAAATTTTGATATTCAAAGTTGTGATTTAACACCATTAGACTATTTCTTGTGTGGTTATTTGAAGTCATTGGTCTTTCGAAATAAACCAGTCTCTCTTCAAGCTTTACAAGTCAATATTGAACGTGCCATTCATGACATTTAGTGAAAAAAGTGCTCCAAAATTGCGTTCATTGAATTCGTTCCTGCAGAATAAGTCGTGGAGGCCATTTGATTGACGTTTTATTTAGAACTTAATTGTATCGATTGTACTTCACATTAAATAAAAAACTTTTGAATTTCCTTAAGTGTGTTTTTTTTCAAATAAATTATATCTCTCTTATCAGAAAACCCTTTATATTTGAACATCATTGAATTGTTAACTCAGTATAAGCTTTGATCTCAAGGGAAAAGGTTATGAAAATCCAATACCAATAAAACATACTCCATTTGAAGAAAATAGTTGTCTTTTTATTTACAACAAAAAGGCAACAGCTTAGCGCTACATCTAAATCTCCAGTTTTAATACTGGACTTAACAACCCATTTGCACTTTATTTTGTCCGATACTGTATACCCTCGTTCACAATACTAATCTTTTATAGAACTCCTTCCTTAGAACTATGTAATGTTGAAATTTCATCGTTTGATCGTTACATAATACTCCCAATAGATATCAGTTTGTTTCTATGCACAAATGCCAATGGATTTTCCGCATTTGCTTTGATGTAAACTGTTTTCGTCTATCACAGTGGTATGAGATATGAATGTATAGCCTTAGAAATTGCTAGAGAACCATTACTATTCACTGTGGAACAAATACCGGGAAATAGGCGGATAGAATTAAAAATTTTTGATGTAGAGTACAGTCGGGGTCAAGTGAACACTTGATCGAATAAACAATTCTATTGCATGAAGTCCCAAAAATTAAAGTGTCGCTATTTATACCCTCACTTTAGTGTGACGAGGGTATATATCATTTGCTACGGAAAAAAGTGTAACACGTCGAAGGAGTGACCTAAGACCCCAAGTATGTTCGAAGGAAATCCGTTTTGGGTCATTTGCACACAAATGCACCATTTTGCACCAAAAGTTAACAGCTTATAACATTAGTAACAGTGTATAAAAATACTTGAAATTTTGTACAGTATTATGCTTTTATATTGCCTACAGTTCAGGGAAAAATGCGTGTTGTTACCACGCCCCTTACCACGTCTAAGAGTCAGTGGCGAACGAATAGGATTTTGATTCCAACGAGTGAGGTTTTCGCGGATTTTCAGACCGATTTTCTCGAATTTTTTTATAATTGTCACAATTAAAAAATTAATATTAATAGATAAGTGCCAAAAAACTTCAATCAATGTTCGCGGAAAAATGTTTTTTTCGCATATGCCAGTTCATTCCTATTCGTTCGTACCTGATAGATTTTGACGTTTGGTCCGAAAGGAATGTCTTCTTATATTATATTTGTCTTTGGCTTATATCTCTTGCTGGAAACAACTAATTTCTTAGTTCTGCCTTGGTCTAGTTAACACCAAGACAATTTTCAGATGGCGACATTTGAGGTTATCTGAAGGTACCGCTATAGGATGTCTCTAATAGTGTTTTCTTTTCTAAAAAAAGATGTTGAATTGTCAGAGAGCAGCATTGTAATAATGTCGTCTACACCCTCTTGTACTGCTGAATTTTTTGTGGTCATAATCGAAAAAAATGCAAAAAACTAACCTTCTATCTCACTAAAAAAAAATAAAAACAAAGAATGCTCCCTGCGCCGCCTAAATAATGCATTCGTCCAAACTTCATTAGAACAAAGCACGTACACTGATAGAAAGAGCTTCGTCATGACGAAGAATTTGTACATCATCACGATTATTTTTTCTTCTTGATGAATTTGTTCGTCACCATGACGAATCTCTGTTACCAAAAACTTTCGTCCTCAGGATGATCACATTTCATCCCTACGATGAATCGAGTTCATTACCACGACGAATCCCATTCATCACCACGATGAACACCATTCATCACCACGATGAATACCATTCATCACCACAAAGAACTGCATTCATGCCCACGACTATTTAAATTTAAAAAGTTTTAATAAATATTTTTCGGGTTTTAGACCATTAAAAACGGTACAGTAAATAAAACTGCTTGACTACTTTGGTAGTTTCAGTTGTGATTATTCGAGGAAAGGCTTAAAGCAAACAAACGAAAAGTATTCATTACTTCCGATATTTTAAATCAAAAATAATCTCATGAAGTAATGAATTTGCCAACAGACGAATCCCATTTATCACAACGATGAATCCCATTCATCACCACGACGAACTCCATCCATCAGCACGACGAACTCAATTCATCAGCACGACGAAATCCATTCATGCCCACGACTATTTAAATTAAACAAATGACAATAAATATTCTTCGGCTTTTAGACAATTAAAAACGGCACGGAAAAAAAATTACTCGATTGCTTTTCGTCGTGGGAATGAAATCTTATCGTTCCCTCGACGAATTTTAAAATCAACCAAAGCATGGGTTCGTGATCGTGTTCGTTCTATTGACGTACAAAAGCATCACATGTACGAAACTTTTCGTCACCAGTACAAAGATATATTAACGAACCTGATTCGTCATAGTGACGAACGAGCTATTTTTTCGACGCTGAAAAACATGTGTTCTGTAGGGCAGCGTCCACCCCTTCGATTAAATACAGGGCTGTAATGTTGCATTTTTGCACGGTGAAAGTGCGACATTTTTTACAAAAGAAAACGAAACCCTATGCAACATTTTTTTACAAACGAAAACAAAAAGGCAATTTTGGGGCGAAAGGTTATTCGGCCTTTCCCCCCATTTGACATTTTTAGTCACAAAAGAAAATACCTTAAGAGTACTCGAAAACTTCCCCCTAACAGCTATTGATATATTCTTTAGAGTAATAATAATGAATATTATAATTATTATTGAGCGCCCCATTAGGCGAGTTGGTAGCGTACTCGCCTATGAGTTTGGGGGTCGTGGGTTCGATTCCCACCAGAGGCTCTGGTCTGTCGCTGCAAAATTCAGCCATATGGTCTTTGTAACCCGGCCTTTCCCTGGACCTTAAAATTAGAATATAAATTTACTTTGTATTGTAATTCATATAAATAAATAAATAATTATTATTATTACTTTAGAGTAATAATAATAATATTCATGGAAGCATTCGATAACAGTGGGGCGTCGATCTCAAGGTTATTAATGAGCCTTCGAATATTGTTAGCAAGCTCCAGGCATACCAGAGCCGTAACTATTGCGGCTGGATTTGTCTTATTGAACGTGAAGTTGATTAGTATATTCCTTAGCAAAGATATATCTATATATATAAAATTGTTGCGTGACTGGCTGACTGATTGACTGACTGATCATCGCCCAGGCCAAACGGCTGAAGCTAGAATCATGAAATTTGCTGGGAGGGTAGTACTTGGGACGTAGACGAGCAATAAGGCGGGATTTTTCGAAATTCGTACTATTAGCCGCACAATGGGGCAAAAAGGGATAAATATGGTACCACCGCCAAATCTAAACGTAATGAGCTAGAATCTTGAAATTTGGTATGAGGGTAGGCCTTAGGACGTAGACTCAGAAATTGGAATGATTTTTCGAAATTCGAACATTTACGCACACAGTGGGGTAAAAAGTGATAAATGTGGTACATCAGCTAAATCCAAATGCCAAGAGCTAGAATCGTGAAATATTGTGTGATGGTAGCCCTTATGAGGTAGACTCTGAAATTGGCAGGATTTTTCGTAATTCGAACATTTACGCACACAGTGGGGTAAAAATGGGATAAATGTAGTACACCAGCAAAATTCAAATGGCAAGAGCTAGAATCGTGAAATTTGGTGTGAGGGTAGCTCTTATGAGGTAGACTCTGAAATTGACAGGATTTTTCGAAATTCGAACATTTACGTACACAGTGGGGTAAAAAGGGAAAAATGTGGTACAACAGCCAAATCCAAATGGCAAGACCTAGAATCGTGAAATTTGGTGTGAGAGTAGGTGGGTGTCTTTATGACAACTGATCGGGGTATTAAGTTTTTTTTGTATTCGTAGTTTTCGGGGCACAGTGGGGCAAAAAGTGTAAAATATAGTACAGTGGCTTAAAAATGTCAAACATGGATCAATTGTTCCAGGGTAACTTTTGGAACATAAACTGGAGATTGGAAGTGATTTTTAGTAATTCTAACTTTAAGAGGCACAGTGGGACACGACGGGATAATTATGGAGCATGGGGAAAAAAGGGAACAATCTGCCAAAATTGGAACTTAAACATAAGATATGAAGAGTTTATATGGTTTTAGGAGCACTGCGGTCAAAAACGGTTAAATAGTGGAGTGGAGAAAATATGATTAAATATGTTACAGTCGGGGAAAAAGGTTTAAGTACGCTAGCGTGGAGACACATTTTAAATACGGTACATTGAGACAAAAATTTGTTAAATATGGTACAGTGGGTAAACATTTTGTACAGTGAGATAAAGAGTTGAATGGGGCACAGTTGCGCAAAAAGTGTTAACTATGGTACAGTGGGGTAAAAATAGTTATATGTATATGGTAAAGTGGGACAAAATGGGTTAAAAGTGGTACAGTGGGGCAAAAATGTATTTACTATGATACAGTGGGGCAAAAAGGGTTAAATATGGTACAGTGTGGCAAAAATGTATTTACTATGATAAAGTGGGGCAAAAAGGGTTAAATATGGTGCAGTGTGACAAAAATGGGTAACTATTTATACAGTACAGTGGGGCATAACTACTACAGTACAGTGGGGCATAACAATGGAACAGTGGGAAAAAATGTGTTAGCTATGGTACAGTGGGACACAAATGGTTAAATATGGGACAGTATGACAAAAATGGTTACAGTGGGCACAAAAAATAAAATATGGTAACGTGTAACAAAATGGGTTAAAAATGGTATAGTGGGGCAAAAAGGGTTAAATATGGTACAGTGTGACAAAAATGGTTAACTATACAGTACAGTGGGGCATAACTGTGTTAAATGTTGTACAGTGGAGCAAAGAGGGTTAAATATGGTACTGTGGGGCAAAAACTGTTAAACATGGTACAGTGAAACAAAGGGTTTAATATGACACAGTGGGGCAAAAAGGGTTAACTATAGTACAGTGGGGCACACTTAGTTGAATATGGTAACGTATGACAAAATGGGTTAAATATGGTACAGTGGGACAAAAAGCTTTAACTATGGAACAGTGGGGAAAAAATGTGTTAGAATGGTACAGTGGGACACAAATGGTTAATTATGGTACAGTATGACAAAAATGGTTACAGTGGGCACAAATAGTAAAATATGGTAACGTGGAACAAAATGGGTTAAAAATGGTACAGTGGGACAAAAAGCGTTTACTATGGAACAGTGGGGCAAAAATGTGTTAACTATGGTACAGTGGGGCAAAAATGGTTAAATATAGTGGACAAAATATAGTAGGACAAAAAGGTGTTAAATTTGATTTAGTGGACCCAAAAGGTTAAATATAGCATAGTGGGTCAAAAAACGTACATTTAGTGCAGTGGGTACAAATATGGATGCAGGGAGAGAGGGTAAGTTAAATATGAAATAAGAATGTTTTTTTTTTTCTAAATGTATGCTTTTAGTAGCACTGTGGTGCAAAAAGGTTAAAATTATGATGAACTGCAAAAATGTAGCACTGTGGTGCAAAAAGGTTAAAATTATGATGCAGTTGGGGCAAGCAAAAATTGTTCAACATGTTACAGAGGGGAAAAAATGTGTTAAATATGGTTTAGAGGAGCAAAAAGGGTTAAATATGGTACGGTGAAGCAAAAAAGTTAAATACGGTAAAATGGTTAAATGTGATAAGTGGGGAAAAAAGGGAACAAAATAGTCCCAGATATGTATAAAAATTCGTACTTTAGAAGCACAGTGTAATATAAAGTGTTTAGTATGGAGAGTGGTGCAAAAGGTGTTGAATGTGGCCCCTGAGTGCAAAGGTAGATCTTACAGCATAAGCCAAAGCTAAGAAATTGTTTTTCCAAATTGATTCTTCTACTTAAACCGTGGGGGAAAACAAGTTTAATAAATGGCACAGATAGGGTACAAAAATGTTGAAATACGCCCTAAGCTTGCGAATTTGGATCTTGAAATATGAACTATCATTTTAAAATATTGTACAATCGTGCAAAATTGGTTAATTATGACACAGAAAGGGTTAAATGTGGTACTATGGAGCTATTCACTTTAGATTTTTAAATTCGTACCTTTATAGACACAGTGGGACAAACATGGTTTTATATTGTAGCAGGGTGTGAATGTAGTTATTGCAATGTAAACTAGGGGAAAGTTGCTAACGTATGAACCAAAAAAAATAGTTTTTCGTACCATTATATACACAGAAAAGGGATAAATATTGTACCATGATGTCAGGGTAACACTTGGAACACACTATATAAAAGTAATCAAATCTTCTTCATTTTGCACCATATGTAATAATCATGTCATTTTGAAAGAAAGAGGTATAGATATTTTACAGTACCCTAAACAGAAAATAGATAAAAGATGGGGGCTGCGAAGAGCACCGGGTAAGCTAGTCCTTCAATAAATCTGAATACATATTTAGGTTTTGTAGAAAAGTCCCCTATGTGTCACATACTTATATGTAAAAGTAACTTCGAGCTGCCCCGTAGGCGAGTTGGTAGGGTGCTCGCCTATTAGTTTGGGGGTCATGGGTTCGATTCCCACCAGAGGCTCTGGTCTGTCGCTACAAAATATAACAAGCACACGGCTTTTCCCTGGACCGTAAAATCAAACTATAAATTTACTTTGTATTGTAATTCATATAAATAAATACGAGTAACTTCCTACCCACTGTCCCTTTAAAACTTCTCTGATGCTGTTGGCTCGAAACTCCCAAAACGATTTCAACCATTAAAAAGTCTTTTTTCTTTTTATAAAAATTTCATATTTCTTACCTACAAGGAAATAGCTAAGGATACTCCTTAACAAGGACAATGCAGGAGTATGCCAAAATATGCAATTTCTAGTGAAGGAAAATAAGAAGAAACTAAATCTATAGGAAGCGTTGCCAACGATGATTTTTGTGTGGCATTGCAATAGATGTACTCGTGATATATGGAGAACTGGGAATTGAGAAAAAGCTGTGTCAGCAAAGGAATTGATATTGTTATCATTTTCTATAGATTCGTTTCGTTTTTTACCTCTAGGCATTTTTATTGAAAATGATTTTCAAACATTTACATTTCTAAGCGTATTGCTTCAGCTCTCTCAGTATTCAACTTGAAATATTTATGAAGGGAAAGAAGAGATATTTGTAGTATAACTTGGTTTTTTGATGTTTTCTTTGGCAAACAATAATTTTATTCTGGAAAATAAATTCAAAGGCCAGTAGATCTGCAATTCAGGCAGCCATCGTCAAGGTTTTGATGGCGATGAGAGATGTCGTTTTAGTCAACTCCGTTGTTTTTATAATGTAATTCAAATTGCCTAAAGAAAAACATGGAAATTCAATTGAATTATCGGAACAAATTTTTCCATATTTGTTCAAATTAGATGGAAGAAATATCATATACAGACTTCGAAGAGGGAAGAAATGTTTACAAGTCATTATGAAGTTTTTTCATCTTCTTTTTCACCTTTTAAAAATATAAACACCATATCCGTTTTAAGCGAAAAGTAAGGAAAAATGAGTCGACATAAAGTCGATTTTTCTTAATATTCACTGAGCACCTTTGCCAGAAATTATATTTCGGTAAAATTATCTAATTTTCATAGAGAAAATAGAGATTTTTTCCGCAATAATTTGGGGCATAACACCCACTTTATTTATGGGGGTTGTGGACGGAGTGTATTACTATAGAAAAAATAAAAATATTTGAACTAAATATTGTTTATGGAAAATATCCGGCACAGTGAGTGGACAAAAAGATAATAAACAAGTAAGATATATAAACAAGTCGAACCTTTTGCTCATTCCTTGTTAGAACGTAGCCATTTCAAGAATAGTCTAAAATACTTAATATAAATACAAAAAAGCAATAAAATTGAAGGCGTACTCGTATTTGACCTCGCCATAAATTCATGAAAAATGTTCATTAAAAAAACGAAAATTCACATGTTTTTTTTAGAAATTTCTACTGATATAAAGTTATTTGTATTCAAATTAATGAAAGACTATTCTTTAGTTTTGTGTACGCCCATCAGTAAAATTACATCTTTAAATTAAATAAAAAATCGTTGTTTTTGAGACAAGCCTCATTATTTTAAGTAATATTTCAATATGTACTCGTATGTAGACAAGTATAGTTTTAAATCCGGCGCAGACTTAATTATTATTATTAAATCCATACTCCATGTTTAGGAGCTTAAGGTTTCTACAAAAGATTTCCAGTTATTTCTGTTACGTGCTAGTAATCTTAGTTCGTTAAACGATTTGCTGGTTTCGCTAAGAACAGTTCGCCACCATGTTGTTTGGGGTCTTCCACGACGCCGCACACCTTGCGGGTTCCAGGCCAGCGCAGCATGTAGAGGATCATCATAAGGTTTTCCCAATGTGTGCCCAATCCATCTATATTTTCTCTTCCTTATTTCGGTGTTGATGTTCTGTTGATGTGTATCTCTCCATAGGTCTTCATTAGATATGGTTCTGGGCCACCATATTTGGAGAATATTTCGGAGGCAACGGTTTATAAAGCTTTGTAGTTTTGCTTTCATTTCTTCGGTAACTAACCATGTCTCTGAGCCGTAGAGAAGAACAGACTTCACACAGGCATTAAAAATACGGCATTTAGTTGCAGTGCTGTTGCTTGCACGCCTGTTGCTTGCACGCCATACGTTTCGCAACTGGGCAAACGCCGTACGTGCCTTCTGTATGCGACTCAGGATGTCCTGCTTAGCTCCTCCGTTGGTCGAGAGAACACTGCCCAAATATGTGAAACTGTTGACGTCTGCTATGTTTTGGCCGTTAATAGTGAATGGTGTATCATTGGATGTTTTAATTCGTAGCGATTCAGTTTTCTTGATGTTGATTTTGCGGCCAACTTATAACGACTCCTGACGTAAGTCGTCTAGCTTCGATTGCATGTGCTGATGCGAGTGAGAGAGCAAAACGATGTCGCCGGCATACTCAAGATCTTCAAGGCATTCATTTAGACGTCAAGTGATGCCCCGTTTGTTGTTAGTGTTGTCACTTAATTATGACTATGCAAAATATAAGGAATACAATTAAGGCTTTGTTGGCTTTAAAATAATTCTGTTCTGTAAGTTAATTTTATGAAAGTTGCCATTATTTTAAAGAATACTTCTTAAATTGATTCTAGTTATATGAGAGATATTTATGCTCTCGCGCTGTCAGAGTTAATTATACTCTCTCTTTCCTTCTCTGAGCTTCGGGGTTTTTTTGTTAAAGTTTGTGTCTATAAAGATAGAAGCCGAAGCACAGTGGGGGGAATTAAAAAAGGGAAATAATTCTGAAGAATAAGAATAAGAAGAATAATTAGCAGAATGTGCACCATAAATTTCAAATCAACTTCTCTGAAGTGGAAAAAATGTATACGATGCAAAAGAATTGTTCCGATATAGAATATAAGACAAATATATGACAACCTTTTGAATTTATATTTTTAAAAAAATTTGATTTTTGGTCTTCCTTTGGGGAAAAAAAAGTTATTTAAACAAATAAGAAAGTTCAGTCGGGTAAACCGACTTATAAATCCCCTCACCTTGAGTCCCAAAAAATATTAGCGAATTTATTTTTTTTGTTTTAATTAAATTATTGTCAATTTCAATTGCATTTAATAAATTTAAGGTATGTTCTGGTATTAAAGTTAAAAACTGTTTACATTTGGTACAAAATGGTCCATTTGTGTGGGAGCTAGCAAATGGCGCGTGGCAATAACGGTCACTTTTCTCTGGACTCTTGGTACTATAAAAGCATTACACTGTACAAAATTTCAAGCATTTCTATGCACTGGTATTAAAGTTATAAGCTCGTAACTTTTGGTACAAAATGGTCCATTTGTCTGGGGGGGAGGTGGGTATCAAAAGGAGCGTGGCAATAATGCCAATTTTTCACTGTATTGTTAAACCATTACACTGCACAAAATTCAAGTCTTTGTATGCACTGTTAATAAAGTTATAAGCTATTTGTTTCAAAATTGTCTAATTGTGTCGGAGGTACCAAAAGGCGCGTGGCAATTTCGCCCATTTTTCTCGAGGTAATAGTGACTAATAAACTAATAATATGTGTAAAATTTCAGAGGATTCAAATAAGTAGCATAGAATTTATTAAATAATCAATATTTCACTAAATGTTAACCCTTTGTGGGGGAGGTACTAGAAGGAGTCGACCAATAAAAATATTCACTGATATTGTTGACAAGATTTTCAAATTTACACAATTTTTTACACAACTTCAGAAGTAAGCCACATTTTCTTCAATCGTAAAGCTAGATTATTAAAACCTTTACAGTTTTTTTCTAAATAGGCAATTTCTGTATTTTATTGCGAAAAGGCATATGTAGTTTTTGGGAGATACAGAGGAATTTATAAAAATAAAGTATAACATATTTAAATTCGTCTTAAAGAACACTTCCTGGAAAATATTTTCGAGAAAAAATCGAGTCACAAATTTATATTAATGGTGTTGCCACGTTTCTCCAAATTGCACCATTATTTACGAAAATTTCATAACATGGCCACATTTTCGACAAGCACAAATCTAGGATATGAAAAACTTTACCCTTTTTATATGTAGTAAGTTGTTATACGATAAACTGCAAAATAAATTTTGAGCCCGGCCTTTAGTATAACAGATTTTGGAGATAAACCAAAAAATTTCCTTTTTTGGGATTTTCGAAATTATTTTGGGAATTGTGGTATTTTCGTTTACAAATACAGCGTCGGGGAAGAATAAAAATAAAATTTTCAAATGCAGTTATCTCGGTAGGTTATGTTACGTCAGGTCAACGAGAGGAGACGTTTAAACGTCGCATGTCCATGGACATACACTTAAGTCAGTGGTTCGGCCTGTTGTGCGCTCCGTATTTATAATATTTATATACCTCACGAGTTACAGAAAATCGGTACTAGACACGAATTTTCTCATCCCCTTCCAGTCATATCCTGGTAATATGTCGGACCCGAAATATTGAGATCTTGCATGTGTGAAAGCCGGACAGTGACACAGAAAATGTTCCATCGTTTCGATGTTTTCCCTGCATGCCCTGCATTCGTCGTTTTTTGCTAGTCCTATGCGATGAAGATGTGCTTGTAAGCTTGAGCCACATAACTGTAATTTTTGGCCCCATTTTAACAAATCGTAAAAAACACCCCTTAAAATGGGGAGGGCGGGGATGATATCTTCTACAAAAATGTTGGCCCTACTATATGTGTCAGAACAAACCAAAGCTCAAAAATTAACACAAACACCAAAAAAAGGTCAAATTACTGATCGTGCAGCAATGTTAGTAATACGATATAGTGGTCGAAGCAATAACCATACCAGTAAAGAGAGTTTTTGATAGCAATTTGGCCGTTTTTTGGAGAACATTTGTAGAACATTTCATCTCCGCCCTCCCCATTTTAAGGGGTGTTTTTTATGATTTGTTAAAATGGGGCCAAAAATTATAGTTATGTGGGGGAGCTAGAGGGTTAATATGTTCCACAAAAATATTTGCCCTAATATCTTCTATAAAGTAGCTGAACATACCCTACACCAAAAAAATATATTTTTGTTACATAACAGTGAAATACTTACATTTTTGGCGTACAATGTGGTTTTTTGAGCTATTTAGTGTACCTAGACACGTTCAGATTGTATTGATATGTTCACAAGAGTTGTTCAGATTTACGTTGGCTACAATTATGCCAAACATTGTTAGCGAAAAATTAAGAGCCCCTGAAAATTATGGTGAAATAAATAAAAAAAAATATTTTTTCCTATACTTTTTCAAAAAAATGTCAAGAAACTTTGTTCAGAATATTCTTAGCTACATTATTGCCAAATATAGTTAAGCGGTATCACCAAGTCTGAATTGTTGTTGGTCAAAAGCTGATGACACCTTTTTCGAGGGGCCCACTAATTTTCAGAAACTTTGGAGGCCCATAAAAAAAATTGGTCACCAATTTCGCCAAACCGAGTATAGGGTTTTACTACCCTTTGATAGTAGAATCGAAGCTACACTATCAAGTCCGTGTATTTTATTCACTGTTGCACAGTGAGATTCTTCTGGTTTTAGACCATTAAAAACGGTATGGAAAATAAAATTACTTGACTGCTTTGCCAGGTTCAGTTGTGATTAGGTTAGGCTTAGGAAAGGCTTAAAGCAAACGAACGAGAAGTATTCAATACATCTGATATTTTAAATCAAAAATAATCTCATCAAGTAATGTATTTGCAACAGACGAATCCCATTTAACACCACGATGAATCCCATTCATCACCACGATGAATTCCATTCATCACCACGATGAATTCCATTCATCACCACGACGACTTCCATTCATAACCACGACGAACCCATTCATGTCCACGAAAAACTCCATTCATCACCACGACGAATCCCATTAGTCACAACGACGAATCCCATTCGTCACCACGACGAATCCCATTCGCCACCACGACGAATCTCATTCATTACCAAGACGAACTACATTCATCATTATTATTAGTTTTTTAAATTAAACTTTTACAACAAATTACACTATGCAACAAATTAACACTTTTTGAAAAATACACGAACCTGACTGTATAGCTTCGATTCTACTACCAAATGGTAGTATAACCCTATACTTAGTTTCGCGAGATTGGTGACCAATTTTTTTTTATGGGCCTCAAAAGATTCCGAAAATCAGTGGACCCCTTGAAAAAAGGTGTCATCGGTTTTTGAGCAACAGCTACTTCAGACTTGGTGATAGCGCTTAACTATATTTGGCAATAATGTAGCTAAGAACACGTTGAACAAAGTCTGTTAACATTTCATGCCAAAAAAATTTAGTTTTCATGCTCTTTTTTTCGAAAAACATGGGATTAAATTTATGTTTTTTCACTTTTTTCGGCATAACTTTAAGGGATCGCTGATTTTTTACTAACAATATTTGGCAATATTGTAGCCACGGTAAATCTGAACAACTTTTATGAACATATCAATACAATCTGAACGTGTCTAGGCACCTTAAATAGCTCAAAAATCGACATTGTACCCCAAAAATGTAAGTATTTCGCTGTTATGTAACAAAAATAAATTTTTCTGGTTTAGGGTATGTTCAGCAATTTTATAGAAAATATTAAGTCCAATATTTTTGTGGAACATTTTAACCCTCTAGCTCCCCCACATAACTGTAATTTTTGGCCCCATTTTAACAAATCGTAAAAAACACCCCTTAAAAGGGGGAGGGCGGGTATGAAATGTTCTACAAAAATGTTCGCCATAAAATTTTACTATATGTGTCAGAACACACCAGAGCTCAAAACATAACACAAACACCAAAAAAGGTCATATTCCTGATCGTGCATCAATGTTAGTCGTACGATCTAGTGGTTGAAGCAATGAAGATACCAGTAAATAACGTTGTTGACTGGAATTTGACCGTTTTTTGGGTTTTTGTGTTAAGATTTGGGTTTTGGTGTGTTCTGACACATATAGTAAAATTTTATGGCGAACATTTTTGTAGAACATTTCATCCCCGCCCTCCCCCTTTTAAGGTGTGTTTTTTACGATTTGTTAAAATGGGGCCAAAAATTACAGTTATGTGGGGGAGCTAGAGGGTTAACATTTTCCACAAAAATATTGGCCCTAATATTTTCTATAAAATTGCTGAACATACCTCATACCAGAAAAATATATTTTTGTTACATAACAGTGAAATACTTACATTTTTGGGGTACAATGTGGATTTTTGAGCTATTTAAGGTGCCTACACACGTTCAGATTGTATTGATATGTTCATAAAAGTTGTTCAGATTTACCGTGGCTACAATATTGCCAAATATTGTTAGTAAAAAATCAGCGATCCCTTAAAGTTATGCCAAAAAAAGTGAAAAAAAATAAATTTAATCCCATGTTTTTCGAAAAAAAGTGCAGGAAAACAAAAAATTTTTGGCATGAAATGTTAACAGACTTTGTTCAACGTGTTCTTAGCTACATTATTGACAAATATAGTTAAGCGCTATCACCAAGTGTGAAGTAGCTGTTGCTCAAAAACCGATGACACCTTTTTCAAGGGGTCCGCTGATTTTCCGAATCTTTCGAGGCCCATAAAAAGAAAGTGGTCACCAATCTCGCCAAACTGAGTATAGGGTTATACTACCATTTGGCAGTAGAATCGAACCTATACCGTCAGATCCGTGTATTTTTTTCACTGTTGCACAGTGTTATTGAACTAAGGTATTCAGAACGCATATAGAACAGTTCAATTAATCACAAACAATAAATTTATTGCTTCGTTTTATCATATATTCAGCAAAATGGTAAAATAAATCTCTTCGTCGTGGGAATGAAACCTTATAGTTTTCACGACGAATTTCGGAATTACCAAAAACATGTGTTGTTGATGATCGTGTTTGTTCTATTGAGGTACAAAAACATCGCATGTACGAAACTTTTCGTCACCAGTACGAAGATATATTGACGAAACTGATACGTCATGGTGACGAACGGTTTTTCTATCAGTGTACATTTCTCTTTTTTAGGTATTCAAAGTTGTGGGCTCTGTTATGCAAAATTTGATAAACAAATACCAATTCACACGTCAATTGTAAAAGTTAATTTCACTTTTAGTAGCGTGCTTAACAAAACTGTTTGATCAATTATTTCGCAGCAAATACCACCTAAGAAAATATGTTTTTACCTCATTCAAAAGAACATTTAAATCCCACTTAGTAAGTGGAGTAAGTTGAAGTTATTCCTTTGGAAAGACAAAGAAATGTTTACATTTGTATCGGTGAAGGCGTAGGAATGTAGCGTTCGTCACGCGCGATTTTCCATATTCCATATTGGGTCCGAATTTCTAAAAAGTTGCTAAATGGTAAAAACTAACAACGCTTTTATTTTTCGAAAAAATGTTCTAAAAAAATTTTATAGGGGTTTAAAATTTTCAAAAACTAAGAAACAATTATTTTTAGGGTTTACGCAATTTTTATTTTGAGTTCTACAAAGTTTAACACGTTCGAAAGAGAATATAACGCCTCATTTTTATTTTTTTTAATTTGTACATGGAAGCTGACGGTATGTTTAAAGCAAAATTGAATATAAAAAATTACTTTGTAAATGTCTTGGAATTTCTTAAACAATTTACGTTCGATACTTGTCCTAAGTAATTCAGTGTATAAAGTTATTTTGCATAGGGATTACTTTGAATAGCCATAAAGAAATAAGAATGGGGAAGGATTCTGCACGTAGCACAATCTCGGAAGTTTCAAATATGATTATATGATTACAGTCCTATTATTTTAATAAAATCACATCACATAAGAATTTTTTAAGAAAATATTTATATATTTTTAAATCTACGAAAACTTCTTCTTTACGTCAAATTCGCAAAAAAAGGTAAATATGCTGGAGTATTTTTGCATTTTTCTTATTAAAAGATTTTAATACAAAAAATCTTAAAGTTTTTATTCTAAGACATCCCGTTGAAAAGTTTTCTCTTCGGTTGTTTTATGTAGCATGAAATGCTTAAGGATTCAAAAAAGAGAAATAATTTCGTTGCATGTTAACCAGACAGAAATGTTCTTTTATATTTTTGCGGCACGTGCAATATTAATGCATTGTGGAAAAAATTCAATTTCAATAATTTCTTCATTTCTCTGCTTACTTGTCGTGTCGACAGACCACTCTATCCGAAGGCAAAAGAGACACTTGGTTATAGTCCAAATGAAATGTGGTTGGATTGTTTCAAGAAAGCGTCATTTCATTTTATACGAGTACATTTACCGAATTGTATTTAAATTATGCAGTGTGCAATATTGTCTCAAACCGAGGAGTAGACAAGGAGGAAATGTCATCTTTTTTAATTAATATAAAATAAAAATGTATCCTTAAGTTATAGTTTCTATATTATATAAAATTGCAAACCAGAGTGAATTAAATGTGGACACGTTAAGACAAAAAATATTTCCACAGGAACGAAATTCTAGAAAACTACACTCCACATTTGCGGTGTACGAAATTGCTCTTTATGAATCTTAAAGTGGTTTTTTTCAAACAAGAGAACATTTTGTTGGCACAAATACTCCGTATAGTTGTCTTTTGTTCATGCGATATACGTTTCTTCTGAACGCCCCAGTAGGTGAGTTGGTAGTGTGCTCGCCTATGAGTTTGGAGGTCGTGGGTTCGATTCCCACCAGATGCTCTGGTCTGTCGCTGCAAAATCTAGCCATATGGTCTTTGTAACCCGGCTTTTTCCTAAACCGTAACATTAGAATATAATTTTACTTTGGCTAAGAAGTCAACCGGCAAAAAAAACTTTTATCAACAAGTAAGAATATTTCAGTCGCTCACTCACCTTGTGAGTAATATAATATGTGGCACCGGCGAGGAGATGGCAGAACGTTGAAAAATAAATTTTGCCTTCTTTGGCAGTCGTTGAAAACAATTAGAATGTGTTTGGCGTACCAGAAATGGCTGGACGAATACGCATTTTGCGCTGAACAGTAGCTACTTCAAAGACATTGCACTGTACCGAATTGTAAGAGTTTCTGTGCACTGGTATTAACGTAATCAGCCATTAAATTTTAGTATGCTTTGCCGATTTTATGTGGGAGATACTTAAAGACTATAAAAGTATTAAATTGCAAAAAATTTCAAGTATTTATATGTACTAGTATTAAAGTTATTACCAATTAACTTTTTGTACAAAATAATCCCTTTGTGTGGGAGCTACCAAAAGGGGCGAGGCCACTTCGCAAATTTTTCTCAACCTGATAGCGTTTAATTACAGACGATTCGCATACGTAGTATAGAAGTTATTAGAGAATCAAGATTTTACAGCATTTTAACCCTTTGTGAGGGAGGCACTATAAGGAGTGGACCAAAATAGACTTTCTTCGAACTTAGCCTGAGATAAAAAAATATTGTCACAAAGCAAATTTGAAGTCTAGCCAGACTGACATTTCTCAAATGACTTAAAATGTCCTAAAAGGGATATCCGTCTAACATATCTGGAATTACTCCTTCGATGTGTTACCCCTTTAATCTGTAGAAAATGATATATACTCTCCTCTACTAAAGTGAGGTTATACAAAATGGACCAAATAACATAATTTTGTTTAACAAGCCATTGTTTATGAGCTACGAAATTTACGCGTGAACAAAATGTTTGTATATCGCACCATTTCACGTTACAATTATACTTCTAGCAATACCATGGCACAGTGGTAGGATAAAACCAGTAAGGAAAGGCTAAAGTCGGGCGGGGCCGACTATATAATACCCTACACCACTCTCGTAGTGTTGAATAACTCTGATATATAAATTTTGTAATTCATGTATAAATTGTTTACATAAATTTACTTTTGGGACATTTTATACTTAAATAATACCCTGTACCACAGTGTGGTGTAGGGTATAAAAACGATTGGATCTAAAGAGCCAAATCGGATGAAACATATATATGGGAGCTACAGCTAAATCTTTACCGATTTTCTTCAAATTCGGCAATGTTGGTTCATGAATCAAGAAACTCTACCATTCTAAATTTCAAAACGATTGGATGTAAAATATAGCTTCTATAGAACTAAAGGGCCAAATCCGACGAAACATATATATGGGAGCTATAGCTAAATCTTAACCGATTTTCTTCAAATTCGGCAGTGTTGGTTCATGGATCAATAAACTCTACCATTCTAAATTTCAAAACGATTGGATGTAAAATACAGCCAAACCGGACGAAACATATATATGGGAGATATAGCTAAATCTTAACCGATTTTCTTCAAATTCGGTAGTGTTGGTTCATGGATCAAGAAACTCTACTATTCTATATTTCAAAGTGATTGGATGTAAAATACAGCTTCTTCAGGACTAAAGAGCAAAATCGGACGAAACATATATATGGGAGCAATAGCTAAATCTTAACCGACTTTCTTCAAATTCGGCAATGTTGGTTCATGGATCAAGAAACTCTACCATTCTAAATTTCAAAACGATTGGATGTAAAATACAGCGTTTATAGGACTAAATGGCCAAATCGGACGAAACATATATATGGGAGCTATAGCTAAATCTTAACCGATTTTCTTCAACTTCGGCAATGTTGGTTCATGGATCAAGAAACTCTACCATTCTAAATTTCAAAACGATCGGATGTAAAATACAGCTTCTATATGACTAAAGGGCCAAATCGGACGAAACATATATATGGGAGCTATAGCTAAATCTTAACCGATTTTCTTCAAATTCGGCAATGTTGGTGCATGGATCAAGAAACTCTACCATTCTAAATTTCAAAACGATTGGATGTAAAATACAGCTTCTATAGGACTAAAGGGCCAAATCGGACGAAAGATATATATGGGAGCTATATCTAAATCTGAACCGATTTCAACCAAATTCAATAGCGATCTTAACAGCCGCGAAATACTTTAAACTGCATAATTTCAGAACGATCGGAGTGAAATTGCGACCTGTAGTCGACGAACAACTTTACATGGACAGACGGACGGACGGACGGACGGACGGACGGACATCGTTAAATCGACTCAGCTAGTGATTCTGAGTCGATCGGTATACTTTAAGGTGGGTCTAGCTGTGTTATTTTAGGTGTTACAAACATCTGCCGTGAAACAAACTTATAATACCCTGTACCACAGTGTGGTGTAGGGTATAAAAAGAGAAATAATTTCGTTGCATCTTAACCAGACAACCGATTGCGACAAAACTTGGCATGGTTAGGTTAGGTTATGAGTGGCAGCCTTTAACATATCAAAAAGGCCATTTTGTCCCGTGTATTGAAAATGTTTCGCTTTCCCTCCACCATTGTTTGGCATTAAATGCACAGAGAAACATTATTACTATAGGTTAAATAGAGTACATTTATAAATTCCAGGCGCATGTAGGGAAATTGTATTATTAAAATGGAAGGATAGCACATCCAAAAGTAAAGAAAAATAAAATTAGTTTTAAATAAATTCACTGTCCAAGTAATTTAAATATATTTACGAAAATATTTACGATATCAACGAAATTTGAATTTTTTCTAAATTTGTTGCTATATCACAACAGATTTGTGGAAATAAAAATTCTAAACATTGCACGAAACTGGAATTTCCAACATTTTTATTTACAAAATTTTGTATCGTCCGTGTTTTATAAAAAAGTACTCCTTAAGGAAGTTTCCTTTAAGATGAACATTTTTCTAAGAATTTTTGTATAACATGTAAATAAAACATGTACTCTTTTCAAAAAAAATTGATATTTTTAAACTTCGCTATAAATACACACATGCCTCTGATATTAGAAAAATACAAGAATAGGTTAAGTAAAACGTGAAAGAATAATTTTGAAACAAAAAAATTGCACATACATTTCTAAAGTCAAGCATTACGAATGACCTGCACTGAAAAAAATATTGACCTGAAATTAAAAACAATTTTGGCCTTTAATCTAATATTTAATATGTCTTTGTTTGAAGAATAATTTTTTTAAAATTTATGGAATTTACTTGATTTCAAAGAAATTGTCATTCGTTTAAAGTAAAATTCCTTACTTCTATGATAATATGTATATAACACTATGTCATGTTGACTTACGTTACGTAATAATATTAAAGAAATAATAATTGATTGTAGTGCAACTGTCATTAGCTCAAGTATAAATTTTAATAGTTTGTAAGATTTTTTCCTTAAAATTGTAGAAATTCTCATGTCATGTCTTTAAAGACAATATAAGTTTAATTTTAAGTCATGTTTTTGGTAACGTTGAATTAAGAATTTATTATCTTTTATGTAAAGAGATGATTTTTAACTGCGAGAGGAAAATTTAGAATCTTTTTGTTAATAAAATCGAGAACAATAATGAGAGTTAGACCCAATTTACACGGTGCAACTTGTCCCTGCGACAACCGGGCGACAAATTTATGTTTTTATTCGTTCACTCACATTTATTTTAGTGAATTTGTTTTTCGTATTCAGTCACTCATAAAATGAAATGTCAATTTGTCCATGTATTTTCATTTCGAGCAACTTTTTCTACCCCGGAAGCTTCAATACACTTTTCGTCTACAAGCTCGTGTCGCAGGGACAAGTTGCACCGTGTAAATTGGGTCTTACAGTGAAGTTTGTTTGGAATTTTTGGTATCAGTTCTTGTGAAGTGGTTGTGCGCTTGTGCGAGTGGAAATTTTTTATTCTACATTAATAGCAACAATTTCAAAAAAAATTTAGTGGCGATGATATTTCACAGGTAGTCGAAAATAAATTGTCTGGAAATTTCGATTGGCAAAAAGGGATACATTAAAAAATGTGAGTGTGTGCGTTGTAGTTCGCGAATTGACAACAAAAATAGTCATAAAATCTGTCTCGGACGTTTAGAGTGTTGAAATTTCTGCGCGTTTACAAATTTATTACTTTGACAAAAACAATGCAGAAAGACGGTAAATGTGTATATGTATGTAGTCTAATGTTGTTTTTCCGTAATGAATAAATAAACAGTTATTTTGTGCATTAAATAGGATATCGTTTTCGTCATGCAAATATGCTAAATCCAATTTTATGAAAATTGAGATTTTTTATAGAATGATAGAACATTTAAAAATATATTATCTAGAAAATGAAATCACCATTATGTTGTTTTCCCCCTTTGGAAGTGACAAGTTCACACAAAAATGAAAAATATGTGACGTCTGTATAAAAATGTATATTTATGATAATTATAATTAAAAATTATTGATATTTAAGCGGAACAAATAAGGGAACATTCTCGTATTTTCTAAAAGAAAATTATATAATTTAGAAACAAAAAGTTTTTTCTTCCCCCTGAAAACTTTTTGAAACTCGACTTTACATATTTGCATGTTTTGCTACGATATGTCATAGTTAATAATTTCTAAGCGATACGCAAATTTTAATATTCGAATTACATTTAAAATTGTGAAGTTATATCGCAGTTATAATGGACAATGCAAAATTTTTTTAAAGACACTAATTTATAGTTTCAGATTACGTATAGAAGTTTTTTCTCTCTAATAACAGTACGACTATATCCATCGCAATCTATCACAGGAACAATGATTTGGACACCTATGCGTCGTATTTCGAGCAATATGAAATACTTTTTGAAATATTGAACAATAAAATTGTTAAAGGCTGCTTATTATGAATCATTCAAATTCCTGTATCGTCTTCAAAATAGTAAGTACTAGGTTAAATTTCGAATTTAAATTTGAAATTAATATATATTTTTAAATATCTTTGTACCATGTCCCGAACGAGGATGTTATTGATAAATATTTTCACTTACACACATTTTAACCCTCCGTCGGGCACTTGAGTCTGGCCAGACCTTTTTCGAATTTAATTGAAATTTAAAGATAATTGAGATAGCTTCCTCAAAAATAATATTTTATCGATCTATGAAGAAATCAGGACGATAAACACCTTGCAAAAAAAATTATAAGGGTTTTGTGAGGTACACATCGTTTACGTGCCTCATGAGTCTGGCTAGATCCATACTGACTTCATACGAAATTTTGTACAATTTTATTATTTTATTTTCATGTAATCAGTGTTCAGAAAAAAACAGTACGTTATAGGAACGGTTCCTTCAGAGAACACTAACGTTATTTATTTTTTTTAGTGTTACTGTTCGCGAACGGTACCACTACGATAACGTACCGTTCCTAGAACACGACGAACGGTATCACTACGATAACGTACGGTTCATAGAACAGTATCACTACGTCGTAGTGATACTGTTCTTTTGAACAGAATACTAACAGTATCACTACGTTCAGCGTTCCGTTCTTTTTTATATTCGACACGACAGGTCGCAAATATGAATCAATTTTAATTAAAATTGGTACAGAGTTATTTATTAACCCAGTGACGATACCTATTTAAAATGAAGGTACCTTTCGATAAGACATATTAACGCACTAGAGAGCGCAATTTTTAACCGACCATGCTATCACCATTTAGGGTGATCCATTTTGAGGTTCCCTACTTTTTTAAAGAAAAAAACACAGAAAATTCAAATTGAATGGGGAATGTTTATTATCATTTGAAAGAACATTCTTTGGCATTTTTTTTTTTGAAGATTATCCGTTGAGTAAAATTTTCGATGACTCGTTCGAGCATTTCGACTGGTAACTGGCGAATGACACGCGTAAACGTTGTTCAGGCGTAAGTCTTTTCATGATGAAATGCCAAACAATACTTAACAAAAATAACATGGCAGCAAGACAAGGCTCTCACGTGATCTTTAAAAAAAGGCTATTGAAAAAATTATCTCTACTTGGATCTCCCGTTATAATATTATACTAATTAATCTGTCAATTTGTTGTCAAAACGTTGTTCAGGCGTAAGTCTTTCCATGATGAAATGCCAAACAATACTCAAAAAAAAAAAAAACATAACAGCATGACACGACTCACACGAGATCTGTCAAAAAAAGGCTATTGAAAAAGTATCTCTACTTGGATCACACTATAGTTCTTACACATACCTGTACGTATTATGATAGTGTGTTTTTAAGTACATGTGCGTGAGGACATATCCTTTTTTGTTTCTATCGGTCATTATAACCTACATGACTCTGTGTGACTCCCTTTACTCTAAGTTCTTGTTGCCCAGATGTTTGTAACAACCTAAAATATTGGAGCTGGACCCACCTTGGAGACTATATAAGATATAGGTATATCCCCCATATATCGATACCTCTATTCTAAACAATGCTAAGTGCAAAAATGTAGTTTTTCAAGAGAGGCGACCAAAGTTTGATGCATTTTTGAAATTTGTGTGGAATTCCTTTACAATGCAAATCGAACGAACTGTACTGTTTTGTGAATAATTTTTGATTGGGTTAACGGATAAATACCAAATTCTGGTAAATTGGAATATTTAGAAATTAAAAATGCAATCTCCCTAAGAAAACGCTAAGTCGACTTAGCATGTTTTAGAATGGAGGTATCGATATATGGTCCTTCCGATTTAGCCACTTAACGCTACAGAAGCTGTATTTTTCTTCCAATCATTTTAGAATTTTGGAGGGTTCCGAATTTGAAGAAAATCGGTTCCGGTTTAGATATAGTCACCATATATATGTACCTATAATGGTATATATTTGCATATAAGCGCTATAAAGTCCTCACTTCTCCATAGATCTTTATACAATTTTACAGATAACCGTTTGTTGAACCAAAAAACAGTTGTCAAATATCAAGAAATCCGCCCAGATTTATATATGTATATCCGATTTTGAATCTAAACGATATTAAATAATTTTTTTTGGATAGATCAGTAACATTAGACAAACAATTTTGATAAATCTTGAATATTTCTCTTATTCTGCTCGAAAATATAAAATGTTTTTTTATTCACATTCCACTATTTTTTAAAATTATTTGTATAAGATTAAGAACCTTAATACATAGAAAAACAACTGAAGTCAAAACCAGATGTAAATTATTTACCAATATTGTATATAAATACGTTTCATTAAACCACCAAAAACCCGATATTTTCATACAAATACATGAAAATGTCTATGTGTCTGGCCAGACTCATGAGGCAAGTATATCACTATTGAAACATGTGCATAACGGAGGGTTAACTAAGAACAATTTTACAAAATATCATTTATTTGTTCATTAGAATAAATATTCCCTCTAATATAAAGAAAACTAGACTAAGCACAAAGACTAAGGGTATCGTCAAGTATGTGTGCTGTGCAAAAATATTTAACACTTAAGGTAAGTACATCATGTGCTTGGTTTAATTACAGAATGAACTTAATCTAAAGTCATCTATATATATAAAAGAGAGTGTCTGTTTGTGGGTTTGTTTGTCGGTTTGATTGTTCCGTATATATCAAGTGGGCGTGGACCCGCCCATATGGGTCCAATTTTGATATTGAGAAAAATTTTTAGCTAGAGTGCTGAAATTTTGTTTGTGTGCATTTAGTGGCAGATTATGTGAATCTTCCAAAAATGGGCGGAATCGGACCAATGGGCGTGGCCCCGCCCATATAAGCCAAATTTTGAAATTGAGATATTTTGCACAATTCATTAGCGTGAGTTCTGTAATTTTGTACATATGTATCTGATGATAGGCTACGTGAATGTTCTAAAAAGTGGCGGGATCGGATCAATGGGCCTGGCCCCGCCCATATAAACCAAATTTTGAAATTGAGATATCATGCACAATTTGTTAGCGAGAGTGCTGTGATTTTGTGCATCTCACGCATTCTACGTGATTACACAAAAAAGGGCGGCACCGCCCATAGGAGCCTAATTTTTAAATTGAGATATCTTGCACAATTTGTTTAAGTGAGCGCTGACGTTTTGGGTATATGTATCTGAGTACAGTCTACGTGATTCGACCAAAAATAGGCGGGATCAGACCAATGGACGTTGCCCCGCCTATGCGAGTATAAGCCAAATTTTGAAATTGAGAGTCATATCTTGCACAATTTTTTTATCGAGCGTGCTGTAATTTTTTGCATATCAATCTGGTGATAGTCTACGTGATTGGTCCAAAAGGGTTGGGATCGGACCAATGTGCGTGGCCCCACCCTTATAAGCAAATTTCTGAAATTGAAATACCTTGAACAATTTGTTAGCGAGAGTGTTGTAATTTTGTAAATATGCATTTGATGGCAGTCTACGTAATTGGTTAAAAAATTGACGGAATCGGAAATCTGAAGTCTGGGACAACGAAGTGGAGCGGGTCCAGCTATTTTCTGTATTTAATGTAAGCACAAGGTGTAATTGATTTAAAAATGTGAATTCTTTCATCGAAGTATTAAGCGTACTTCTTTCAAAGACGTTTTATGTTCTGATTTAAAGATGATTAATGGCGTTGGTTGTCGTACAAGATGTACTTATTTTAGAAGTCTTTGTCTTTGGAGCCAAATCAAAGAAAAAATCTTAAAAGTTATAAAAATTTTAATGATTTTCAGTACACTTTTTTCAGTGTGTATGGTTGTTTAAATTTAAGCTCCCCATTACCTTTTCCAAAAGCCTGCCAAGTTGCATTGCAATCTGTTGACGGTTTAAAAATGCCAGATTTATGTTCACTTATTTCCAAGAACCCCCACTGAGCACTGTGGACATATCCTCGTGTTTATTTCAAAAGTTGATTAACTATTTCATTAAATCATTTAAGCCTATTTTGAGAGGTTAAACCGTCCTGATGGCTGCATCACCCTCCTTCCCTTCTATTAATTGTTAGTTTCTAGAAATTTTTCGTTGTTAAGATTTCATTAATTCCCCATGGTTTTTATTTGCTGGATGTCACAGCTACTTTTTGGTGCTGTCATGCTTGGAGTTCCAACTGCCCCACTACAGTTAAATCAAAGTCACGTCTACAAGGACTGCACACCCACTCTACATTCTCCCAAGCGTAGTTCCGGTTGTTGTTTTGCTGACAATAATTAATGGCTCTAGGGTTAAAAGTGCCACAAACAATTAGTGTTTAGTTTGTAGGACCTTAGAGTCGAAATAGTGTTATCATTGGGAGGAGTCGTTAGTTTCCACAAGGTATGAACTATTTCAAAGTTACGGAGTGGGCCACCAATTAATGTCCCAATTTAAGATAGGCATGCATGCAAAAAAAATTATTTAGTTTATGCCAAAATAACTTCTTTTGGTTAAAAGAAAGAAATATTAGAGCAAAATAACTTCCTGGTTCAATATGTGACATTTTAATTGTCGTTAAAGAGGAGTGTAGTTGACTAATATTTTGTTCCTGTAGAAAGAAAGATCGTTTTATGTATATACACTTTTAAATATTTTGTGGAGCTATTAGATTTCGTTGTGCATTTTAAAATGTTTTTTTTTTATTTCATGTTCTGTCCAAGAATTTTCTTAATATGAGAGCAGAATATATACCGATTTAAGACAAAAATTGTTGCCATTCGAAATTGTATTTATTTTCAAACAAACATTTTTTTAATTTTTTGCGTAACAAAATTATATGTCTTATTCTGGAGTTATAGCAAATCATACGTTTTAAAAAAATGTATAGAGAAAAGAACATATCAAAAATTGTTGTTGCCGCATTTTTCGGTTGCTTAGACTTCTGTATCTTCGTTAGTTTTGCTCCGATTCTCCTCAAAATTTTCACACAATACTCTTAAAAGGTTCTCTAATCAGAAAAAAAGTTTATAAAACGGGTTGATCTATTTAAATTAATTATTTATTTTTATTGTCCAATATTTCGACTAACTTCGTTAATCATCATCAGGGATTCTGTCTTATAGTTAAGTCTCTTCTCTGCCGGGATATTTGTTATGAAGAACATCTCTAATGTGTTTCGTCTGTACTGATTTTTCTCTTCTATCAATATTTTTCTCTAGAGATAAAAGAGAAAAATTCAGTCGGACGATAGAGATAAGAAATATACCGACAGAGAAGATACTTAACTATAAGCCAGTTACAGATAAATGCTCTCAGATGTATAGATATATAAAGGGTGGCTCATGTAGCGGTTGCAGTTTGAACTACTCCTTATTTGACCTTTGACATCTTCAGTGACATTCCCGATGTGTCAAATATCTCTATACAACAAAATTTTTCTCGAAGAGCTGCGCATAACATTTTCTGGTGTAATATGGAGTCCTAAATACGAAAAAAAAATATTATTAAATTCCAATTTTCTTGGAAGGTCGTTTAATATCTGGACCGTATTTTTTGGAGCATGTGCTCGATAAAGGAAATTATGAGGACTACAAATGTTGGTAATGACACTTTTATGTGAAAGCAGAAGTTTAGTAACTGTCGTTAAAACAATTAGAAAAAAATCCTTTTTTGGCTGACACGAAAAACACCATAAAAAGTAGAAAAAAATCTTTCCAATTTTTGAAAGCTAGCATCCTAACGAACAATGTATATTTGAAGAAAATCTATAGATAAGTGTAGAAAATATAGCACATTTGTTAGAAATAAGATAATTTCAACATAATCCGGTTTTTATACCCGCACTATTGTGCGGGCGATTGAGTGAGCTAAGCGTCCCCAAGAATATTTGGCGAAAATCCGTTTTGGGCCATTTGAAGTTATTTTAGCAAAGTCCCTCAGCCTGTCTGGTTGATGCGCACAATAACTTTCGGCAGGATTAACCGATTGACTTCAATTTTGGTATGTGTCAATATTTTTTTCTTTCTTAGACTAAAGTCATGAATGGACTATGTTGATCCACTTTATCGAGTACCTCCCCCGCGAAGGGTCAACATTTTGTGAAATATTGATTATCTCATAACTTCTACACTCAGAATCTTTCACAAATCCGAAAAATGGGCGAAGTTGCCACGCCCCTTTTGGGACCTCCCATACAAATGGACCTGAAATTTAGTTCAAGACCATCCCTTACAACTGCAGCAGAACTGTTGATATCGAGCGTCACGGCTCAGAAATCATAATTCAGTGTGTCTTCTGCCAATTTTCCGAATCAAATTCCGCGAATCCGTTTAGGCGTAATATTACAACAAACAAATAAACGATTTTATAATATTATATATTGTTATTAATCTTTAATCTATATATATAAAAGAGAGTGTCTGTCTGTGGGTTTGTTTGTTTGTATGTTTGTTTGTTCCGTATAGACGTCTAAACGGCTTGACAGATCATCTTGAAATTTTCACAGAATGTACATGTATTGGGGGTGCTGAAAATAGGGTATTTGAATTTTCGATATATCAAGTGGGCGTGTGCGTGGACCCGCCCATATGGGTCAAATTTTGGTATTGAGAAAAATTTTTAGCTAAAGTGCTAAATTTCGTGTGTATGCATTTAGTGTCAGATTATGTTAATTTTCCAAAAATGGGCGGAATCGGACCAATGGGCGTGGCCCCGCCCATATAAGCCAAATTTTGAAATTGAGATATTTTGCACAATTTGTTAGCGAGAGTGCTGGAATGTTATGTATATGTATATGGTGGCAGTCTACGTGATGGCTCCAAAAATGGGCGGGATCGGACCAATGGGCGTGGCCCCGCCCACATAGACCAAATTTTGGTATCTTGCACAATTTGCTAGCGCGAGTGCTGTAAATTTGTGTATATGTGTCTGTTGGAAGCCTACGTGATTGGTCTAAAAATGAGCGGGATCTGACCAAAGGGCGTGGCCCCGCCCATATAACCCAAAATTGAGCTATCTTGCACAATTTAGTAGCGAGAATGCTGTAATTTTGTGTATATGTATCTGGTGGCAGTCTACTACAAATGGGCGGGATCGACCCAATGGGCGTGGCCCCGCCCACATAGACCAAATTTTGAAATTTTGATATCTTGCACAATTTGCTAGCGGGAGTGCTGCAATGTTGCGTATAAGTATCTGGTGGCATTCTACGTAATTGGTCAAAAAATGGGCCGGATCGGACCAATGGGCTTGGCCCCGCCCATATAAGCCAAATTTTGAAATTGATATATCTTGCACAATATGTTAGCGAGAGTGCTGGAATTTTGTGTATATGTATATGGTGACAGTCCACGTGATTGGTCCAAAAATTGGCGGGATCTGAGCAATGGGCGTGCCACCGCCCATATAAGCCAAATCTGAAAATGGAATTATCTTGCTCATTTTGTTAGCGAGAGTGTTGAAATTTTGCGTATATGTATCTGGTAGCAGTCTACCTTATTGGCTTACAAATGGGCGGAATAGGACCAGTGGGCGTGGCACAGCCAATATTTTGATATATCTTGCAAGTACGAGTATTATATAGGAAATACATGACAAAAAATGCTCGGTATGCGATAATTACAGCTGCTCACTCCAATACAATCGCAATATGATAATGTGATGCATGACCATTGAAACAAGAATTTGGAAATTTTATAAGTATACATTTCTATTTTCTGGACTTTCCACTGAATTCGGTATTTTTTCATTCAGTGAATTTATTACTAATACCAGTAAGGAAAGGCAGAAAGTCGGGCGGGGCCGACTATATAATACCCTACACCTCCCTAACAATGCGATAAGGGTTATTGCGATAATAATTTGGAATAATTGGTAAATGTGGTGTGTATGTGTATTATTTTGAACCGACATTGTTATATGCATTTTTCATTTAATGTATTCTATTTTGTTTCAATTTATTTATTGAATGTTTTCACATTCGAATTGTTCAGCTTTTCGATCAACTCTTCCTTTCGAAAGAGAGGTTTTTTGTGGTGTATTGGAAAAGATAAGACACTGCGCTCTGAAAGCCATGTAAACACATACCCTTATACGTATTTCAATCCTGTGCGGGGATATCATCAGAGGGTCTTATACATGACACAGTGTGAGCTTGTAGTTGTGGCGATCATCACTTGTATATATACCAATCTACAAAGAAATTTGCATATGGGAATTATATATACCTACGAAGAAAGCGTACAAGTCACACAGCCAAAGCTTTAAGCGAGACTTAAATTCACCATTTTCACCACCCATGTGACTGGTAAGGGTTGCCAGTTCGACACAGTTGTCTCTACACCAATCGCCAGGTAGATGGCGTGGATTCTGAGATTAGTTGGACGATTAGAAAGACTTTACTACATTTCAGTAAGCATAGTATTTTGGTTATTCATTCATGAGCAGCAGTTAAAATTCTAGAAATAAGAAAATAGGCTTAGGATAGAGGACTTTAACGCACATAATATTCATTTAAACAAACTTTATTGATACGGTATTCAACATAGAGTAAAGTACAAATATTATAATCTTATTAAGTAATATTACGAACTAAACAAAATTCTTTTAAATTTTTGGTGTATATATTAATTCCAATTAACAGTCTTCAGTCCAAGACACCCAAATCCATGATTCTAAGTTTTCGATGACATTGGATGTTTGCTGCTCAATGTTGTGTGTCTGCTCACTTTCATTCGATTTTGGATTGTCTACGTCGTTTTCATCGAGCCATTCAACATCTTGGTGCTCTAAATTTTGAATAATGCACATCAGTTCATTAGCACGACGAGCAGCCACTCTTAAAGGCCTAACTTTCATATCAGTGTGCGTGTTTACTTTTTTATGGATCTTCTCGATGTGACGATTTAGTGACTTGACGGAAGTATGATAAAGACCACACGTTTTGCATGTTCGACTTAATAGCTTCAATTTTACCGTCGGACAAAAATAATCGTATGGCATTTGTAGGAAATCTTTGAGTGAAGAATTTAAGCGTAGAGCTAAATTGACTGGAAGATTGAGAAATTGCCCTCCATCATCCAAAACCAAGTCATCAACTGTTTGTTTTACTTTTACTGGTGGTGGAAGAAACCTGTTGTCTAGTAGTCTAAATAGGCCACTTCTTGGACGACAGCATTCTATGTTTCTACATTTTACAATTTGAAGTAAGTATTGGCTTTCACGCACATGTTCTGAATACCATTCAATATCTGGCAAATCAGGCAGATCTTGTTCGCCCGGCCCAACATATTGTGCAGTAACATGATAGCCATCAATTTCCATTGAACTCCATATCTCAGCTAACACATTTCCTGCAAACTCGAAATTGGATCTTTCTAAATGTTCATTAATTGTAACACCACGTGCATCCAAATGTGACCCAAAATGGTCATGAGGCAATATCAAACCAGCCAGTTCCCGACTAAGAGGAGCCATTCTGCGCTCTACTCTGTTATACGCACTTCTGCCACGAGCATTGGTAGCTAAAAACAATGCATCGAGATCATGTCGCTTAAAGTGTTTAATAGCAAACCCTATAACTTTTGTATAACGCGGATTTTCATCTGGCCCTCCATCAACCGTCATGATTACTACTGGTTTTACCAACCCATGGTCAGTTTTAGCTAATGCTTGAAACTCTTCAAGTTCGAGAAGCGTCTCGAAATCATGAGCATGAGTATTTGCAGTAGATGAACTATGCTTTCCACTTCGAATAGCGATGTATGTTGGTCCAGAATATCCAACGGCTTGCGGTTGTCCTAGTATACTGGAAGTGATTTTGATACCAGCATAAACTGCAAGCAAACATACGGAGAGAAGTGATGTATACGTGTGGGTATGTGTTCGTCTTGTCTTTTCGTTTGAACACTTGTGGCTGCTACGCCGTACATACATACGTTAGTTTTTTTTGTTGTGCGATGTTGATACTGTTAAATCTACATACATACATATGTTGTTAGAAGTGCTTTCGTAATACCTACATACATACATATAAACGATGTTTTTGTTTTTATACCCTACACCACACTGTGGTACAGGGTATTATAAGTTTGTTTCACGGCAGATGTTTGTAACATCTGAAAATAACACAGCTAGACCCACCTTAAAGTATACCGATCGACTTAGAATCACTAGCTGAGTCGATTTAACGATGTCCGTCCGTCTGTCCATGTAAAGTTGTTCGTCGACTATAGGTCGCAATTTCACTCCGATCGTTCTGAAATTTTGCAGTTTAGAGTAAGTATTTCGCGGCTGTTAAGATCGCTATTGAATTTGGTTGAAATCGGTTCAGATTCAGATATAGCTCCCATATATATCTTTCGTCCGATTTGGCCCTTTTGTCCTATAGAAGCTGTATTTTACATCCAATCGTTTTGAAATTTAGAATGGTCGAGTTTCTTGATCCATGAACCAACATTGCCGAATTTGAAGAAAATCGGTTAAGATTTAGCTATAGCTCCCATATATATGTTTCGTCCGATTTGGCTCTTTGGATCCAATCGTTTTTATACCCTACACACACTGTGGTACAGGGTATTATTTAAGTATAAAATGTCCCAAAAGTAAATTTATGTAAACATTTTATACATGAATTACAAAATTTATATATCAGAGTTATTCAATATTACGAGAGTGGTGTAGGGTATTATATAGTCGGCACCGCCCGACTTTAGCCTTTCCTTACTGGTTTTCTTTTCAGTTGTTTCTTTTTCTGTGGCTTGCGGCTGCTTGTGCTGGGAGTCCGGCCTTGAATCTGTTGGTAAGTTGTGCCAATACTAAAAACTGTTGATAAGCTGTACCAATACTAGTTGTAGTGTGCGAAGTAATTACAGGAAAAGTGGTATGCATGCAAACATTTGTTTTTTTATACCCTCACTTTAGTAATACGAGGGTATATATCATTTGCCAAAAGTGTAACACATTGAAGGAGTGATCTAAGACCCTAAGTATGTTCAGCGCATATTAGTTTTGGGTCATTTTAAGTCGAATGAGATATGTCCGTCCGTCTGTCTGCTGGCTAGTGCGCACGACTTCCTTGAAGTATCATCCATGGACTTACCCAATCCTTGACTTTTATATCTATTCCGATTATGATTTTGGTGGGACATTGGATTACTATCAGATTGCCTTTGTTATTAATCTCCTCTCTCCTATAAGTTTGCCGTAAGATCGGACTAAGCTCAGTACCCCAAACTAAGTGCCTAACCGTCCTGGGCCCTTAATAATCGAAAGATTCAGGGAGTTTACGTGGACGGCACCTTTTGAGCGGGGACTGATCACATGTTGGTCAAGCACAGAAACGTAGGCACGTAACTTATAGTCACAGAGCAGATTTTTCCATCAGATCAGCCCATCGGTAAATGCTTATGCTCTTTTAACTACAGAAAAAGTCAAAAGATCTTCTTAGAATTGCACCCTTTTTTACATTTATACTTATATTTTCTAACCTTTTTGTTTTTTTTTTTCTTTTCAGGTGTTTCTTATACATACATATATATTAACACATATTTTGTAAATAAAATAAAAAATAAAAATGCGAAAGTTAAATTTTTCTTGTTTTATTTAATATAAATATTAAAAATTATTGAAACAACTATGTTTCTGGTTACATGAAGTAACTACTAAATAGTTAAATTAACAATAAAAAAGGTTTTAATAACAATCTTCATAGGTAATAATATTAACAATTTCATTGTTAAATTAAACATGCATTGTTTCAATAAATTAACTATGAAATGTTAATATTAAAAATTTTCATGGTTAAAAAATTCAAAAATGCATTGTTAAAGTAACAATTATTATTATAATATTAACAATTTTCATGGTTAAAAAATTCAACCATGGAATAGTTAAATTAAATATTATTATTGTTAAATACCAGTCAACAAGAAAATGTTCAAATTAACCTTATATAACGTAGACTCCAAATCATGTTTATTTATGGTTAAGTTAACCTTATATAAGGTTAATTTTTGGCTCAGTGTATAAAAGAGAGTGTCTGTTTGTGGGTTTGTTTGTTTGTTCCTTATAGACGTCTAAACGGCTTGACCGATCATCTTGAAATTTTCACAGAATGTACATGTATTAGGGCTGCTGAAAATAGGATACTTGAATTTTTGATATATCATGTGGGCGTTGACCCGCCCATATGGGTAAAATTTTGGTATTGAGAAAATTTTTTAGCTAGAGTGCTGAAATTTTGTGTGTATGCATTTAGTGTCAGATTATGTGAATTTTCAAAAAATGGGCGGAATCGGACCAATGGGCGTGGCCCCGCCCATATAAGCCAAATTTTGAAATTGAAATTTTTTCCAAAATTTATTAGCGAGATTTCTGTGGTTTAGTGTATATGTATCAGGGATCAATCTACGTGATTGGTCCAGAAATGGGCGGGATCGGACTAATGGGCGTGACCAAATTTTAAAATTTCGATATCTTGCACAATTTGCTATCGGGAGTGCTGCAATACTGTGTATATGTATCTGGTGGCATTCTACGTAATTGGTCAAAAAATGGGCGGGATAGGACCAATGGGCGTGGCCCGCCCATATAAGCCAAATTTTGAAATTGATATATCTTGCACAATTTGCTAGCTAGAGTGCTGTAATATTATACATATGTATCTGGTGACAGTCCACGTGATTGGTCCAAAAATTGACGGGATCGGACCAATGAGCGTGGCACCGCCCATATAAGCCATATTTTACAAATGTGATATCTTGCACAATTTGTTAGCCAGAGACCTGGAATTTTGTGTATATATATCCGTTGGCGATCTACGTGATTGGTCCAAAAATGGGCGGGTTCGGACCAATAGGCGTGGCCCCGCCCATGCAAGCCAAATTTTGAAATTGAGATATTTTGCACAATTTGTTAGCGAGAGTGCTGGAAGTTTGTGTATATGTATATGGTGGTAGTGTACGTGATTGGTCCAAAAATGGGCGGGATCGGAACAATGGGCATGGCCCCGCCCATATAAGCCAACTTTTGAAATTCAGATATATTGAACAAATTGTTACCGAGAGTGCTCTAATTTCGTGTATATATATCTGGTGGTAGTCTACGTGATTGGTCCAAAAATGAGCGGCATCGAACCAATGGACGTGGCCCCGCCCATATAAACTAAATTTTGAAATTGAGATGTCTTACACAATTTTTTAGCGAGAGTTCTGTAATTTTGTGCATATGTATCTGATGATAGCCTTCGTGAATAGTCTAAAAAGTGGCAGGATCTGATCAATGGGCGTGGCCCCGCCCATATAAACAAAATTTTGAAATTGAGATATCATTAGGGTTGCCAGACACCGTATTCGAAAAGTCGGGATAACCGAGATTTAAAAGCGGGATTTGTCGGGACATTATTATGTTTGCCACAAATACTTTCTTTGTGTTATTCTTCACGAAATTCGTTTTTACTTTAAAACGGTTGGATGTAAACTATACACGCTGAAAAAATCGCTTCTGTAGTATATTGTCCCACACATATTCGGCTTGAAACATATATATGTTTATGGTACACTCTAAACATATAATATTTGGTACACACAAAAATTGGTATTTGGGAAGATGTTATTCTAAACAAATATTTGTTTGCATCCCAATGTGACTGTTATTTCCGAAACAAATATTTATTTGCATTAAGTATTCATAAAATACATAAATTGTTTTAAATTTTTCAGTAATTCAAATTTAAATTTTTAGAAATGTTTAATGTTCGTAAAAATAATAATTGATATCGTAAAATCTTAGATCAATATAAAGTACTTAGAGGATGGGCAACTAATGATGGCTTGGAATACTCAGAAATTTGAAATGATTGATTTAAAAAGGAGTTATTGCTGCATATGGTATCATAACTGGGAGGTACAATTCGAAACCAAGAAGAAATTAAAACTGAAATTCGAAAAAGGCAGCAAAAGTTTTGGAAATATTTTTTAAATAAAATATATTCGGAAAAATTATAAAATAATAATTTTATTTGTACTTAAACACATATTTTATTTGAGAAATTTAGTTTGCAAATATTATTTGTTGAAAAATAATATTATCATCGTTCCAAATATATTATATTGATTTTCAAATAAAATTTATTTGCAAAGAAATATAAAATATTTAAAAATTGGTGTTCCAAATATCTTTTGTTTCGATTCATACATATCAAAAAAGCCGATTTTGCCCCGTGTAGCTTCTATAGGGCTTAAGGGATATAAATCTAAATCTGTACCGATTTTCGTCAAATTGAGCAAAGTTGTTCTCTGCACGGGGCAAAATCGCCTTTTTTGATATGTTTGAATCGAAGGAAAATATATTTGGAACACAAATTTTTAAAGTTTTATATTTCTGAGTAAATACATTTTATTTGAAAATCAATAAAATTTACTTGGAACGCATATATTAATATATTACAACAAAATATATTTGCAAACTAATTTTCTCAAATAAAATATGTATTTATATACCAATAAAATTATTGTTTAGGAATATCTTCAAATATATATAATTTAAGAAAAATTTTCAAAACTTTGGTGAATTTTTCTAATTTCATTTTTAATTTTTCCTTCGTTTCGAATTATTTCTCCCAGTCAAAAATACCATTAGCAGCATTGCATTCTGTTTTAAGGGACTCATTTTAAATTTCTGGGTATTTCATGTCAGCATTTTTTTCAATCCTTCGAGTAAATTAATGTTATCAAAAATTATACGATTTCAATTAAAAATTTCTAAAAAATTATCATTAAATTACTGAAAAACTTAACACAATTAAGGTTCGATATTTTCGGAATACATAAATTTAAATACATTTTTGTTTCGGAATTAAAATCCCAAATAAAAGGTATTAGGGTGAAAACAAGGATTTGTTTAGAACAACATCTTCCCAAATATATAATTTTTGTGTGTACCAAATATTATATATTTAGAGTATACCATAAACATATATATGCTTCAAGCCGAATATGTTTGGGACAATATACTACAGAAGCGATTTTTTTTCAGCGTGTGGATAAAAAACTCTACCATTTTTTATAACTAATGAGCTATATATAACTAAATCTGATTCTTAGTCGATCGGTATACTTTAAGGTGGGGTAGCTGCAGCACTTCTATATCTGACAAACATCTGTCATGAAACAAGGTTATAAATATCCGTGGCAATTCGTTACAAATAGCTCGAAGATTGCAGTAGTCGATGTACAACATGTCATAGGACACTGCATCTAAAATTTGTATAACTTTTGAAATTTCTACCAAATTCGCCCACGTTAATTGCTATTCTTTTAGATAAGTTGCTGAATTAGTTCAAAATTTACATTTCTTGAAAGATGAAAGAGTAGTGACGGAAAAATTACAAAGGTACATAACAAGTACATATGAAAATAGCATTTTCTTGTTCTTTCTTTATTATTTTTTTACTGCGCTTTTATTTTCCATAGTGTAGAGAGTAAATGGAAAAAAGTCGGGATTTCCCTCCTAAATTACTTCAATAATCGGGACTCTGTAAATATGCGAAAAGTCGGGAAAATCCCGACGAATCCCGACCGTCTGCAACCCTAGATATCATGCACAATTTGTTAGCGAGAGTGCTGTGATTTTGTGCATCTCACACGTGATTACACAAAAAGGGCGCCACCGCCCATAGAAACCTTATTTTGAAATTGAGATATCTTGCACAATTTGTTTAAGTGAGCGCTGTACTTTTGTGTATATGTATCTGGCGGCAGTCTACGTGATTAGTCAGGAAATGGGAGGGATCAGACTAATTGGCGTGGCCCCGTCCATGTAAGCCAAATTTATTATCGAGAGTGCTGCAGTTTTGGGTATATGTATCTGATGACAGTCTACGTGATTCGCCCAAAAATGGGCGGGATCAGACCAATGGACGTGACCCCGCCTATATAAGCCAAATTTTGAAATTGAGATTCATATCTTGCACAATTTTTTAGCGAGAGTGCTAAATGTGCATGTGGAGGCAGTCTACGTGAATGGTCCAGAAATGGGCGGGGTGGGACTAATGGGCGTGGCCCCGCCCCTTTAAGCCAAATTTTGAAATCGAGATATCTTGCACAATTTTTTAGCAAGAGCGCTGTAATTTTGTGTACATATATATAACTGCTGGCGACCTACGTGATTGGTCTAAAAATGGGCGGGATCGGACCAATGGGTGTGGCCCCGCCTATATAAGCCAAATTTTGAATTTGAGATATAATGCACAATTTGTTAGCGAGAGTGCTGTAATGTTGTGCATACGTATTATGATCCAAAAAATGGGCGGGATCGGCCAATGGGCGTGGCCCCGCCCAAATAAGCTAAATTTTGAAATTGAGTTATCTTACACAATTTGTTAGCGAGAGTGCTGTAATTTTGTGCATATGTATCTGGTGGTAGTCTTCGTGATTTGTCCAAATATAGACAAAGATTTTAAATTGACATATTTTGCACAATTTGTTAGCGAGAGTGCTGTAATGTTTGCTTACCAATGAAGGTGGTAGTCTACTTGATTGGTGCAAAAATGGGCGGGATTGGACCAATGTGGATGTGGCCCCGCCCATATAAACCAAATTTTGAAATTGACATATCTCTCACAATTTGTTAGCGAGATTGCTCTAATTTTGTGCATATGTATTAGGTGGCAGTCTACGTGCTTGGTCCAAAAATGGGCGGGGTCGGACAAATGTGGGCGAGGCCCCATATAAGCCAATTAAATACCCATTATTTAATCGCTGATGTAAGCAATATTTAGTAACAATCAGTGATGATTCTATCGCTGATAGTGCTGCTTACATTTACACACAAGTGTCATAGGCTGCTTAATCGGTGCGCTCTCGCTAAAAAGGTAAGGAGAGATATCAGTGATTTAGTTAATTTTAACAACATGTATTTAGTTAATTTTAAGTAAATTACTTGGAGTCAAAAAGTGATTTACTATTTTCAAAAATATCAATTTTTCTAAGACCTCAAAATTGCCTATTTCGAATATATAGATAGACATACAGGGTGGCTGATATGTAATGCAACAAAGTAAAGCGATATATTTTTTTTAATTTTTTTTTAAATTTTATTGTTCAAAAGCAAAAATGTCGGAAATAACATAACATTTAAGAAACAGTTTAGATTTGTTCGAATTGACCACCTTTGGCACGAATTATGGCCTTCAAACGGCCGATAAAGCCATCACACGCTGCACGAAAGTGGCTCTGCGGTATTTTGGCCCAATCCCGGCGAAGCGCCGTCTTGAGATGATCGATACTTTGGTATTTTTTAGTGCGAACCTTACTCTCTAAAATGCCCCAGGTGCAAAAGTCCAACGGATTGAGATCCGGAGATCTTGGTGGCCATTGTGCGGTAGAACTGGAGCGAGGAACCTCCTTTTTAAGCCATTCTTGGTTGACGCGTGCTGAGTGCGATGGTGCTGAGTCCTGTTGGAATGTCCATGGTCTGCGACCGAAATGTTTGTCTGCCCAGGGCTTCAATACTGTCTTTAGGACATTTTCCCGATAATATTCGGCATTTATTTTGACCCCATGGTCGATGAATACGAGCGGGGAGCGACCATCGGCCGTTACGGCGGCCCACACCATTACCGTCGGCGGCGCTTGAGTTCTGGTGGCCAAGCAAGGTTTAAATTTTCAGCTGACCTCTTTGGCATTTCATTTTGTTTGTTCACAAACTGCTTAATTTGGAATGGCTTCTCATCGGAGAAAACCAAATTCGGTAACCGGCCACTTTCGTGCAAGCGAAGCAACTCCTTGGCTCTTTCCAGTCTAACTTTTTTTTGTGCATCGGTGAGCTCTTGTTCTTTTTGGAACTTCAATGGCTTTAGTCCAAGCTCATTTTTTTATATGTGTTGTATCCGTTATATGTTCAGCTCACGAGCAATTTTTCTACCACTGCGGCGTGGATTTCGATCAAATCTGGCCTTCACTTTTCGGATCATTTCTGGTGTTGTTACCGTTTTTTTCGTCCACTTTTTGGACGCGGTGCAACACTGCCAGTATCACGGTAACGAGCAATGGTACGAGAAACAAAAGATTTATTCACATTTAAATGCTGGAGGGCTCTAACGATAGCCACTTGTGTTTTTCCACCCAAATATAAAGCAATCACACTATCACGCTTGAATTCCATCAACCGATTGGCTTCAAATTTGGTATGCGGTAATATTTATATCTATCTCCGGATGAGTTCGAAGATGGGCCATATTGGTCTACTCCTTCTGGTACCTGCTACACAAAGGGTTAAAATTGAGTGAAATATTGATTCTTTAATAACTTATCTACTACTTATTCGAATCTTCTGAAATTCTACACATAGTATTAGTATATTAGTCGCTATTAACTCGAGAAAACTGGGTGAAGTTGGCATGCCCCTTTTGGTACCTCCCACACAAATGGACCATTTTGCATCAAAATATAACTGCTTATAACTTTAATACAAGTGTATAAAAATGCTTGAAATTTTCTACAGTATAATGTTTATGTAGCGCCGATAGTCCGGTAAAAAATTGGCATTATTGTACAGCCCCTTTTGGTACCTCCCACACAAATGGACCGTTTCGTACCAAAAGTAAACGGCTTGTAACTTTAATACCAGTGCATACAAATACTTGAAATTTTGTACAGTGAAATGCTGTTATAGTACCTATAGTCCTGTAAAAAGTGCGCGTTATCACCCCGCCCCTGTTTGTAGCTCCCACACAAAATGACCAAATCATACCAAAATTACATAGCTCGTAACTTTAATATACCAGTGCACATAAATGCTTATAGTTCGGCACAATGCAATGTATTTCAGAATCTACTGTTTACCGAAAAATTAATATTTTTTTTATTTTTTTTGATTTTTTTCGCAATATCTTTGAAGATATCTTCGAAACAGCTTAACGGATAAAAAATTATATTGAAGGAAATTTAAGGCTACTTAATTTTGGATCTTCAAAAGCTTTCCTGAAATACTTCGGATAAATGGTTCTCCTGTTATGATAAAAAAATGTGTTTCAACCTCTATTTTTAGATGTTTATCGTTATCCCACAAATAGACCAAAAGGCCCTTAAAGGAAAAGACCTAAGCTTTCATTTAAGCAAAATAAAATATAATAATATAATAAATAAAAACATATTTTTTTAAAAAAAAATAATATTTTAATTAATTAGTTAAATGGATGGCAAAAAAGAGTCTATATGTCAAAATGTGAAAGCTTCCAACTCGGAGAGTACTTAGTAGATCTCGTATCTCTATCCAATACACACAGAATACAGTTTGGTTGCCTCAACCGAATTATTTGCCAACCGAATTTTGATAGTTATGTCTACTATCATGCGATTCCATCAGGACAGCCAATCTTTTGGTTGTGGTATACTTCTGCTTCCATGTTGACAACAATCATTTTTGGTTGCCCCAACGACGAATATGGTGGCTTAAATTATCTGCTGTAGTTGCCACAACCAACTGTTTTAAAAAATTTGTTGTTCTGACAATTTGTCAGTCATATACTACCGACAATTGATTAAAAACAGTTTTCATTAATTTTTATTTTATTTATTGAACAAAAAACAAAACAATTCATAACAAAATTAAAAATCCCATATTACAAATTAATCACTATTGTGAGATGTGGAAATATTTGACACACATTTTAGTACACGAAAAAAACACAAAGCTTTTATACAAATATCGCATAACCCTGTGCTTTCAATTTCATTATTGTTGCTTTTATTTTTTATTTATGTAAAACATTTTGCACAACATATTCTGCATATCACACATTATTATCCACACGAGATTATTTTTAATTACCTATACTGTTCTTGAACAAAATGTTGAAAATTTTTTTATGTCGACCAATTTTATTTTTTGTTTGTCATGTATCAGCAAAGACCAGCAACAAATCTTTCGGTTGTATTTCCAAAAATTATTGTAATTAAAATTATTATAATTATTCTAAATTTGGGAAATGATTGGGATAACCAATAAACGATTATTTATTAATATTGTTTCTGATGTAGTAACCAATTATTCGTTGTAATAATAATCTTTGGTCTACTGATACAATTTCTGTTGTCAAGAATAAAACAATAGTTGTCACAACTAAAAATCGATCATATGGTACTATAATGAAAATTAAAAATTGGTTACCACAACTAACTGAGTGTCAATGAAAAAACAATCTTAATTCGATTGATACAACCATCGATTTAGTTGCAAGCATTTTCATTTGATAGTATCCATGTTATTATTGTTGTTTCAACTAATTCCAACCAATTATTTTCCTGGGTGAAGTTAAAAATGGCATAAGTAGCATTAGCTTTGGTTTACAGAACTAATTTTAAATTTATAAATATTCCAATTCATCACTTTTTGTCAATTCATCAATGCAATTTATCGCTACGAAAGATTAGACTAATTCAAATACAATAGGATTCAAGTATAAATTTAGTTCAAAATAAAAAATATTTGGATGAAAACATACTTTCGATTTGAACAACATCCTCCCAAACATATCATGTTTGTGTTTGTCAAATATTATATATTTGAAGTGTACCCTAAACATATGTATGTTTTAAGCGGTATATGTTTGAGAGAATATACTACAGAAGCGATTTTTTTCACCGTGTAGCTATTTGCGCAGGTGGAGACAGAAACAGCATTCTTGGCCAGAACATTATGCGTTTTTTTCTCATTTAAAACCACACTTCTTAAAAAAACACTCTTTATTTGTTGCCTATTCAGAAAGTTGATGTGAAAGAAATCTCTACATATTTTGCCCTGATATTCAAAAAATACTAGGATGACCTCGGGGAAAAAATTCAAAATTAAATTTTCAATTGCAGATATCTCGGTAACTATTACTTTTAGGTGCAAAAAGTCTCTTGTAGACCTCGGTTAGTAGAATGCGCACCAACAAAATTCTGCGAATCAGTCGAAGAAGACAAAAGTTACATGCGCATAAACATTTTATTCACCCGACGTGACCAACCAACATAAAACTTAGCTTCTCTAGTAATTCATCTACAAAAATGCTAAGTTGTGTTCAATCGGTTGACTGGTTAAGAAACGGCAGAATTATTTCCCTTTTTTAATTCCTCCCACTGTGCTGCGGCGTGATGAGTTTAAAAATTCCAAAGTGGAGTTTGGAATAACAAAAAAAAAATTTTTCCGGACCTACAAACTTTTTTTTAATAGATTGAGGCATACTATTTTATGAAGCCAAAACAAATTTTTTTAACGGTAAAGTTTTTTTTTAAAAAATTGTTTTCTAAAATTAAAATTTGGTGAATTTTGGCAATTTTGTTTGGGAGGGGGTGTGGCAATGACGAACAATTTTTAATATACTACGGGTACTATAAAAACAATATACTGTACAAAATTACAGTTATTTGTATGGACTGCAATCAAAGTTATAACCCGTTTACTTCTTGTGCACAATGGTCCATTTGTATGGGAGGTACCACAAGGGGAGGTACCAGTCCACACATAATACTATGTGTGGACTGGTGAAAGATTATAAATAGTAGTAGTTATAAGATAATCAATATTTTACCAAATTTTGACCAAAAATCCAAACATTTTTTGCTAACATTTTATACCCTCCACCATAGGATGGGGGGTATATTCATTTTGTCACTCCGTTTGTACGAGTAACACCTCAAAATATTGATCTGAGATCCCATAAAGTATATATATTATTAATCGTCGTAAAATTCTAATAAGATTTAGCCATGTCCGTCTGTCCGTCCGTCTGTTGTGTTCGCGCTACAGTCCGTAATAATAGTGCTAGGTTCATCAAATTTGGTAGAAATATTTCCTATAGCTGCAGGTTGTTTGGGATTGCAAATGGGCCATATCGGTCAATGTTTTGATATAGCTCCTTTATATAGGGCGCACCAAAATACGGTGTTTAAGCCATAGATACCACATTTTTAAAGCAATTTAGCAGAAACTTTGCAGTTTGTATTGTTTTGACAAGAATTCATCACAGCAAAAATTTTATAAATTTTTATATAGTCACCCTATAGAGGTCGCTCCAAAATATATGTATTTAAGCCATAAATATGCATATTTTCTAAGCATTTTAACTGAATCTTTGTAGTTTGTATTTAATTAAGACAAGAATTCATCGCAGTAAAAATTGTTTAAATCAGTTCATATTTTGTTATGGTCCACCTATAGATGTCGCTCCCAAAAAGGATTATAATATATAAGATAGGCATGACCGAACTTAACGCTTTTACTTGTTCAATTTTTTATGGTTTTTATCGTGCAGGAAAAAACGATTTTTTTGAAAAAAAAAAACAAATTTTTACTAATTATTTTAACAACAGTAACTAAACTTCTGTTTACACGTGAAAGTGTCATTACTAAAATTTGTATTCCTCATAATTTCCATTAATTTAAAGCATATTGAGCTAAAAAGAAAGGTCCAAATACTAAAGATGCCTTCCAAGAAAATGGAAATTTTAAAGAAAAATTTACCATAAATGTTTTTAAATTATTTTCTTCGTGTTTGGGACACCATATTACACCACAAAATGTTATGCACAGCCCTTCGACAAAAATTTTGTTGCATTGTGTAATCAGTGACACAATTTGCATCACTTTTAATTTTGGGTTTTGTTACGTTTTTTCGGTGAAAACCCTGGGCTTACAATGTATTACCAAATTCAATTAATCCAAGAAGTTTTACATCTAAAAGACTGAAGTTTCTTTTCATTGATTTGATGTAGAATTTATCGTTCAGTGTAGTGTTTTTAAGATTTTTCTGATTACACTTAACTCGTCTAGCAAACACAATATTATACTGTATGTATTATTCAATGGGACCCAATTATAACCCATAACCAAACCATGGAATTAGACAGCAATTATTTTTTTTTAAGAAATTGTCTTTGGCGGTTATATATCTTATAATCGAATTTACAGCATTTTTGTACTCCAAACAATATAGAGAGCAAAAGATGATGTGAATTCATTGATATTGGTTTTACAATGTTATTTATTTGCTAGAAATGCCAACAAAATGTTTGCCTTTTGGGATCTGCCGCGTTTTTTACGGTGTTCTATTTGAATCCTTTCCAAGTGTCAATTTATTATTTATGGCCTACGAGTTTTGACATATGACCCTTATATGTGACCATCTAGCAAATGTTTTTTTTGCGGAAAACTGGTAGCTTTGCTCTGGGGGCTGCGATATGGTCGGTCGAGCATGGATGTGGGTCAACATTGAACAAATTGCAAAGTGACAACAAATTTAATGGGAAAACATTAGAGGAATGTGGGTATTAGTGCCATTATTTGAATGACATTAAAGCTAAAGGTGACTTCAAAGCTCATATTTCATAAATGTTTTGTGACGTTTACTTTGTTTTTGCTCTTGTGTTGTTTTTTTTAGATCACAGAAGTTTACAAATACAAAACTGATTAAATATGAAAGTTTGTTATAGCATCATGGAATTAAAAAAAGATGAAGAAAATTTTTCTAACATTTTTGTATTTTGGAATGCAAGTAACTTGTTTGAATTATAATGCAGTTGCTTTGAATTATGAATTTAGTAAAAAACTGTAAAATGAAAACATTTAAAAAAAATTATTTCGAACGAATCTTTCAATTGGAAACCGAAGCTAAGTAACTGTTGTTAAAATAATTAGAAAAAAAATTTTTTTTTTAAAAAAATCGTTAGAAAATGGAAGAAAAATAAATAAAAAACGTTAAGTTCGGCCATGCCGAATCATATATACCATCCACCATGAATTGCATTGAAGCAAACATTGAAAAAAAGAACGCTGCAAATTCTATAGCCAATCTCCTCATCTGAAAAATGCTGTAATTATGGCTTAAATAAGCATATTTGAGGACTACCTCTAACGGGGACTACAAAAAAATATAAACTGACTAAAATTTCTTGCCAATATAGAATACAAACTGCAAAGTTTCAGCTAAATTACTTAGAAAATGTGGTGTTTATGGTTTAAACAAACCTTTTTGAGGAGCGAAATCTATAGGTGGACTATAACAAAATATGAACTCATTTAAAAAATGTTTGCTGTGATGAATTCTTGTCTAAATGAGGCACAAAATGTGGTATTTATTATTTAAATAGGCATATTTTGGAGCGACCTGTATAGGGTGAGTATACCAAAATATGAGCCGATTTGCAACTTCTTTACTGTGATGAATTCTAGTCAAAATAGAATACAAACTACAAAGTTTCAGCAAAATTGCTTTAAAAACCTGGTATCTATGGCTCAAAACCCGTATTTTGGAGCGACCTCTATAGGGGAGGTATAACAAAACATTGACCGATATGGCTCATTTGCAATCCTAAACGACCTGCAACTATAAGAAGTATTTCTACCAAATTTGATCAACCTAGCTCTATTATTACGGACTGTAGCTTGATTTTAACAGACAGACAGACGGACATGGCTAAATCGTCTTAGAACTTCAAGACGATCATGTATATATACATATATATCAGATGCTGCGGGCCAAAAGTGTAACACATCTAAGGAGTGACCTAACAGAACTCAAGCATATTTGGCGAAAATCCGTTTTTGGCCATTTTAAGTCATTGTAGCAATGTTCGTCAGCATGTCCGTCTGCCTGTCTGGTTGGTGCGCACGATAATATTTTCTTCAACCTCAGGCTAGGGTCAAACATGGACCCCCACGAAGGGTCAACATTTTGTGAAACATTGATTATTTCACAACTTCTATACTAATACTTAGAATCTTTCACAATTCCACACATAGTATTCGTTTATTTGGCGCTATCATCTTGAGAAATATGGGGGAAGTTGCCACGGCTATTTGGTACCTCCCATACAAATGGATCATTTTGCAAAAAAAAGTTAAAGGCTTATAACTTCGATTCCAGTCCATAGAAATAATTGATATTTTGTGAAGTGTAATATGCTTTTATAGTACCTACAGTACCGTATAAAATGGGCCTCATTGCTAATATAGCATCACAATACTTTGGATATAGTAATATATCAATGGATATGGAGCAAATCATGAAACAATTCTTTATGTTTAAAACAACGAACCACGCAATTTTTAGGCCGCAAATTCTTTAGCCAAAATCTTCACCTGAAAAATGTGGTATTTATGGTTTTAAATAGTTTTTTTTCAGAGCTCTATTATTACGGACTGTAGCGTGATTACAACAGACGGACATGGCTAAAACGTCTTAGAATTACGACGATTAAGATTAATGAAAACAATTTTTTCCCCTCTTTTACATTATGGGTCACAATTTATATACTTATCCATAGAATTTTTGCAAATAGGCATTATTTTTTTCCTTAAGATGGTGGCTTTCAAAAAATGGAACACTTATTTTTTTTGCAATTTTCTTTCTATTTTTTTAGGTTTTTCGTGCCAGCAAAAAATGATTTTTTTTTGAAAAAATAATGTTTTTCTAATTGATTTTACGACATTTACAAAACTTCTGTTTCTACGCGGATGTGATGCTTTTAGCATTCTAGTCGTCATAATTTCCTTTAATTTAAATGATACCCCGGCTTTATCGAGGTTGTACTTTAAAATATGTTCCAAATACTAAAGGTAAGGGGTTTCCCTTGAAGTGCACCCATCAGAGGTTGCCAACGAGATTGTAACCGAATCTTGAATTCCTTGGGCTATCAATAACTTTATACCTTTTAAGTCGCCAGGAACAGACAAAGTCTCGCCGGCAGAGCTACAAACAGTGGCTGATACAATTGTTCCATGGCTCAGAGAGATATACATATGTCGTATCAATCAGGCCAGGGACGTATACAGAGGGGGCCCCCGGGCCCCCCAAAATATTTTAAACATAGGCATAAACTGTTTACAATTTTCAAAATCACTCAAAAAAATACGAAAAATATTTGGAAGGCCGTTAAAAAAACAATACAAAAGCGTAAAAAATGGTAACAGTAAAAGTAATAACAACTAAAAATAAGAAAAGTTCATGGTTTCCACGCTAAAACCTTTTAAATTATGCATCGTTTTTCTTCGGAATGGTCTCAATGTATTCATAACCTTTCAGAGTTTACGATAAAATCACAAAAATATGGCAATTATGCGTTTCTAGATGTTTATCCCCTCACCTTAGAGAGGAGGGTATATATCATTTGCTACGAATCAGAAGTGTAACGCATCGAAGGAGTGACCTAAGACCCTAAGTATGTTCGGCGAATATCCGTTTTGTGTTATTTTAAGTCGAATGAGCAATGTCCGTCCGTCTGTCTGTCTGTCTGCTGGCTGGTGCGCACGATAACTCTCGAAAGCAGTAACCGATTGACTTCAAATTTGGTATGTGGTAATATTTTCTTCTATCTCCGGCTAAGTTCGAAGATGGGCCATATTGGTGAACTCCTTCTAGTACCTCCCCCACAATGGGTTAACATTTACTGAAATATTGATTATTTAAAAACTTCTATACTACTTATTTGAATCCTCTAAAATTCTACACATAGTATTAGTTTATTAGTCACAGTAACGTCGAGAAAAATGGGCGAAGTTGCCACGCCCCTTTTGGTACCTCTCACACAAATGGACAATTTTGAACCAAAAGTTAATAGCTTATAACTTTATTACCAGTGCATACAAAGATTTGAAATTTTGTACAATGTAATGGTTTAATAGTACCTACAATACAGTGAAAAATGGGCATTATTCCCTCGCTCCTTTTGGTACCTTCCACAGATATTGACCATTTTGTACCAGAAGTTACCACTTATAAGTTTAATATCAGTGCATACATACAAATACTTAAAATTAGCCAGCTCATTTTGGTACCTCCCACACAAATGAACCTTTTTGTACCAAAAATTAACAGCTTTTGGCCCTTATTCATAACATTTTAATGAAGGTTTGAAGAACGCTTTAACACTGCTAAAGCGTTCCTCAAACCTTCTTTAACTTTTTATGAATATGGCCCTTTAACTTTAATACCAGTGCATACAAAAACTTGAAATTTCGTACAGTGCAATGCTTTTACAGTACCCAGAGTCTAGAGAAACGTGGCCGTAATTAGCACGCCCCTTTTGGTACCTCCCACATAAATGGACCATTTTACACCAAAAGTTAATAGCTTATAACCTTAAGACCAGTGAACGTAAATAATTGAAATTGTGTACGGTGTAATGCTTTTATAGTATCTAGTATCCAGTATCTATCCATTTTGTGCCAAAAGTAAACAGCTTTTAACTTTAATAGCAGTATATACTTTAAAGTTATTAAAAGCAATTTAAATGGATAATAATTTAAATAAACAAAAAATAAATAAATTTAGTAATATTTTTTGAAACTCAAGGTGAGGGGATTCTTTAGTCGGTTTACCCAACTGAACTTTCTTACTTGTTTTATGAGGCTTTTTTTTAAAAATTATTAAAATTTTCTAAAAAAATATGATTTTTTGCAATACTTTGTAAGATATCGTCGAAACAGCTGAACGGATGGAAAATTGTATTGTGCGAAGTTGAAGGCTTCTTCTGAAGTTTGTAAAGCTTACCAGAACCAATTCGGATGAATGGTTCTGTAGTTATGTCATAATTTGTGGTTCAACCTCTCTTTTTTCTTAGCCTAAAGGGTTGTCTCTTTAAATTCTCGCGATAAGCTGTGATATGGAAATAAATTAGTGGTTGAACAACATATAGTGGCATAACTCGCGAACCATTTATCCGATTTGATTGAGGAAAGTTTTAAAGAATTAAATATTAAGCAGCCTTCAACTTCATATAATACCATTTTCCATCCGTTCAGCGGTTTCGACGATATACGAGTATTACAAAATATTGCAAAAAAATTCGATTTTTTGATAAAATTTTAATATTTTTAAAATAAAACTCCCATAAAACAATCTAAAAACCAGTAAGGAAAGGCAGAAAGTCGGGCGGGGCCGACTATATAATACCCTACACCTCCCTAACAATGCGATAAGGGTCATTGCCATAATAATTTGGAATAATTGGTAAATGGGTAGAAACATATTATCTAATTCTGAAACGATAATCGCTAAATTAAGCAATATTCGTTCCTAAATTGAGAAACATCTTTCTGGAAAATTTTAATGATCGGAAGTAAAATACAACTTCTATAGAGGTTTGATACCAAATCAGGAGGAACATATATATGGAGCTTTAATATAAATCTGAACCTGAACCTGATCTTCCATGAAAACTCATTCATGTAAAAAGACCTCCTTCTGTCGAATTTCGTATTGATCGGATATAAATTACAGTCTCTACAGCGCTTACATGTCAAATCGGGTGTAACATATATATGGGAGCTATATCTAAATCTGAACCGATTTTCCTCGACCTCCGCTTACAGGTCAAATCGGGGGTAACATATATATGGGTGTTATATCTAAATCTAAACCTAGTTTCTCCGAATTTGGCAGTATTCCTTCATGTAGAAATAAACCTCTTTTTGCCGACTTTCGCACTGATCGGATATAAAATAACATTTTTACAGCGCTCACATGTCAAATCGGGGGTAACGTATATATGGGGGCTATATCTTAATCTGAACCGATTTCTTCCAAATTTAAAAGTGTTCATTCATATAATAGGAAACCTCTTTCTGACGAATTTCATACTGATCGGATATACAATACAGTTTTTACAGCGCTTACATGTGAAATCGGGGGTAACATATATATGGGGGCTATATCTAAATCTGAACCGATTTTCTCCGAATTTAGCAGTACTCCTTCATGTAATAAGAAACCTCTCTTTGCCGAATTTCGCACTGATCGGATATAAAATAACATTTTTACAGCGCTTACATGTCAAATCGGGGGTAACGTATATATGGGGGCTATATCTAAATCTGAACCGATTTCTTCCAAATTTAACAGTGTTCATTCATATAATAAGAAACCTCTTTCTGCCGAATTTAATACTGATCGGATATAAAATAAAGTTTTTATAGCGCTTACATGTCAAATCGGGGCTAACATATATATGGGGGCTATATCTAAATCTGAACCGATTTTAACCAAATTCTATAGGGATCGTCCTTGGCCCAAAAAAAAGATATGAGTAAAGTTTCGTCGAGATCGGACCATAATTGCGACCTGTACTTTGATTACAAGAATACATGCACAGACGGACAGACAGACAGACAGACGGCCATCAAATGCATTAGATGCTATTTCAGTTTGTGATGAGGACATGTTCCCAAGCGTTTTAACCCTTTGCAGATACTGGCCACAATACCTGTGACAACGGCATCTGCTGAGCGAAGTTTCTTGACGTTAAGAAGAATAAAAATTTATCTCCGGAACACAATGGAAGGAGAAAGGCTATCTTATCTGGCTTTGATGTCTCTGTACAAAGACGAAGTCAAAATCGATGAAATAATTGATATATTTCTTTCAAAAAATCGAAGATTACATTTTTAACTCTTACGTATTTTATTATAAAAAGTTTTACTGATCTCGTACTAAAGTACACATTTATATTTAGGAATAAAATTCGAATAAAAAACTAAGGAACTTAACTTCCATTACCTACACAATAAACGCAATTTTTAAATTTTTTTTGTTACGGAAAAAAAGGTTGGGCCCCCCCCCCCCCCGAACCAAAATCCTGGATACGTCCCTGAATCAGGCATACATACCAACAAAATGGAGAGACGCCAAGGTTGTTTTCATCCCAAATACGGGAAAGCCCTCCCACACTCGAGCTAAAGACTTTCGGTCCATTAGTCTATCGTCATTTCTCCTTAAAACTCTGGAGATATTAAGAGATAGTTACCTTAGGACTAAAATTGGCTACTGTTCACTCAACAGCAAGGGCAATTCCACCGAAACCGCCTTGCATGATCTAGTCAGCTTTATTGAAGGATTCCTCTCTGTTAAGGAATATACTATGGTAGCTTTCTTAGATATAGAGGGCGCCTTTAATAACATACATCCAGAAACCCGGGGGGTTGGCAGCAGGTTCATTCAAAACCTTCTAATTAAGAGACTCATTTCAGCTGGTTTACTGTCAACTGACCTCCATAGATTTGTCAGCAGGAGAACGACCCAAGAGGGTGTTCTGTCTCCTCTGCTTTGGAATATCTCCATGAACAATATTTAGCTTTCTCTGGAGATGGTGGGTGTCAGAGTTTTTGCCTATGTAAATGACGTAGCATTAGCTCTTAAAAGGAAGTGTCTGAATACTCTCGGAGATATCCTACAACAGGCCCTTCATACAACCGCAAGATGGGCTTTCGGTAATGGTCTTGGTGTTAAACCGATCAAGACGGAACTAGTTCTATTCAGAAAGAGAAATAAGGTGCCACAAGTTACACCTGTCTCCTTGGGGGGTATTGAAATTCCCTTCCCTGAAAGTGCAAAATACTTAGGTATTTTACTAGACAGGAAGTTCCACTTCAAACAAAACATTTTCGAAAGACCAATTAAGTCTGTACTTGTACTATATACCTCTAAAAGGGCAATACGCTGGGGTTTGAACCCGCGTATAGTTCAATGATTGTATACGGCAGTAGTCAGACCGATAATGCTGTACGGCATTGTCGTCTGGTGGACAGCTCTGCAGAAATCCAACTTCTGTGCGATTCCTAACAAGGTTTAGCGAATGGCTGCTATATGTATCACTGGTGCGCTGAGAACGACACCAATGGAATCAGGGAACTGTTACTATGGTCAGGAAATGGCTACGGACATAGTGTCATTCTGGACAGAATGCCTGACCTTCCGGGCACTGTTGATTACACTATGGCTGAACCACTCTTTGACAAGAAGTATCTCACTGTTACACCAGATAAATCAGAATGGAATGGTCATATCCCAGGAGAGAGGAGAGTAACTTCTATACGGACGGTTTCAAACTCGATAACAAAGTGTGCTTTTGTGTCTTTTCTGAGGAACTTCAGCTATTACTTGCAAAAATACTGTCCGATCACTGTAGTGTTTACCAGGCAGAACTCTTAGCTATTACATAGGTAGCGTAATGGCTGAAAATTAATGTGCTGACCAAACTCGGTATAAATATTTTCTCTGATAGTCAGGCTGCTATCAAGTCCCTGGAAACTATATTCCTGAATTCAAAAACTGCCCTCGACTGTCGCAGATCTCTTAACGAGATGGCTGAACAGTTCAATATCCACCTGATATGGCTGCCGGGCCACGGGGATATACTAGGGAATTGCAAGGCAGATGATAAGTTAGCTAACTTGGCTGATGTTGGAATCCGCCAACTTTTGAGCTTTTTAAAGCAATCAAATTGGTTCAACGGGAGTGGCTAGGGATAACTTATGTTTTCCTTTACGTCCCTGTTGCAACACAATGGACTGGATAGTCTAAGTGAGTCTGTCACTCTTACCCTAACTTACATTGCGGTCAAAAAATTTGTCGACTTAAAAATAGCTAATTTTGTAAAAAAAAAATGTTGTAGATGACCAACTTTGGTACCCTATAAAATGTTAATCGCTTGAATGGTAAACAAGTAAAAGCGTTAAGTTCGGCCATGTCGAATCTGATATACCCTCCACCATGGATATCATGTGACCTCACAAAATAACTCAAACCTAAAGAAAATAACACCGAAAAACACAAAAAGGTATAGTAGAGGAGAACAGTAGGAAAATATAGTAGATGAGAACAGTAGGAATAACAACAAGTTAGATGCTATATATGGGGGCTATATCTAAATATGGACCGACATCGCCCATCTTCAATCCCATGTTACCTGCAGCTATAAGAAGTATCTATACCAAATTTCAGCCACCTAGATCAAGTATTATAGATTGTAGCGTGATTATAACAGACGGACGGACATGGCTAAATCGTCTTAGAATTTTACGACTATTAACGAATATATATACTTTATGGGGTCTCAGATCAATATTTAGAGGTGTTACAAACGGAGTGACAAAATGAATATACCCCCCGTCCTATGGTGGAGGGTATAAATATCATAATTCCGCATGGCAATGTAGTATACGCGTGCAAGATTTCATCGAAATCTAAATTCATAAACATTCAGAGGTCGGTTTCCTTTGGAATTACCCATGACCAAAGTTTCAATAATTTTAAAATTTTTCCTATGAAATACAAAATTGTTATGGTGGTTCTATATGGAAACTTTCATATATAAAAAACTTAAATTAAGAAAACGTTCCACTGGATTTATAAAATTGCTTCATAAATGTCATAAAAGGTACTTCGCTCAGGGTACACCACAGCGTGATTTTATGGAAATAAAACTAATTTTTTACCCTTTTTGTGAATCTTTTATTAGCTGTTAGACATCTTAGAGCAGAAAAGATAACCTCATAATTCATTATACGCATCGACTTAGAATCACTGTCTTAACCAATTTCGCTATATCCGTCCACGCATTCCTGTGATCAAAGTATATAAATCGTATATGTAACAAATCACGTTCTGGTAGAAAAAATATAGTTTCATTTATACTGAATATAACATCTTAAAATCACATCGAGGATTTAAATTTAACTTATATAACTTTAAATTATATTTAAATCAGCTTCTTCTCATCACTAAACGTTCTATCCAAGAAAAAACCGAAAATAGGGAAACACATTCGATGAAATTTCAACGTATCGCTTCGAACACAATATCCTTTAATATAACTTCAGAACCCGCCTTCGCACGCTTAACAACAAAAACTTAATTTCATCCTTATTAACTTTTTTGTTTTGCTTTTTTTTGTTACACAAAATGTTATACCAAATAAAGTTTTCGCCTTCCTCTTTCTTGCTATTTAGCACTTTGTTCATAGAAGAATTTTGCAGGAAAAGACACGAAAAACACGAGTGGCTTCATTTCTGAGGAAGAAAAAAGTTCACGTTCACCGTTATTGGCAGCTCAACTGTTTTCGCGTTTTCTTCTTTAAACATTGGATTGTATAGACCGTTCTATCGACTCATATAAGGACTTCATACATGTCTCTACCTTTTATGTGCTTTTTCTTCAGACACAAAAGAGATAGTTAATACGGTATACCGAGAAAAATATAGAAAAAGTGCAAAAAAATCCACCTTGAGCAAAAAAATTCGTATGGCCATTAAATTATTAATTGAGCCAACTTGACTAAACAAATGATGTAGAAGTTTTTATTTTTGGGGCTACTTTCACGTCCAATTCTCAAAATTGAGTCCCAAATCAATGAGCTGAAAAATGCTGTACTGTGTAATAAAAATTTCAATTTTTATTACGAGTACTTTTAGGGGGAGTAATGTTAATTCGTGCAAAAAATGGCACATTTTTATGATTTTTTTGTGACCAAACGGTTAAAATTTTGTGATTGAAACCAATTGTACACTAAAGTAAAACTTTCAAAGTTTATTATGCAAAATTTTCATAAAACAGGAAAGAAAGTTTCAGTCGGGTAAACCGACTAAGATATACCCTCTCTTTGTGAGTAAAGTTATATATAACATTACACTAATTAATCTGTAAAATTGTGCGGGAGGTACCAGAAGGGGTTTAACAAATACACATATTTTTCGGTAAACAGTAGATTCTTTAAATACATTGCACTTTGCCGAACTATAAGCGTTTATGTGCACTGGTATATTAACGTTACGAGGTATTTTAATTTTGGTAGGATTTGGTTTGTGGGAGGTACAAAAAGGGGAGTGGTGATAACGGTCACTTTTCACAGGACTGTAGGCACTATAACAGCATAACACTGTACAAACTTTCAAGTATTTGTATGCACTAGTATTAATGTTATAAGCCGTTAACTTTTGGTGTAAAACGATCCAATTGTGTGGGAGGTACCAAAAGGGGCTGTACAATAATGCTCATTTTTTACCAGACTATTGGCGTTACAAAAACAATATACTTTACACAATTTCAAGTATTTTTATGAACTTGTATTAAAGTTATAAGCAGTTCAATTTTGATACAAAATGGTCCATTTGTGTGGGAGGTACCAAAATGGGCGCAGAAACTTCGCCCATTTTTCTCGAGTTGATAGCGACTAATAAAATAATACTATGTGTGGAATTTCAGAAGATTATAATAAGTAGTATAGAAGTTATTAAAGAATCATTATTTCACTAACTATTAACCCATTGCGTGGGAGGTACAAGAAGGAGGGGACTAATACGGCCTATATTCGAACTTAGCCGGAGATAATAGAGAAAAATATTACCGTATACCAAATTTGAGTCAATCGGTTACACCTTTCGACAGCTATCGTGCGCCCCAGCCAGCAGACAGACAGACGGATGGACATTTCCCATTCGACTTAAAATGACCCAAAACTAATAACCGCCGAACATTCTTAGGGTCTGTAACGTGGTTTTGTCGAAGGCTGAGGTAAGTCCAGTCGTCTCCAGGGTCGTCCTAAGGACCCACAAACCTTACGAAATAAGAACACAAGGATTTTCCCTGACTAGGGCTTACAATTCAGGTTTTATTGATTGATAATTTATTTTCTAATCTACTTGCGTTTTAGTTACGTTTGACAACTACAAGATACTGTGCTTCGGGGGCCGATTAGGCTCGTGGTGTTGGTCGCGAGGCGAGATTAGTGCTGATTGGAATCGATTTTAAGATTATCGGGAACTTGTTGTCTGATTCGGATTGAAGTTTCGCTTATGAATTCGGCTTAGTACAGGCAGGGTGTTTGTATTCTTCGGGATCAACCTTTCGTAGATCCGATACAACAGTCTCGGTTGGCGGCTTCGGATTTTAGGCCGTCGGGTATAGTCGGGCTGGGTGTTGTACGCTGCAGACTCGATCTGTCGTAGATTCAGATACAGCAGTCTCGGTGGGCGGCGTCGGGTATAGTCAGGCTGGGTGTTGTATGCTGTAGGCGGGATCCGTCGGGGATTCTAATACAGCAGATTCGGTTGTCGGCTTCGGATTTTTGGGCCGTCGGGTATTGTATGCTGCAGGCTCGATCTGTCGTAGATCCGGATACTGCAGCCTCGGTTGTCGGCTTCGGGTATTAGGCCGTCGGGTTATTTAGGTTCGGTATGGTATGCCGCAGGATCGAGCTGTTGTAGATCGTCAACTCGGTTGTCGGCGTCGGTGTTGTATTCGGGTATGTCTATGTTAGCTGCAGGCTAGATCCCTCGTGAATCTGGATACCGCAGTCTCGGTTGTCGGCTTCGGGTATGTTCTGGTTGGGTGTTGTCGGGTGCTGCAGACTTAATCGGTCGTGGCTCTGGTTACTTCGGGTTCGGCTTCGTTCGGGTTGGGTGTTGCGGCT